>QLTV01001320.1:3526928-3550026 GCA_003457575.1 Thermophis baileyi | reverse complement strand
AGGGAGGAAGGAAGGAAGGAAGGAAGGAAGGAAGGAAGGAAGGAAGGAAGGAAGGAAAGAAGGAAGGTAGGTAAGTGTCAGTCAATCCAGGAGTATAGATCCAGGGAAGGTAATCAAGTATAAAACTTTATATGGGGAGCATCATGCATATCCAAAGATTGAGACAAATCTATGGGGAGTGCATATGCAAAAAGCAGTATTAAGCAAGTTGTTTGCAGATGAATGTAGGAGAGAATAAGACCTAATATCAAACATCTACATTAGGGAAAGGGAAGGCACGAATAAGAACAGAAGGAGAGGACTTGCAGAGGGGCATTAAGCAATAAAGTCCTGGAGGTTAGCATGGTACTAATCTGCTGAATTCTAGTCCTCTAAAGAAGATGCACACGGTGACACACACACACACACCCCAGCACAACCCATATTTCACAGGGAGTGAATCTTTTTAATCGTCACAGGATGTTTCAGCAATGTAAGAAGCCCTGCAGTGGTTGAACAATGCATGAACAGCAGCCACTGCTTCTCTCTCTTTCTCTCCCCCCACCTCCTGCTCTCTCTCTGTGTTGCTAAACACGCTTCTTTCTGTCTTGCTTTCACTCAGGCAGAGTCTGACAGAACATCCAGCTTCATGGGATAGAGATTACCTGTGACATCCCGTTGAAGGCTTGGTCCATCAGCTTTATAAAAACAGGACAGCTTTCAGGGAAAAGTCCGCTTCTGTCATTTAGAAGGGCAGGAGAGGGAGGTTTTCTCTAAAAGAGAAAACTTTGAACAAGACCCCTTGCCTTGAGCTCACCACAAGATTCTGCAGAGTGGAAAAAGAGTGGAAGTCTAAGAACAAAGAGCTGGGTCAAATACTGCAATGAAACAGTAACTCCAGGTAAGTGGCTTTCTTGAATGCATTTTCCAGCCAAGGAAGTTGGAAGGGAATGAGATGGAGGATGCTTTTTTTATTTAGTGGAAACCATCAAGGTTTTGGGGGAGAAGAGCTTATTTCATACCATGCAGTTGAATGCATTGATGCTGCTATCATCTATAAAACTTCTTTCTTTTGCTGCTAATTTTTAGCAGGTGACGGTGTTTTTTTTTTTTTTTTTTAAAAAGAGGGGTGCAGGACGTAAGATGGAAGCATGCAGCTTCCTATGCCATACGTAGACTTGTTTCTTTTATTTGACTGACATCTCTGATCAAATAGGCTTTGCTGTTTGGGAAATACTATGTGGAGGTAACAGAGGAATAAGCGTTCAAGTCCTGGGCAATGATGCAACTCACCATCTTCGTTTATTGGAAAATATTGCCTGCCATTAACTTCCAGTGGTGAAGCGAGACTGCACGTGCTATAAGCAATCTTCCTAGGAATGTCAACATGTTTGCATGGTGAGGTGGAGATTGGGAAGCAGGGAGCCGAGGGAAGAGAAATGGTTAATGTTCCTAGTTCCTTTTGTTCCCTGGACGTTTCCCTAGGAGAAAAATCTTGGGGAATTCTCTCCATCATTTTTACTTTTGGAAAACTGTTGGTGTCTTCTGTGGATTGCTCTCCCTTTGGTACTTGGTCCACAGATAGAACCAAGTCTATCTTTCTTGCTTGCTTTGGTCTTTTTGTATATTTTGACATGCTCTTTTGCCCACTTGCTTCTGGATCTAGCCTGCAGACTCAGAATGAACTCTGTGCTTTGGCTTTTGGGCATTTAGAAACATCTGATAGTTTTGAGAATAGGCTTCCTCGTATATAAAGGAACCCCACGGTATAATAGTTAGACCAATCAGATATGGTGTGATTTCTGGTGAAGATACAGCAGCAAACCCAGCACTTTTAGTACTTCTTGAACTCCATTTCTTCTCTGCCTCCATCCTAGCTTATTGCTTCTTTTATGCTCTGAAGGCTGAGCTCTTGGGTTACTCCTAGAAAAAGGAGAAATGTACCGTATATCCCAGCTTGATTTTTTTAGATAGAAAACTCAAAACTCCCACAGGAAGATCAGTTTAGGGGTGACTTTCAAAAGAGGACTCCTTGCGGTTAATTCCTACAGCTTGGCTAGATACCTTTGCAGTCATCCGTGAAAATGTCCTCTCCATTACACCCCCCCCCACTTCCGTACAATTTGGGAATTAAAATAAATGCCTGCAGTATGTTTTGGCTAAAATCCTGAAGGCTAGCTGTGTTTTTAGCCAGCATGAAATAGCTACCACAGTGGCATTCTCCTTCCTCTAAATTCTTTTTTTTTTCTTTTTTGGGGTGGAGGAAATGAAATTGTATATAACTTGCTAACTTCTCTTTGTGAGAACGGTTGGAGAACCATGTTGCTTTTTGTTTTAAGTAGGAGAATCATCTCAGTCTAGTCTTCCTAGTCCTGAAACTTTTTTGTTCCCTCCACAGGAGACAAATGCTGCTCCTGGGTTGGCTCTGTGCCAGCAGGATCACAGTCCATCTTCTTCATCAGATAGCACAGCCCATGATTTTTCAGCTCCGTGGCAGCCCAAGAGAATCACTGCAAAATTAGATAGGTTTGTGTGTGTGTGTGTGTGTGTGTGTGTGTGTGTGTGTGAGAGAGAGAGAGAGAGAGAGAGAGGGGGGGGGGATAGATAGAGAGAGAGAGAGAGAGAGAGAGGGGGGGGGGATAGATAGATAGACAGACAGACAGACAGACGATACAGGGTAGGATTCAGACTGTTGGGAAGAATAGTCCCTTTGTCCTGCCTCCTTAGCTTTCCCTCTAGTAGTTGAAATCCCATATTGTTCCCTGCATTTCTTCATCAGTTTCTTTAAAAAGTGAGTACTCGTTGAATCCCCTCTCATAGTGGCTGAGATTTTGTTTTAGTAATAAATTGCAAAATCAGATGGAGATGAAACTAGAAGGCTCTCTCTATCAGTTTTTGTGTTCTCTGTTGGGCAGCTGGAGGAAAAGTTCCTTGACAACTCCTAAATGTTTCAACAGCAGAGATGGTGAAGACACTTGCAGGCTGCTGTGAATTGATATAAGAGAGTTTGGGGAAAGAAAATGGTGGCTATGTGGAAATGTCTTAAGTGGGGGCTAGTGGAGCTGTTGCACAAATTGTGTATTGTCATGCTCCAGTTTGCATTTTTATTTCCTTAATTGTAAGCACCTGAGGGCTTCATCCAGGACAAGACTACTGTGTGCTTCAATAAACTCATCCTTCCTGCAAGGGCACAGAGTTTAAAAAAACAAAAACAAACCACCTATTACAGTGAACCTGTGTGCGTACCATCAAATAAATTCAATTGTAATATGAAGCCAGATGTCATGAAATATCAGGAAATGACTCCCGTTGAGTGGGATTTATTTTTTGATCCAGGTTAGTTTGGTTTGACAAGGCTGGAAGGCTTCACCTTGTGTTGCTGGCTTTTGGCCCATAAGTCTGAAGCTTTTGTTTTTCATGTTAATCACAAGACTCTTGGCTTGGCTAGAAAACATGTTTTGTTAGAAGGATTGGGCTGAACATTTATTCTTGGGCACAGAAGCATGTTTCCTTAACTTCTAGTTTTGTGCATCTCCTTATTTTGTCAGAAAGCATTCCACATGCTAGTTAACATCTGTCTTTGTTTAGGTCTTGGATCCATGGAGATTGATGTAGCTGAACAGCTAGGACTTCAAAAGCAGGATGCTAAGGATATGGGATAAAGCAGTACTGTATTCTTTCTCTTTGACTATCATGCTAAATGTAAACATGGTTTTTATTAGAATCCTCAACAAAATAACACTACTGGGAGTATCATGATTGCCCTCTTCTGGCGGCATCTTATAATCCCCAGAACTTTCCCTTGAGTGAGTTCCTTTTTCAAAGAGGACTTTGAACCTACCCCTTTCATCTGTTGGGCACAAAGATTCACTCTCGTGCAAAGAAATGATAATTGGATTGGGAGAAGCTACCAGGCGGTAATCAAGAGTACCACCTGGACATTCCTGCATTGAGAGATTTAGCACAAAAGTCAACAGGAGAGAGAAAATAAGTTTGACAATTGTTTTATACAATTGTCATTTTCCAATTTCTTATTACCTGAACTGTGCTTCTAATCCTGATTTCACTATTGCTTTGATCTGATGTTTGGACAAGCAGGAATTATTCATGTACAGTACTTCCCAATTCTTGTGGATCTTACAAGGTAACATGCATGCTTAAAGGTATCTTTGAAGAGTCTATTCCAGTGATGGCTAACCTTTTTGGCATCGAGTGCCGAAACTGGAGCGCGCGCACTCCAGAGCGCCGGAACCCAGAAGAGAGCAGCTGGCCGCCGCGTGCATGCACGCGGCGGCCAGCTGTTCTTCCGGGTTCCATCACACGCATGCGCACTGGCCAGCTGGTCTTCACGTGAAGAACAGTTGCCCACTGCGCACATGCACGCTGGACCAGCTGTCCGGCGCGCATGTGCGTGATGGAACCCGGAAGAGCAGCTGGCGACGGCGCGCGTGCCCACAGAGAGGGCTCTGTGTGCCATCTCTGGCACACATGCCATAGGTTCGCCATCACGGCACTAGTGCATAACAATGAATCTGAGCTTATCCAAGGCAATTATCCAAGTCTCATTGGCTAATTTAAAGAAACATCATAAGATAGGACAAAAGGAACAGCTCATATTAAGTATGGAACATTCTTACAGAGATAATACCCATTTGGTTCCTGCCTTCTTTAGTGACCATTCAGTGTTATGAGGGGTGATGAAAAAGTAACTTGGCAAGGTTTTTGGAAAATGGTTTGCCATGGCCTCTTTCCTAGGGTTGAGAGAGAGAGTGACTGGCCGAACGTCACTTGCTAGCTTTGTGCTTAAGATGGGGTTAGAACTCTCAGTCTCCTGGATTCTACCTGATGCCTTAACCACTATACTAAACTGATTTCAGAAGGAAAGTAATAACCACAGAAATAGAATTAGACAGGAATCAATATTTTTGCCACATGAAGAGCAAGATATTTATGTTTTGTGTTTGAGTGGATAGCGGATTGGTGGTGAGTCTTCTGCACTGGCAATGGAGTTATGAGAGGAGCAGCATTTTATTTAAAGATCTTTTAAGGGGAGGCCTGCAGCCAACATTGGGAGAGGTTTATCTATTCTAGTTTTATAAGGACAACTTGAAATTCAGGAAGCAGAGGCAATTTATGGGACACTCCAAGTTATAGGCCTATTAAGTATGCAGGAGAGGGAACCAGGTCTTGAATGCATTGCTGCCGCCTCTCAGAATCCACTTCTCTTCCATCTGCCCATCAGAAGACTTTTAGCAATCTAGAACGTGAAGCTCAGGGAAGCCAAAAAATGAAAATATTAAGAGGAAGAATCAAAACTGATCTTTTATTATTTAATATAGGCCAGAAATGCTCTGTATTGTTGCAGGGTAGAATAACAGAATCTTATAACCAGAACTTCTCAGTACCTCAAACAAATTCAAAAGGGGAGGGTTATTTTGAGTTTCTTATGCTTTCCTCTTTCTGAGGACTGAGAAATCTCTGCTGAAACTCTCTTCCTAATGGATCATTACTCTCTTCCTGCTTCCCAAGGCAGCTCAACATTCTTTCTCTGTGAAACCACAAGGGTGGATACAAGGTGTCATAGAGAATGTTCCCAATAAGTGGGAACAAGCCTGGGTTAGGTGATGAAAATATGAGTGCCCAATTTTCTTTGTAATCTATACTTCAAGCTGATATCAAAAACCGTTTCTTGATAATCAGATCTGAACCAGATGGTGACTGGTAATTTTGTCATTGTCAGCCTTTGAGAATTGCTATTATCTTTGTACCTTTTCTTCAATTTTGCCTTTCCTTTTAATCATTTCCACTTTTTCTGCCCCTGTATATCATTTCAGCCTGTATCATTATACAATGTGTGTGTGAGGGAGAGGGGGGGGGCGGGAGGGAGGGAGAGGGAGGGGGAGAGGGGGGGGGGGAGGGGGAGGGGGAGGGGGGGGGGGGGAGAGAGAGAGAGAGAGAGAGAGAGAGAGAGAGTAATGGAATGGAATGGAATGGAATGGAATGGAATTCAGCAAGGTTNNNGCGCTCGGGGGGGGGGGGCGGGGCGCTGCCGGGGGGGGCCGGGGGGGGGGCGGGGCCCCCCCGGGGTCGGGGGGGGGGGAGGGGGGGTGGGGCGAGGGGAGTGGGGGTTGGAGAGGAGGGGGAGGAGAGAGAGAGAGAGAGAGAGAGAGAGAGAGAGAGAGAGAGAGAGAGAGAGAACATATCCCTGGCAGCAGGAATCTAATCTAAAGAAGGAATAGTGAAGCAAGCTAAACAATCAGTGCACTGAATTTGCATCTCCAAACACCCCTTCACACAAGCTCATGCACCAATCCAAAGGTTATGTGTCTGAGCAAACATGCCCCTTCTGAAAGGACATATTTTGGTTCAAATAGTCCTTTTCATGACTATAATGATCCTTGGTGGCTTCAATCTCTTTTTCTCTATTTGTCTTTTTCAGAGGCTGACATCTTTTTCAGTGTCCTTCCATGTGTGAGGTTCTTTTGCTTGCTTGCTCTTTGTAATGTAAACAGCCTTTGCAGTGAAATCTCTTTCTTGAACTTCTTGGACAATCTGAGCTGTGGTGCCTCAGTTTTTCTTTCTGCCATGCAATCAGATTCTCACTATGAGATGTGAATCTTTCAAAGCCTGCTTGCTGTTTGGCTGACATGGGGAACAAAACCTAACACTAAAGGTAAAGGCAGTGGTGGTTTGCTGCCGGTTTGGACTGATTTTCCCGTACTGGTGGCGGAAATTTGCACCCGCTCGCCGAATCGGCAGCGATGGCAGGCTGTCCACGCCCCCGAACCGGTCCTCCGGTCGCTGCGGCTGGCAAAGAACCCTCTGCACATGCACAGAGGGTCATTTCCCTGATTGACATAGGCACGAGCGAAGCACGCGTGCATGCACAAAATGCGCACTTCCGTCACAATGCGAACTGGTAGGGAAGGTAAGTGGAACCCACCCCTGGGTAAAGGTAAAGGTTCCCCCACACATGCGTGCTAGTCGTTTCCGGCTCTAGGGGCGGTGCTCATCTCCGTTTCTAAGCCAAAGAGCCAGCACTGCCGAAGACGTCTCCGTGGTCATGTGGCCAGCATGACTAAACGCAGAAGGCGCACGGAGTGCTGTTACCTTCCCACCAAAGTGGTCCCTATTTTTCTACTTGCATTTTTTACGTGCTTTTGAACTGCTAGGTTGGCAGAAGCTGGGACAAGTAACGGGAGCTCACTCCGTTACACAGCGCTAGGGATTCGAACCGCTGAACTGCCGACCTTCTGATCGACAAGCTCAGCGTCTTAGCCATTGAGCCACCGCATCCCTTAACCTAACACTACATAGTTGTTTTCTCCCCTCTTCCCCCCAACATCAAACTAAACAATGCTTTAGGGCTTTGTGTCTCAGGATCTAAGTTCCCGTTTGCCTTTCCAGTATTCTGGATGCATGATATTCCTTCCTTCCCTTGAGAATGGCCATCACCCCTTACTCACCTGGGGAAAACTGCTCAGGCAGATCAGCCCTAAATCTGAGACAGTTTTCCAAATGTCTACATTCCTTAAAGTGGGTCACTCATAACCAAGCAAATCATCACAGCTACTCTGTCATTTGTAGCATTTTTGTCCCTATCTTGTTTTTCTCTGGATCTCTCTCCTTGCCCAATACACTGGTAGTTTCTTGAGATTTCAAAATCATGTTCATCTTGAGAGGGAAAATTTTGCTCCTTCCTGCATCCCATGAGCTGTGGCTTTCCTGATTCCATTTCCAAAAATTCCTTAGTATTTCCATTAGCTGTTCCAGGAGGCATCCTTTCTTCTTTGTGGAACTTCTTTGCTTCTTTATTTCAATTGTTGGAGCCCATAACTCTGTTAAAGATGTAAGTGTGGGGTGAATGCCTGTGAGTGCTCCTGAAAATGGGAGTTGAATAGAATAGAATAGAATAGAATAGAATAGAATAGAATGGAATGGAATGGAATGGAATGGAATGGAATGGAATGGAATGGAATGGAGAGCATAGGAAGGGAGGAGATGAATGACCAGTCTCAGGAATGTCTGGGCGTTATTCAAAAGAAGATAAGTTTTATCCTAAGAGGGTTTTCTCCAGAACAGTTAAGGATGAACTAAATAGAATAGAGTAGAATAGAATTCTTTATTGGCCAAGTGTGATTGGACACACAAGGAATTTGTCTTTGGTGCATATGCTGTCAGTGTGCATAAAAAAAAAAAAAACACATTCATCAAGAATCATAAGATACAACACTTAGTGATAGTTATAGACCAGAAGATAGAGAAACAAGTTTCCAGGGATAGCAGAAAGCACATTTATTTACAGAAAATACACAATGGGGATAAACGAAGCCTAGACTCTAGCTACCGGTAGTTACATCCTATCAGGAGAAGACTTCAAGAACATATATTCTGAGAATGTGTTGTGTGTCTGTATGCATGCACCTGGAGAAAAAAGGTAAGACAAAGTGACAGAAGGTCAACAGTTTCTTAGACAAAGAACAGGCAGAATGATAGACAAGGCTCGGCTACAGGATAAATCTTTAACACTCTATCTACACCTTACTGCCTTCCTTGTGGCCTGTTAGTCATGAGATACTGAAGACTTAGCACCATTGGATTTCACCTCCAACAGCACAGCCCCCAAGAGCCAGAAGACACAGAACAATCTGGGATCTGGCTAATTGAACACAGTATCTCATTATTAAAAATTGCTACAGGCAAAGGATATCTTGTCCACGCAGAATTTTATTTTTAAGAAACTTCCGTGGGACCAATAGTTCCATCCTCCCCCCCAAACTGCTTCAGTGTTCCTGTCAAAGTTATTCCCTACTTAAGCAGCATTTAATTTCCAAATGTTATTGCTGCACTATGCCTGAGCAGATCTCCAGGAAAAGGAAAGAACGATGTGTCTCCATTCTGTTAGTGATATTCTGCAATGATAAGGTGATTTATAAATGTGTCTAGAAAAGGAAGCATTCATGTCTTTAGCGAAACATGTGACTTACTAATATCCCACCGGCTTTTTGATATAAAGGGTCATGTATATACTGTCAAGCTTTGGGCAAATTTAGAAAGTCAAAAGAGTTTAAAATCCACTTGAACACTGATGAGTATTGATCTAATCTACACAACCCAGTAAGAGACAGAACATTAAATACAGAACTATTCTTTCAGGGATTTTTTTTAAACTGCAGCTTAATTTATCAACTATGATGAATGACAGTTGCAGAGAACAAATATTTATTAGGCAATTATCTTTCACTCATTATTTGAACATAATTTTTGGCTTCCATTTTAGACGGAGATTATTATTTTTTGTCCTATAAAATAGAACTGCATCAGCCTCAGCTCAGCTTCTCAGCTACTAAAGTCTTCTTTTGGTTCTCAGATTGCAAAATGGACAGAAAAAGTGGTAAGGAGGTGAAGGAGCAATATAGGCATATGGATGTACAATTGCATGCTGAGCTTTTGTCTGACAGACTGAACAACAAATCATGTCCCCAGGTCCGATTCTGACATGTCAGCCGAAACACCATCAACCCTGTTATGAGGTAAAATATGGAATCCATATTAGTGTCATACATGAAATGAAAATTCAGGTTAATTAAGAGACAGTGAATTTCATTTATGTCATTGTATACCCGGAGGCCAATCCATCAGAAAATTGTAACAAAAAACCCCCCACATCAGTTTAATAATTTGCTGTCGTCAGAATACAGATCTGGTGAATTATGAACATGTGATTTGATTATGAAATCAGAATTAGATTGCAGATTACATATTCTCAATAATGTTTCTCTTTAGTAAGATAGATTTTAAAGTCATCTATCATATTCATCATGAAAAAAAAATAACATCCTGAAGAGTCTTTTGCCTTCACATTGCCTCTTCCTTGAAGTCATTTTAGAGACTGTTGTTGCAGAGAGGAGTTTGGACAAAAGGGAAGGCGAATACTTAGGTGCTGCTTCTATTGAGGCAATCTTATAATAATATCTGTAGTAGCTGAAAGGCCATTACTGGTTTTCATAACATGAGTGGTTAGAATGGAAATGTTTCAAAGAAAACAGAAGACCAAATGCACATAAAATATGGCCCTAGGCTTCAGTCATCAGCTGCAGTTGCCATCTTGACACATTTTTCCCACCATCTCCTCATCCTGGATGCTCCTGACTAAATAGCTGCTTTTGAAGTAGAGCAGCCCTGTTTCTTGTCTTCCCTCTTCTACAAAGCAGAGGAATGGCATCTGGATGACATCTGGAAGAGAGGCAAAAGCCTACTTTTCACTCTATGGTTGTGTTTGGATAAGACTCTTACTCATGGTTAACTGAATCATGGTTTATTTTCTGAGTTTATATGGCACACTAGACTATGACTAACTATGTCGTTGGCTGAAATATTGGTAGCTAGATTATTGTCCAGCATGCCTCTGGATGTGTCTGTTCAGATGACGATGAGAAGCTAGCTTTCCTGGGATATTGAAAAGGTATCTTGGGTCTACATATGAAGAACAGTAGATATGATTGTAGTAGATCTGTTCTCTCCATTGCATTCTTCCTGTCCTCCTCATGTGAAGAGAAACACTATCCATAGTCTTCTGCCTCTTTATACACAAAAGAGTTTTGCTATCCATTGTCCCCTACACATAAAGGACACTGAGGATGAAAGGAAATGAAACAGGAGGAGAGAATTAGTACAATGGTCTTATTCTCCCTCCTCATTAATTGAATTTACATAACTTTCTGAAGAAGGTATATGCCCATTTACCTTCATACCTACTTCCTCCATGGTACAGATCATATGTATATGGCATACAAAAATTAAGTGAATGCTATGGACTGGTGAATGGATATTCAATTCATGTAACCAAGAAACAAGACCATTTTCTGTCAGCCCATTTTTTGTTTTCTGGAAAGGGTAGTCTTAGCCTACTTTTCCCTTCAAGTCAACAGTCCAGGAAAGCATTGATGACTCTTTATGCTGTATTAGCTTTCCTCAGCAAACAAAACCACCACTCAGCCATCTTCCTTTCCTTGTGTGCAGTGGCTGCCCTTTGCTGTTGGAGTAATTCCCTATTGTGGACTCCTTGGTGCTCTCTGAGCTTGGTTGTTTGCTTGCAGATGTTTCATTACCCAACAAGTAATGAAACATCTACAATCAAACAACCAAGCCCAGAGAGCACCAAGGAGTCCACAGTTCAACCCTGAGCCACATTTGTTCTCTTCTATTGCAATTTCCTACCAGCAGACCATGGATTAATTTGGAAGGCTGAAGAATCTGATCCATAGACTCAAAATCTATGCAAAAGAGGATGGAATGGTTTCTCTGAAATCCAGGTTATCTGGATAGCGATTGGATGCTGTCTGGGTTTTCAGAGAGTCACAGCAGTATAAATTCCTCTAAATAACCCTTCTGGCCCAACCCTTCCTTCTTTTGTTCACTATCATTAAAACCACTTCAGGCATAATGCATACATCTTATTTATTTATTTATTCATTTATTTCAATTCACATTAAAAATCATTGGGTAATCAGTGACTACGGCAAACAGGGATGACTCTATAGATCCAAAAAAGGAGTCTGAAGTGCCCATTTCTGATGTCAAAATATTAAATACTGATTTTAAACACATTTGAAATTTGTTCAAACATTCAGTCAATTTACATTCTTGATTCATGAGCAAACACCCATGAAATGACAGGGACTAGAAAAAGATTAATATTTTCCTCAGATTAAAAGGCATTTTAGTGGAGTTCAAGAGGAAGCAGGAAGTAATTTCAATGTTAATGCAGCAGGCTTCCCAATTGGGGGGGGGGTGGCGATCTCTGTTGGTAATCTCTGGGCACTGACTGGGATCTTTATGCTCTTTTTAGTTCCTGCATAGACTCGATCCAAAAGGAGGTTAGGGAAAGGTAGATATGAGCAAAAATGTTGAAATGATTGTTCTAACTATGAAAAAAATGAAGGAAAGGTTGGTGGGATAGAAATTTCTTTTACAGAAATCTCACTGAACGTTCTGCTCTTTAATATGCTTAATGATATTTTCTCCACACTTATCTGGGACAAAAAGCCTATCACTTCTGCCTTTGCTTTCTCTGGTACAAATCTGCCAGTCTTCCCTTCCTGTAGTAATGAGATTGATTTGTTGTGATATTGCACAATTGAGTTAGAAGAAGAGTTTCACATCTTGAACTCTTTAAGAATTCTCGGGAGTATCATCTCAATCAAATAAGCAGTCATTGTTTAATTTTTTTTGAAGCTAATGCCTTTTCACTTCCATTTGTCTTACCTCTTCAACTTCTTTCTACGTTTCAACTTTTTTCTTGAAAAAGTTTGCATTTTTGTTCTTATTAGTTGATCATCTATATCAGGGCTGGAGCCGATGTGCCATACTTACCTAACCTTATTTGACATTAAACTTTTACTTGTAATTTTGTCTCCATGCAGGAAGCAGAAAGAAAAGTGTACATTTCAATTCATAAATATCATAGGATGGGAAAATAACTCAAAGTACCTTTCTGGAAGGACCTTTCTGGACAGGGATAGAAACGTTTTAGGGTTTTTTTGAAATGTGGGAGTGCATTTGGAAATTTGAGATCACGTAGTGAGTAAAGTCACAATTCCTAGTGGGCATGATCAATCAGAAAACATCAATCTATCAGAAGACAAGCTTAAATTGTATTTACAGAGCACTCATAACCAGGCAATTGAGTTATATCAGTGGTGGGATTCAAATTTTTCTACTACCGGCTCTGTAGGCGTGGCTTGGTGGGCGTGGCTTGGTGGGGTGGCACCTTGTTGTGAGTGACATCGAGTTGGCCATGCCCACTCAGTCACATGACCCCCACCAAGCCACACCCACCAAGCCACGCCCACAGAACCGGCAGAAAAGGCAGCTCCTGTGGCCTCTCCCTTTATGGTTCCCCTCCTCCCCGCATCAAAGGACCTTAAAGGGACACCGCAGTCCGGCTGCCTTCCGAGCAGCTCCGCTGCGACACCGTCCCTCCGGCGCAGGCTGTTCTGGTCAGGTCTGGCAATGGGGTGTGGCCGCACACGTGCACCGGCAGGCAATGGGGTGCGCATGCGCAGCTGGCGAGAAGAACAGGGCAGTGACTGTGGTGACGGGACTTCAGGCCTCTTTTTCAGCCTGTAGTTTTCGGTAGTTTTCGGCGCAAGAAGCCTGCAGCCACCGCCTCTTTTTCAGTATGAGAAGCCTCTTTGCCAGCCAGAATCGAGACGGCAGCAGCAGCTGGAGGCTTCTCACGCTGAAAAAGAGGCGGTGGCTGCAGGCTTCTTGCGCCGAAAACTACCAAAAACTACAGGACGAAAAAGAGGCCTGAAGAAGTCCCGTCACCGCCCTGTTCTTCATGCTGGCTGCGCACCTGCACCCCATTGCCTGCCGGTGCCGCTCGCAGCCAGACCCGGCCAGGAGAACGGCCTTCTGCACCGGAGGGACAGCATCGCAGTGGAGCTGCTCAGAAGGCAGCCGAAAACTACCGCGGCTGAGGCTTGCCGGCCAAGCGAGCCCACCAAGGCATGGATGAAGGTGAGCGAGGCAGAGGGTGAGTGGGTGGCATGCGGGCAGCAGCTCCGGGGCAAAACCGGAGCTGGGGAATGGCGCGTTCCCCGACCCGGCCAAGGGGAATGGCGAGCGGGTGGTGGCTCTGGGGCAAGGCCAGAGCTGGGGAATGGCGCGTTCCCCAACCCGGCTAAGGGGAACGGCGAGCGGGCGGCAGCTCTGGGGCAAGGCCAGAGCTGTGGAATGGCACGTTCCCTGACCCAGCCAAGGAGAACAGCGAGCGGGTGGCGGCTCTGGGGCAAGGCTGGAGCTGAAGAATGGCGCATTCCCTGACCCGGCCAAGGTGAACAGCGAGTGGGCAGTGGCTCCGGGGCAAGGCTGGAGCCAGGGAATGGCACGTTCCCCAACCCTGCCAAGGCAAACAGCGAGCGAGCGGAGGCTCCGGGGCCTCGGGGAATGGCATGACCCTGGGCCCCGACCTGAGGCAAAGGGCGAGTGGGCGGCATGCTTACCTTTGGTGAGCAGAGCGAGCGAGGCGCAGAGGTGAGGGCAGGTAACTTAGAGCAGAGACTGTGCGCATGCGCAAGCGAGGACCCACAAACAGTGAGGAGTGACTGGGCGGGGCGGGGCAAGCGGTGATCAGGCGGGTGGGGCAAGCGGCGACCGGGCAACCAGGCGGGCAGGGGCGGAGCCAACCAGAGGTGGTATTTGCCAGTTCGGCAAACCAGTCCAAATTTTCCCTACCGGTTCGCCCGAACCGGTTCGAACCGGCTGAATACCACCTCTGAGTTAAATTACTTTGAAGATATACAGAATACACTGAACTATAAACAAGCCAAACAATTTAATTCTGTAAGACAACTTATCAGGAAACAGTCGCTCAACATTTTCCAGCTCATATGCATGCTGTTTTCATCTGATTGGAATTGGAAGGAAAGAAAAAGATCCAACTCTAACTATACCCAGAGACTTCCTCCTTATGTCTTTGGGGACTAACAATACACTGTTGTGCGAAAATGGCCTTTAAAACTGATAGAAAAATTCCATTTATACAAATTATTTACAGCTTTATTTAAAAAAAACCACCTCAATTCTCCCTAACATTAGGCCTAACAGATTTGAACTGCAAAACTTCCGATGATTTGCTGTCATTGACTGGTCATTCAAATTTGTGCAGCCCAGATTTTGTGATTTTACCTAATATACAATCAAAACAAGCTTATCTGAACAAGCAACTGATTGGGTAAATAATGCAGAATAGAATAATCATAATCTCCCCCGCTGGAAATGCAATCTGTAAAATTTTGGACATTCAACCCCTCCTCTTGTATTACCCTGGATGGATCTATTTATAATCTTTCTGATACTTAAGGGGTGACCATTCCTTTGGCCCAAACCAGGACCTAGCTCTGATTAAACACAAACCACAGAGAGTCAAGATGCAAAGCAAAAATAATAATTACATTATGTTTAAAGCCAGTTTAAATAAGCAGGACGCAGGCTTCCCCCCCCCTTTTTTTTTTCTGGTGCTAATTTAAGACTTAGCAAAAATAAAAAAAAAAAAAAAAAGTTGAAAGCATGCTTGCTTGTGTACCCCAAGAACTTGCTCCATGTTCAAATTATAACTCAACAGCTCAATAATTCACATAATTCTCAGCCCAAGTCTTGCATTTTGTCCCCCACACTAGACCAGCTCATTCACCATTGTCTTAACTGTCTGGAGCAATACTGCTTAATTATTATTCCAATGGGGGGGGGACAGATACATGAAAAGCTCTCCAATGTTTATCAGGTTAAAAAAAATTAATAGCCTCTTAGGGATTTTATGACTATAGGACATAGTCAAGACGCTGCAATAAATATTTCTGTCTGGCCCAGTCAGTGAGTCTGCACAGCCATTGCTTCATTCTTACAAAACAAAATGAATGCCAGAGGTGGCGTTGTGTAACCCAGCAGAAAGTGTTGACTGGCTATGAACATTTCAGTGAGTTTAATGACTTTGCTTTTGGTTAGATAGAACTTAATGATATGATTCTGAACAATCCAAAGCGTTGCAAATTGCCTTTGATCAAACTGAAATAGCATTGCAATAATTATTGGCATCGTTAATTAATTAATTCTTAAACATCAGCCTATTTTTAAAATCCCGTTGAGAGAACTGGTTTAATGGCTCAGGTTATCTTTGCTATATAAGTGGCTGTTGGGCTGCCTTTTAGACATTATGCCATTGGTCAGATGTTATTTGGGGTAGAGTAAGATATTAAGAAAACACCCAAAGGTGCTTTTTTTCAAGAAAGTCCAGTTGCCTCTTGAGAAAAGCACCTTTGGGACAACCATGACCTGGATGACTGAGAATCTCCATAGATATTAAGAAACCAGTTTATCAAACAACCTGCTGGATAGCCCTTGCTCATTTCAATCCATTTAAAAGAGATGAAAGAAACTGGGTATAAAATGACAATTTTAGAGAAAATGCTCTCATGTGCTTGCACAAAAGAAACTATACAATATGTTTGATATTTTGCGTGAACTGATATTTGTACATGCATCTTACATGAATATTAATGCCAGTTCAAACCTAAATGGAACTGCTCATCTGTGTCAATGTAGCTGGCCAAGGATTATTTTAATTTGGAATTGTAATATTCTTCCTTCTTGAATTCTCAATGAAAATGCAAATTGGGAATAAATAACTAGAGGTGAACAGAGTTTATTCAGACCTATTATTGCTAAAATGAAACTTGTTACTATTTTCAAATGTATTATTTAACTTGAATTGGAAGAAGTGAACCCATAGGACTGAGTAAGAGTATTGAAAATAAATTTATAATTCAGTGTGATAATGATCTGATCTAATCTGCTGTTGCTACTATAATTTGATTTATATTTTTATTACAATAGAAGTCTAGATTTAATAATAGAAAATATTGCATCAGCCTAATCTAAAATGCTTCTATGTAGCCGCTTCATGCACAACATGGAAACCACCCTTTATTCACCTTGTTGTATGATTTAGGCTATAGATTTCAGCACAGGGAGAAAAAGGGAGAAAAAACAGCAAGAAACATCAATCATACCAAGAATCAAATATGGTAACGATAATCCTAATTGTGTAACTTTGAAGTTAAATTGCACAAACAATATGGTAGCATCTGAAAACTTAGGCTAAACTATGTCCATCTTGCATCTTACCAGTTCTATGCAGTTCTAGAAACTCATAAAGAAAATCCTGGGTCAACATGACATTTACAGCTTAAGGGAGACATGAAAAATAACAAATGTTTGGAACAGCAGTGAAGAAGATAAAGCAACAAGTGTTATATCCGGAGTATCATACAGACAGATTAATTTCAGTGGTCACACTACTGAGCCTGCTGCCAAGCTCATTGTTCTAATTTAATTCCATGGTGTCAGCCTCTAAGAGCTGGTAAAATATTTACACACACACACACACATTCACACACACACAGCTGAGAAGGAGAGGAAGTAACTGAGACCAATATAACCAGGCCCTTCTTCCCACTCATCGACAAACATCTCAAGCAACAGAGGTTTCCAGCCAAGCTGCCTAAATTCCTGTTGGAGCTCCCAAGAGGAGTTACGAACTTTGTTCTGCAAAATAATTGAACACACTTGCTTTCAAACCAAGAAGAAATCCTTCATAGATCCAAGAGATTAATTACATGTATCTAAGCCATTAGAGATACAGGGCTGGAAATGAAGAATCAAATCAGTGAAGGGGGCATAATGATCAAACTGACTAAAAGGCTGTGATTCTGATTTTATCCCTATGGCTTTGGCAAAATATTCTTAAAGGTTTAGGCAGGGGTGGTTCTGACTTACCTCGCTGCCGGTTCGCTTCCTCATGTGCCACGTGGGTGTGTGCACCTTGCGTGCCACGCGTGTGCATGCGCAGTGCTAAAAACCCAGCTTCTGCGCGTGCGCAGAAGAAAAAAACAAGGTGGCGTCGCCTATGGCGTCGCCGAGAGAGCCGGTTCATGGGCGTGTCCAGCTGGCCATCGCTGTCGGTTCGGCGAGCGGGGGAAAATTCCCGCTACTGGTTCTATAGAGCCGGTCTGAACCGGCAGGAACCCACCTCTGGATTTAGGGCATAAATTTATAATCTGTATTTCTTCTGCTACATACATATATGAAGCCCAGCTGCGACATTACTGACAACCATGGATGAGTCAATTTTGTTATTTTGCCTTAAGAACCTTAAAAAGGATTGAGTAAATCATACAGTAGTGTGTAGTAAGGATTCTAGAAGTCGCAACAAGGAGACATAAGGGCTCTTATATTTATCATCTCTCTTATAGTGAATATTTTATCTTTCTCAGGGAATGGCTTAAGATATTCACTGTTTTTTACCCAAGGCATAAAGATGCTGGTTTCTCTCACTCCATATACAAAAGTCATTTGGACTATCAGTTGAATAATCTGTTTTGCTATATCTATTTAGGGGCTCAGATCATGTACACACTGTACAATCTTTCATCCAACAGAACATCCTAGGACCGTGATGGCGAACCTATGGCATGCGTGCCGGAGGTGGCACACAGAGCCCTCTCTGTGGGCACGCGCGCCATCACCAGCTGCTCTTCTGGTTTCCGGCGCCGGTCAGCTGGTCTTTGCAGGTGCCGGAGCACCGGAAAATGGCCTGAAAATGGCCCAAAATGGGCAAAAAACAGACAGTTTTTGGGGGCGTTTTCAGGGCATTTTTCGGGCATTTTTCGGGCATTTTTTGGGCCATTTCTGGGCTGTTTTCTGGCCATTTTTGGGCCGTTTTCAGGCCGTTTTTCAGGCCGTTTTCTGGGCCATTTTCAGGCCGTTGTTTGGGCCAAAGACGTCCCAAAAAATGGCCTGAAAATGGCCCCAAAAACGGCGAAAGACAGTCATGCGCATGCCAGCCAGCTGGTCTTTGGGTTTCCGGTGCTCCGGCACGCACACATGTACGTGTATGCACGCACGTTCCTGTTTGGACACTCGGTGCTGAAAAGGTTCGCCATCACTGTCCTAGGAGATCAACAGGAGCCATTGGGAGGCACCATTCATCTTTCCCAACATTGACTGCCTTAAGCAATTGCTTCATTCAGTCTCACAGTATGGCCAGTCTTGACTTAAACTGGTCTTATGTAAGTTTATTTGGAGCAGAACAGCTCCATCTCTGAAGAGATTACTTGTCCTTTATGGTGAGCTCATCATCTCAGTCTATGGATTTACCAGATGGCAGGAAAGGCAGAAAACAGTAACATTCATACAGAGTTACCTTTAAAAAATTCCCTAATATAGATTGGCATACAACAGACTAAGCCCCCAAAAATAGTTTGCTTATTTATAGAGTAAAGTGAATTGATCATTTGTGGGCCTTACGGCACCTTTCCAAATAAAAAATATTTTTGTTTTTGTTTTATTACCAATCTGGGAATTCTGGACTCCACATACAACCTGTGGACCATAGGTCCAATGTTTGTGAACTAATTGCAATTTATCTGGTCAACTATGAATAAGCAAACCATAGCTTACGGTGCTACATGAACACAGTATCTGTCAGGTGCAAACAAGCAGATCCACATGTGTAGTGTTCAGACTAGCTACCTTATTGTTCTCTGCCTATTACAGAAGATTCTCCTCAGACTGGCAGGTTTAGTCTGGCTCTAAGGCAGCCGTCCCCAACTTTTTGGGCAGTTCCGTGGAGAGAGGTGGTTCCGCGGACCAGAGGGGGCATGGTTTCGTGTGCTCCCTGCATCCTGCGGATGGGGCTTTGCTTGTTTGCATGGCCCAGTTTTTGGCATGCTGCGGCCCGGTGCTGGTCCACAGACCGGGGGTTGGGGACCCCTATTCTAAGGCATTTAAGGAGGGTCATATCTAACCTTTTATTTACATAGCAAGTCCAGGCTCCTATTGTTGCTTAACATCCCTTGGATCAAAAACTGCTAAAATGTTGTCCACATTAGTCTTTAGTGGAGGATCTTGCTCACTGAGTCCCACCATATACTTATATCCAATTCTATGGGCAAGGAACTGAAGCCTTAAGCATACTGATGAACAAAACAGTTGCAGAGTTTATTGTATTTCTAGTTCATTGCTAATTTATATTTTGACTTTTCTTGCCATTCTTCATGCAAATAGAATTACTCTGACAAGCAGAGGCAAGGTCATGAGAGAGCACAATGGCAGATTGTAGACCAATCGCAAGCAATTGCTAATAGCCAAACTGGTGATCTGGTTTATATGATGATATGAGCGTGACATTTGGAAGGATTATTTTTTAACCCATTCAATTTTAGAATTGCAAAGAGAAAAAACATCTTTTGTGAAAAATAATGAGAATTTAGTTAGGGTCAATTTTTTTTGCTCTTTGCTCGGCTTTAATTTTATCATGCAGATATAATGGGATCTACAGAGGCTAATTTTTTTCTTTCAGGTATTCCATTCAACTGTGCATGAAAACCAAATATTAATCATTTTAATGTGCACGAGGATTGCAGAAGTTTAGAGCTTAATTTGAAATGCTGTACTTGATAATAAACTAATGTCTTTAAGTATCATCTTTTTCAATCTTATATTTGTTTCTTTTTCTGCAGACAAACATACAAGCATAATACTAACTGTCAACCCAGGGCCTATATAAATACAAAAAATAGGCATGGGGTTGCTTGATCAAGTCAATAGCACCATCATCTTGGAAGAGCATATCTTAGAGAAGAAATCACAGTCTCGCTGGCATGCAGACAGTCTTGTCACCCCCAGTCAAGGATTTCAAGGCGGATCCAGTGAAATTATGATGGACAGCACCAAGATCCTGGGGGTCCAAATCATACTGATAATGGCTTATTCTCTCATCATTCTGCTGGGGTTCATTGGCAACTCCTTGGTCATCTACATGATAGTGAGATACAAAACCATGAGGACTGTAACCAACTTTTTCATAGCTAACTTAGCTCTGGCCGATTTAATGGTGGATACTTGCTTGCCCTTTACTTTGGCTTACACTCTGCTGGATGAGTGGAAGTTTGGGGCTGTACTTTGTCATTTGGTGTCCTCTGCTCAAGCTTTAAGTGTTCATGTATCTATTCTCACATTAACCGTGATTGCCCTCGATAGGTACAGATGTATTGTTTTTCATTTAGACAGTAGAATATCCAAGAAAATCAGCTTCACCATCGTAGCGATTACATGGCTGGTTGCTGCTCTCCTAGCTAGTCCACTGGCTATCTTTCGAGAATACCGATACGAAGAAATTCCATCCATCAACCTCAGAATAGCTGTCTGCTCAGAGAAATGGCCTTCTGGCAACAGAGATGCCACTATATACAGCTTATCCATGCTCATCCTGCAATATGTCTTCCCTCTTTCTATCATCTGTTATGCCTACATCAGGATATGGTTCAAACTGAAAAGCCACATTAGCCCTTCTGCTAGAAATGACACACACTGTCGCAGGAAAAAGACCACAAAGATGCTTTTCATGGTCGTTGTGGTGTTCGCCGTCTCTTGGCTACCCTTCCATGCTTTCCAGCTTGCCGCAGATTTAGATATGGCACTTGCCCTCCATGATTATAAACTCCTTTATACGGTATTTCATGTCATAGCTATGTGTTCCACTTTTGCAAACCCTTTGCTCTATGGCTGGATGAATAAGAACTACCGCAATGGATTCCTTATGTTCTTCCATTGTCAGAAAAAGCCAGAGAGGCTCTATGCAGAGGGATCAATTCGGGGGAGGTCCTTCACTTTCAAGGCTACTACCTTGAATGGGAGCATCAAGCACTCAATAGGTGATGGACAACTACCAACACCGGTTTAGTACGTAACAGCTTCATCTCCACACAGGGCCCAAACCTCAATGTTGCCCACCTAAAACTGTTGTTTCCCCCCCCTAAAAATAAAAATGTGTTGAATTGCCAAAATGCTGTCATTGTCATAGTTAGATGAAAGCACCTTATCTATTGGTCTCTCAAGCCTTGTGTACCATCCATTCTGCTTTCCCAAGTTAAACAATCCTTGCCTCCAATTTGTGTTTTGTGTTCCAAAAGAAGCAGAAATCATGTCATTCCAGCATGCTTTAATTTATGAGAATTAATTAATTAATTCTACTGTTATTTGAAGGACAGGAGAAACAGCAGACAGGATTATTTCATTGCTTTAGGCACTTAGAGGGAATGAAGGTGTTTGCAACAATTTTGACAAACCATGGCATCCAATGGCACTTATGGTGTTTATTTTAATTTTTTTGCACTCCCCATACCAAAGATCTAACTTAGCATTCCTTAATCAGAATTCTGGGTAATACATTATTATAGTTATAGGTCAACAAAAGAATAGGAATGAAAAAGATGTATAACACACAGGTTCTGTGAAAAGTTGTTCTAAAGTAATTAATTCTAACTTCTCCAATTATTAAAATAGGCAAAATTTGCTTTTTGATTTCCAGCAGAAAAGATTGACTCTACATGTTTTTAGGCTAATGTTGGTGATACTGAAACCCACACTGCACTCCACAATCACTTTTTGCATTTCATTCACAGGTTAAAGTGATTGTTAAATCTTGTTCTTTAATAAGTAAATATTTATTTTGGGAATTGAAATCCTGTTCTTCTTGACCAGCGGTTCTCAACCTGTGGGTTGCGACCCCTTTGGGGGTCGAACGACCATTTCACAGAGGTCACCGCGCATGTTAGCCTGCCATCCTGGTGCCACCGTCACTTGCAGGGGTGAAATGCTCCCGGTTCGGCCGTGCCTGCGGGTCGCCGGACAGCCGGTAGCTACAGAAGCGGGAGACTTCGCCCACCCGCCTGGATGCTGCCATTTGGGTTCTTTTACCCTCTGCGCATGTGCAGAACGCTTTGCGCATGCACAGAGGGTAAAAGAACCCAAATGGCGGCATCTGGGCGAAGTCTCCTGCTTGCATTGCTATCAGCTGTTCAGCGACCCGCAGGCAAGCCCGAACTGGGAGCATTTCACCCCTGGTGCCACGCCCCCTTTGTCACCTCATCCCGCATGGGGAGGGGGTGGGAAGGGGGCCGCGGTGGCGGGAGGGTCGTGGCGGCGGGGTGTGTGTGTCGCGGGGGTGTCGCGGCATTAGAAAGGTTGAGAACCACTGTTCTTGACTGTCATGAATATTTCATATTATGAGATTGCTTTCCTACCTTTTCTGTTTGGGGGATTCTAAGGTGTCACCCATAGCCTTCATTCTTGGTAAAAACATGTCCTATAACACAGGTAGTCCTCGACTTACAATAATTCATTAAGTGACCATTCAAAGTTACAACAGCACTGAAAAAAGTGACTTATGACCCTTTTTCAAAGTTACGACCTTTGCAGCATCCCCATGATCATGTGATCAAAATTCAGATACTTGGCAACTGGTTCATATTTATGACCGTTGCTATGTCTCAGGGTCACGTGATCACCTTTTGCGACCTTCTGACAAGCAAAGCTGACAAGCAACAGGGAGAAAGCAGAGCTACTTAACTCGTTTTTTGCATCTGTCTTTACACAAAGGGAAAAAACAGTCCAACCTATCAAAAACAGCACCACAAAAAACAGAGTAGGAACACAAGTTACAATAGGGAAGAAAATGGTAAGTGAGCACCTGTCCGCTCTAGAGTTCAAATCA
>QLTV01001320.1:3505693-3526152 GCA_003457575.1 Thermophis baileyi | reverse complement strand
GCTACAAGGGAGGGGAAAGCTCACACCATCTGCAGCGACTCCCTCTGCACAGGTCTGGGCCAGGTATCCAAGGTCGCAGTGTCCCGAAGATGAACTCTTCTCACCATCTAGCTTTGGAGATTCTCCTAACACCTTTGCGGCATGTTATTGGACACTGATGGATACGATGTCTCAAGGGGGAAGGGCTACAAGGGAAACTTTAGCCTAACGCTTCGCACCTGAATTTCAGACTGCGCCTGACTTCTCTGCAACCACTATCTCTCAGTAAAAGCTCCTTTTGAAATGTGGATTGTTTCAAGAATTTTACTTTCTTGAGAAGGTAGCTGAGGCAAAAGATGATTAGGGTCCTGGAGGCTAAAACATATGAAGAACAGTTGCAGGAACTGGGTATGTCTAGTTTAATGAAAAGAAGGACTAGGGGAGCAGTGTTCCAATATCTCAGGGGTTGCCACAAAGAAGAGGGAGTCAAGCTATTTTCCAAAGCACCTGAGGGTAGAACAAGAAGCAATGGGTGGAAACTAATCAAGGAGAGAAGCAACTTAGAACTAAGGAGAAATTTCCTGACAGTTAGAACAATTAATCAATGGAACAGCTTGCTTCCAGAAGTTGTGAATGCTCCAACACTGGAAGTTTTTAAGAAGATGTTGGATAACCATTTGTCTGAAGTGGTGTAGGGTTTCCTGCCTAAGCAGGGGGTTGGACTAGAAGACCTCCAAGGTCCCTTCCAACTCTGTTATTCTATTCTAAAGTCAATGGGGAAGCCAGATTCACTTAACAACCGGGTTACTAACTTATCAACTGTAATGATTGACTTTACAAATGGGACAAGAAAGGTCATCAAGTTGGGCAAAACTCACTTAACAAATGTCTCACTTAACAACAGAAATTTGGGGCTCAATTGTGGTCATAAGTCGAGGACCACCTGTACTTATATCCACCTACTTAACCAATTCAGATTCTGCATGTATACTATAGAACAGTGATGGCGAACCTTTTTTTGCTTGGGTGCCAAAAGGGTGCACGTGTGCCCACACCCATAATGCAATGCCCTCCACCCTGTGCATGCGCGCACAAGCCCCCCCCCACGCTACACCCCCCACATGCGCGCAGACCTCACTGAAGCCTCCAGACTTTCGGTAGGCCCGTTGGGCCGTTTTTTGCCCTCCCCAAGTTTCAGGAAAGCCTCCAGAGCCTGTGGATGGCGAAAAACAGGCCCAACGGGCCTACCGGAAGTTCATTTCTGAACTTCCGGTAGGCCCGTTGGGTCCGTTTTTCTCCATCCACAGGCTCCGGACACTTTCCTGAAGCCTGGGGAGGGTGAAAACGGCCTCCCCCCACCCTCCGGAAGGCCGAAAATCAGCTGGAGCTGACATAGAGCAACGCCTCGAGTGCCCTCAGATATGGCTCCACGTGCCATCTGTGGCACGTGTGCCATAGGTTCGCCATCACGGCTATAGAAGAACAGATTTTCCTCATCCTGAATTCTCAGTTCTTCTAGTGTTCGAAGTAAGAATCAGGATAACTCCAGGTGGAAGGGAGAGTAACTGCAAAGAGCAAATGTGGGTATTGTGGCAGTCAACAAAGCACTCTCTCTAACTGAAAATTATGTGGTACATTGCCAACATGTTGTATCAATTCTACCATTGCTTCAGGTGATCTTTATCCAGAATTGTTCAGAAATGCTACGGAATATTGATATCCTTGACAATGGTGTTTGCTCTGGGTCCTAGTATGTAAATGAAATCTTCATTAGCTAAGGGAAAGGAATAGAGTCAAAATGATTATAATGGGATTAGATGTGTAATGGATAACTATGTCTTCATGATGCCCAGTGAAATAACCATCACAAATTGCTGCCAATGTACATTAAAAGCTCTATCTGGAAGGAACCTTGGAGTCTTTTCTTTCTTGGATCATGAATATTACTCTCTCTGTGACTATTGAGACACGTGATTTTGTCTTTTAACAGATAAAACACTGAAACATTCCATGATAACTTCTAAAGTCATTTCCCCTTTTTGACCAGAGAAAAAGAGAGAGAGAAAGATGCAAGTGCTGCAAAATATACCATGAAGTAATATTCCATAAATATGTTTTGTGTATGAAGAAGATACATACTTGAGGCAGATATGTAAGTTGTATGGGTCATGATGTCATGATGCAGACTCCTTCCTATGTCCCCTCTGCGGAGGCCCATGCTTGTATGAATGGTGGTAGCTTCAAACGAATTGCACATTACTTTCCGTATATGCGAAGTGACTGCAGATCTACCATATCCCAAAGAAAAACCATTTCAGAACAGCCGGTTGCAGACCATCTGGAATTGGATCACCTTCCTTTTTCCGGAAGGCAATCCTTTTTCTTCCCCATAGTGGTTTCCAACAAATACAGCCCAGTGGCCTCTCCAGGGGCACAAAGAGAAAGCGCTTGTGTGCGAGAACTCCACCAAAGTCTTGCCTTTCATAACTAAGAAAATGGGCTGAGTTGTCAATATTTGTGAGCAAATTGTGAGCAGAAGAGCACTCATTTCCCACCATTACTAGTATTTAGAGGCATACTATCTCTGATCTGGCAAGTCCCATATAGGCAGCAGGGAAAAAAGTAAAGAAAATTGTGCTGTGTTCATTTGCTTTAACAGAGGAATTTCAGGAAATCGTTCTTCTCTCTGATTGTAGCCAGGAGAGGGTCCCCTTGAAAAAAGACAAAAAACAAAACAAAAACAAAACAAAACAAAACAAAACAAAAGCTCTACAAACTCTGGTGCAAAAGAGAATTAAAGAGCAAAAGTGATCAGAGAAAATATGGTGATAATGAAGTTTTTCAGCAGAGTTATTTTTTGGTATGATATTACAGAGGTGCATTCAAAACCTTTGCATTCCACATCGTAATGGGAAAATGAGATATGTCAATATACACATCTACATCCTTTAGTAATGAATCTGTTTTACCTTTGTCATCTGTCATGAATCTCTTGTACCACCGCCACATGTCCAAACGGCTACTGTGTATGGAAGCATGGCGCAACACTTTTAACCAGTCTATATTTTCAAGACAACAAGGAAGCTGAAGATATCAAAGAGTGGCTTAAGCTAACCAAGACCTGTTCAGCATAAGAGATTGTGGAAGGAGAAGGAAAGCTCTGACCGGGCTTCTCTCTGTCCTCAGCTTATTATCTGCAGCATGATAGAAAGAATATTGGAATTTGCAAAGGTAAGTAGAGCAATAAAGGAGAATATTTGCAGCTCAGGGTTGAAATGAGACATTTCATTACCCAAACTTGGTAACATCATCAGTGCTGAACAAGTACAGCAATTTCATCCAAATGATATAATAACTCAACACCTTCTTTTGATCTTGGTCCACTCAACATTCCTGAATATAGGAAAGCTGGAGATTCTTCTCTTTCTTTTCTAAGAAGCTCCATATTCAAAAAAGAACTGTGAAGTCTTTGGTGCTTTCTGAGCCTGTTTGCTTGCAGATGTTTTATTATCCAATTAACAATCCTGAGCTCCGTATATTCTCTTCTATTGATTCAAAAAAGACTCAAATAAAACTACTCATTAGTTAGATGCATAGGTCTAGTCTTAAATGCAGAACTTGCCTCAGAAATAATCAGTCTGTGTTGGCAGAATGGTTTGATTGGATTGGGATCGTTTTCCCAATCCCAATCTAAGAGTCTATGCCAGGGGTGGGTTCTAATTTACCTCGCTGCCGGTTCGCTTCCTCCCGCGCTGCGTGGCTGCGCCTCATGGCCCCGCGTGCACTTCGCGCACACGTGCACGTGCACGCGCAGTGCAAAAAAATCAAAAAATATCTCCCCCCCCCAAAAGCCGAAAACAAGATGGCAACGCATGCACAGTGCCAGAAACGCATGCGCATGCGCAGAAGAAAAAAATCCCGAAAAAAAATTAAAAAAATAAAAAAAATTAAAAAAAGAAAGATGGCGGCATCCACAGACCGGCCGAACGGGTTCCGTGACATCATCGTGATGTCACCAGCGGGTTGCTACCGGTTCGGGCGAACTGGTCCGAACCGGGAGGAACCCACCTCTGGTCTATGCCATCTGTAATTCTGAGAGGGGAGGGGTGGGATTAGCTCAGGATAGAAATCTTGAAGTCCCAGAGATGGATGCAGCCTTCCAAGTTAGATAACACTATTTACAATTGGTATTAACTTTGCTTTCTTTTGCCACGGTTCTACTTCTATTTGCAGGTTTTTATATTTTGTGATTTTTCTCTAGTTCTTTCTATTCTACTCTGCTGTTTCCAGATACTGTCATGTCAAAACAAATTCTCTTTCATTAGAATCTACCATGTTGGAATTTACAACAAGTCCATTATTCTGTCTCTTGCAGTGTGGAACAAGAAACAACAGATCTTGAACTTCTGTGTTGTTTCCTTTCCATGTATCCGAAAAATGCTACTGTATCCCCCTCTTCTTTTTCTCTTCTAGTCTAAGCATTTTTAATTCTGTCCTCCTCACATGACTTATTTTTTTCTTCTTCTGTCACATGCTATCATAGTCAATGCATTGAATGGAAGATGGAAACCATTTGGTTCAACGGCCTGCTTTTCAATATATCTAAATTAAATAGTAAGAAACAACACATTTTTAAGAGCAATAGTTATCCAATATGTATCCAATAGTAAAATGGATACATTTTAATATTTCATAATAAATCAGAGCTATAGGTTTGGGTTAAGGTGCTCTAGTTTCCCCAAGATTGCATAGTAGCACTGGAACTTACTGATTGATTTTTATTATAAGTCTTAATAATTTTTTCCTTGAATTTGATTGCCTTTGTAGATGTGTCCAAATGATTTTCTGGGCAACAATTAAGAAGCAGTTTGCAACTTCTTTCTGGATTTTTTTAATGTTTTATTTCAGGAGCCAGAAATAAGCATAAGCCCATGAGACAACTTTGTAATTAGATTCATCCAAGAAAAAAGGGCATAAAAATAACCTATACTGCTTTTTAAACATCATGTGAGACAAAAAAGCCTATTTTTAATTTCTGCCATCAAAAGATGTGCGATTGCTGCAGCAATCTTAAAAGCTTGTCACTTGTGTACTATGATGCTCACATTTATCTGGATAAAATTCAGTAAAGTGATTTGACATACCTCCTCATAAAAAAGGGGGCTTAGAAAATTGATAGCAACAAGCCATAATTTGCAACAAACCTAGTGGTGTCTGCATTATGCAGTCCAAAAAAGTCCAGATGGAAGCCATGATCAAAAGCTCTTCCTGTGTTTATGTGCATGTCCCTGGATTTGCAAAGTTATAGCGTCACAAATACAGCTGGTCCTCGACTTACAACCACAATTGAGCCCAAAATTTATGTTGTTAAGTGAGACATTTGTTAAGTGAGTTTTGCCCCATTTTACAACATTTTTGTCACAGTTGTTAAGTGAATCACTGCAGCTGTTAAGTCAGTTAGTTAGTTAGTTAAGTTAGTAACCGAGTTGTTAAGTGAATCTGGTGAATCTGGCTTCCCCAGTGACTTTGCTTGTCAGAAGATCGCAAAACATGACCCTGGGACACTGCAACCGTCATAAATGCTAACCAGTTGCCAAGCATCCGAATTTTGATCACATGACCATGGGGATGCTGCAAAGGTTGCAACTGTGAAAAACGGTCATAAGTCATTTTTTCAATGCTGTTGTAACTTTGAATGGTCACTAAACGAACGGTTGTAAGTCGAGGTATGTGCGTCTTTGGGTCTACCTATTGCCTTGCATGAGCAACATGCTGCCTTGCTGACATCTTTAAAGTTGGTTCTCTGACAAATTTGTGCATTTTGGATTTGACCTCTCAGTGAGCATTTTAGTACTTGCCTCTCCATCGCATGTTGCATCACTCAAAGCTTCTCCGCTTCTGTTTGTTTAGGTTCCATATTTCATAGCCATAAGATCGTTGTTTGCACGACTAAGACACTGAAGGGTTAATTGCTTTGGTCTTTCTCATCTTCTGTAGGATTGATTTTATGCTATTAAAGCTGAGCCATGCTGCTGTTGTTTAGCCCTTTATTTCTTCATCCGTCATTTGTGTGGCACAGATCTTCTGCTTGAGGGAGATTGAGCAACCGACATCGGCTAGTGGCTCATCATCTAGTTTGATTACATGGCAGGGGCAGAAATGGTTTCACAAGCATTGAGTCTTTTTAGGCCATCTGCTCTGCTTGCCAACTGAGCTCATTTAGACACTGCTCAGCTTCTAGGCCACTGCAGCGAATGATGATAACATCATGAGCAAGGCCAAAGTTGGTGAGACGGATTGTTTAGTAATCTTTGGGAAAGAAGGGAAGGAAAGTGCAAAAGAAGATGGGTCTAGGACAGGGGTGTCAAACACAAGGCCTGTGGGCTGGATCCGGCCTGCGATGTGGTCGGATTTGGCCTGCAATGTGGTCGGATCCGGCCTGCAGGGCTGTCCTGGAAAATGGAAGGGGCCAGCCCGTGTTGCTTCGGCCTAGTCTACCCAATGCAAAGAGGAAACATGCAGCAGTTTGGGGAGTGGCGTCAAGCTGACCATGCCCACCCAGTCAGCTATGCTCACCCAGTCGGCCACGCCCAGTGAGTGGTGTCAAGCTGGCCATGCCCACCCAGTTGGCCATGCCCACCTGGCCCCCTGAGGTCAACCACAGCCCTGATGCGGCCCTCAGTGAAATTGAATTTGACACCCCTGCTCTAGGATGTTTAGGCGCCGACCTTTGGCTGCGCCCACTTTGCTCCCAGCCAACTGCTGCCGCCGAACAACAGCAGGCTTTCCTCCTCCGCTGGTCCTCTGCCAGCGATTGTCCACTGTCAATGGCCCCCTGATCATCCCAGCCCATTCCCTGAGACACAGTTTGACTGGGGTGTTTTGCTGCACTGGACAAGTAGCCACCAGCCAATTGGACGGCTGGTGGTAGTGATGGAGCTGGGGAGCAGTGCGCGATTGATGGTGGGCGGGGCTATTTCAGGGGCTGTGGGGGGGCAGCACATGATCGACGGTGTGCTGTGGGGGGTAGTGCACGATGAATGGTGAGCTGTGGGGGGGCAGTGTGTGATCGGTGGCAGGCTGTGAGGGAAGAAGGAAGAAATTGATGAGGATATCTGATAGTGCTTGCAGCTTTGAGACCCACTGCCTGGGAGGGAAGGAGGGAGGGAAGCTACCACAGGCTGCCAAATGCCTGTTTTGCACTGCAAACTCTGGGGTTTCTACACTGCACTGCAGTGCCCCCTGCCCTCCTGCTCAGAAGACAGCAAAGCTTTAATACTGTCCTAGAAATAATACGAAAAGAAGGACTGGAAAGGAGACAGTCCTCGTAACAGGAGCAACTTGAGTTACTATGCAAAACTGTTTGATCCAGGAAAATGGTTTTCACTGCATAGAGAGGAAGCAAGGAAGCCAGCCAGCCGGCAGGCAGAGCCACAGCCCACTGCCAATTGTGTGCTCCCCTCCCAGCCTGCCACCAACCCTCCACAGCGCACCACCGACCCCACAGCCTGCTGCTGATCGCACGCTGTTGCCCTCAGCCCGCTGACAATCGCGTGCTACTCCCCGCAGCCTCAATTCCTCACCTGCCACCAATCATGTGCTGCCCCCCCCTCGTGCTATTGCTGCCACCCGCTGCTCGATTGGCTGGCAGTTACTTGTCTGGTGCAGTGAAATGTCTGGGTCAAACTGGGGAATGGGTCGGGATGAAAGGCTGGGGGTGGAGAGCCAGGGGGCCATTGGTGGCGGGTAATCACTGGTAGAGGGCTGCAGAGGAGAAACGCCTTCCATTGTTTTAGCAGCAGTGGTTGACTGGGAGCCAAGTGGGCATGGCTAAGAGTCAGCATCTAAACGTTCCGTTCCAAAAGAGACACTTCCTCCCAGGGCAGGGAAGGAAGCATAAGAGAGACACCCAGGTAAATTCTGCCTTAATTGTGCTAAACTGAGTGAGACAATTGATTCATGCCTATGGAGATTCTCAATCATCCAGATCATGGTTGTCCCAAAGATGCTTTTCAAAAGGCAACTGGACTTTCTTGGGGGGTTTTTCCTTGAAAACATTTCACTTCTCATCCAAGCTTCTTCAGTTCTGACTGAATGGTTGGGGATAGAAGCATGTCTATGAGCCACAGTGGCGCAGTGGTTAGAGTGCAGTACTGCAGGCTACTTCTGCTGACTGCCAGCTGCCTGCAATTTGGTAGTTCAAATCTCACCAGGTTCAAGGTTGACTCAGCCTTCCATCCTTCCGAGGTCGGTAAAATGAGGACTCAGATTGTTGGGGGAAATATGCTGACTCTGTAAACCGCTTAGAGAGGGCTGTAAAAGCACTGTGAAGCAGTATATAAGTCTAAGTGCTACTGCTATTTGTATTCTTTGCAGTCACGTGGTCGTTAGCGCTCTGAAGCGTTAGCTCTCTGAGAGTTGTTGAGGCCACTTGGGGATTTATCTCGGCCCTCAGGGTCACCTGAATCAGACTGCAAATGGGTGTGGAACCTTCTTGGAACTGCTGAAAGGACTGTGTTGTAGTCAAGAGATAGGTGGTATACAGATAAATCCTGTCTACAACACAGTCCTTTCAACAATCCCACACCCATTTGCACTCTGCCTGAATTTCTCTTTTCCCCCTTTTGTACTAAAGCAAATTAAGGCAGGATTATGTTGAATTTCTTTTTCCACACTCTCCCTTTTCCAGCACTGAGCTGTCCTCCCTTAACAGTTCATCTATTCCTTCATTACAATCATCTTCATATTCCTTTACGGTATCTAAAGAAATGAGGGAAGGGGATTTTTAGGCTTCCTGATGGGTAAACATCTATGAAAGCAAGGAAAGGAGAGCAGTGAGGAAGGAGCAATCCCTAAAGAGAAAAGGCAGGGAGTGGGAGACAAGGCCACAGATAAGTTGGTCTTTCCTACATGGATGGGAAGAACAAGAAACAGGGAAACAACCAGTGAAGTCTTGTAATAGTCCTAGTCCAGACTGAGTACCGCCAGTCTCCATTGTCAGCCGCTGCAGTCTGACCTGGATTTTCTGAAGTTGGCTTAAGAAACAACCTGGAATAACACAGGAGGCAAAGAGCATAGGCTGCAGTGCAGAACTGCTTAAATCACACAGCATCATAAGTTTATCCAAAGGTCTTATATCGCATCTCTTTGTGCTTATGAGCTATTTCCTACTAGCTATTTCCTACTACGGTACTAGGTCTAATGTAGGTATAGATGAAGAGAAGGCTCTTTACACACAGTCCCTGCTCCCACCTGGTCCATTAGTGAAATGAGTCAAAAGGGAACTGCCTCTTCCCTCTTCCCTCTTGCTTTTCTATTCTTATGAAGTTTTCTAATAAAGCTGTTTTTATTTCAAATAAAATAATTATATAGACTGTGCCCTTTTTCTCCCTCAGTGGAACACTTGATTATGATATTTAGCTATGATATTTTGAACTAGCTGTAATTTCCAGATCAACTTGAAAGACAACCTTGTAGTAATGTAACCTTGAGGTTACCAGAGTATGAATAATCCACTGACCTTTCCATCGATCAGTTCCCATTGTATACTTTAGTCTGAAAAATGTCCTTCTTAAGACAGATTCTTGGTGCTTCTCAGGATCTAGCTAGGTGACACCACTTGTTTCTACAGTAGGTCCATGTGTCACTATAATAAAACTTACAGCATTCGAAAGACTTTGATGATCTTGAAAGTTGTGTTTTTCCTGTATTTCTGAGATAATAGGTAGACAATCGTAGTTAAGTTGTATATAAGCCAGTAGCTAAGGTACTGGACCAAGAGTGGGGAAACACAAGATTTCACAAACCAGCTGAGTGACTTTGGGCCAGACTCTCACTCTCAGCCCTAGACATTTATAATCTCCCATAAAGATTACAGTGAATTGCCTTCAATTGGTAATAACGTCTGTCTGTCTGTCTGTCTGTCTGTCTGTCTATCTCTGTCTCTGTCTCTGTCTCTCACTCTATCTCACAGTGAATGGAGGCACTTCTTTTTATTTAATGCAACCTGATTAATGGTAAAAGAGCTAAATGCGAGTGCTCGGCCTGCAAAATTCTATTCACATGGCTGTCTCTTCTCAAACTTGGAGGATGATTTTTTTTTTAAGGACATTTAAAAGAAATGGAAACTATTCTCTGTTCCATACATAAACATTTTGCAAAGCGATTTAATATTCACTAGTGCTTGTCAGAATAAAACTATGTATTTAGACATAGCTATAAAGCAGAGATGGGAAACAAAACCTGATTGTTATGAGTGAGCCAAAGATCCTGTTCTTTCATATTATATACAAAAAAAGATGAATGTACAACAAAAAGCAATTAAACTATGCACATGTAGCTGAACAATTATTTTACTTTCTGCCCCTGTGTCTTGTCTTATTCTTACTTTATAAAGAAAATTGATGGATACAGTGAGATGTATTGTGTATCTGGATAACTCTGTTCACAATGAACAATACCTGAGGAGTCAGAGGCCATGGCTCAGCTTTCTGATATTCTAAAGGATGACAGGAGGCCATTCAGTGACATGACTGAAGTGTTTGGCCTGTTGTTTTTATTTTCTTCAGTCATTTAAGGGTAGAAATAGGACAAGAGGCTTCTGAGAATGAACAATGCCAGGGTTCTATCCAGGGGTGGGTCACTGCCGGTTTGCTCAGTGGTGCGCCGTGCACGCCCTTCGCGCATGCACAGTGCTGAAACAAAGCTTCTGCGCATGCGCAGAAGTGAAAAACAAGATGGCGGCGCCATAGGCTCGGGGGCGTGGCCAGGCTGCTGTTACTGCTGGTTCGGAAAACCAGTCCCTATTTTTACTACCGGTTCTATAGTACCGGTCCGAACCGGCAGGAACCCACCTCTGGTACTATCTAATTCAAATCTTTCCCACTTCCTACAGTGAAGCCTCTAAGCTATCTGTCTATGGAGCTTCTCAGTAATCCAGGTCATGTTTTTCCCAAAGGTGCTTTTTTCAAGAGGCAACTGGACTTTCTGGGTTTTCTTTGAAGACATTTTGCTTCTCATCCAAGAAGCTTCTTCAGCTCTGACAGGATGTGGGGAATGGAAGGATTTATACTCCTTGCAGACAGCTGGTCATTTGCATTCTTTTAAAGAGTCATTTAGGCCACCTGGAGGTTTATCTGTGTCATCAGGGTCACCTGAATAGTGCAAATGAGTGTGGAGCCTTCTTGGAACTGTTGAAAGGACTGTGTTGTAGACTGGAGATAGATGATGTCGTATTCCTCCCACTCTGTTCAATTTTGAGGGCTGTTCAATTTTCATAGATGTCAAAATTGAACAAGCTTCTAAGTATCCTTATCCAGGCCAACTTCTCCAAAAGCACTCAGTACCCTCCTGGCTCCTATATTATAGTGGTTATCCATGGTCTGAGTTCAAAAACTGTATGAGAATCAAAAATGTATAAAGATACAAATATATAAATTAAAAAGAGAAGACTCATTATTATTACTCATCTGGGATCTAGTCTATTCTAATTTCTGCACTGAAGTTCTAGGCCTCCATCTTCCCTTAACCCAGCACAGTTATGCCCTGGCAACATCCATTTTCCCCTTTGACTCCATGACATTCTCTTCATTTCTACCTCAGTTCATGAGTGAAATCACTTTAATTTTTCTTTAGCTATACTGATATTTAAATATTTTCCAGGACATACTCTGGGTATGTAAAATCTCTTGGGCTTCCCTATCCATTATTTTGGAGACAAAGTCAGATGAGACGTGGGGGAGGGATGTGTGAGGTGCACACTGAGTATTTCAGGCAAATACGGGGCTGTCCTTTCTTTCTAGTCCTTGGTCAGCCTTCTCCACTCCCAACCTGTTACTCTTTTCTTAAAGAGCTGGACACAGAATAGCACATGAAATGTGAAGAAAATAACAGAATGTATTTGTTGAAATAAACAGTTTTGTATTTTGTTGCCAAGAAAATTAGACTTGAACTTCACTTTAAATATATATGTTACCCTTTGGACTAGGAGCTGCTACTGACAGATAATACCATAAGCCTCAAAACTAATTAAAGAGGGTCTTTAATTAATTTGGGCTTCGGCTTATTTAACATTAACATTAATTTTACCCATAAATTATTGATATGGGAAGAAGAAATAGAGAAGCAATTCTGTTTCCCATGCTAAAGTATGATTGAAAGCTTGAGGGAATTATATTGTTTAATTTAGAACCTTGCTACTCAACACACACACAACCAGAGGTGGGTTTCAGCAGGTTCTGGCCAGTTCTGGAGAACCGGTAGCAGAAATTTTGAGTAGTTTGGATACCACCTCTGACTGGCCCCGCCCCCCATCTATTCTCTGCCTCCCGAGTCCCAGCTGATTGGGAGGAAATGGGGATTTTGCAGTAACCTTCCCCTGGAGTGGGGAGGAAATGGGGATTTTACAGTAACCTTCCCCTGGAGTGGGGAGGAAAGTACTTAATACACACACACACACACACACACACACACACACACACACACACACACACACACACACAGAGTGGAGGGATAGACGGAGAGGAGGGAGGAAGGAAGGGAGGAAATCACCAGAAGTAACTCTTCTCAAAACAAATGAGCACTGTGAACTCCTGTAAAAAGTGCCGTTAAATAAAAGAGGTACTATATATTCATCTTCCATCGCCAGACTGGAAGTCATGGAGGCACAACCAGAAGAGTGAATCCAAGATCCTGACATGAGAAAATATTCGGGCTATTTTGAGGAAATCTTTATATGGAATCAATTATCATCTTACTTTGTGGATCTTATCACCTTCCATACAATAACATTGTTTTTAATGTTTTTTTAAAGCCTTCCAGATGTAGAAAGAGAACATCTATATTTTAACTGCTAGAGTTATTTTTTTTTAAACGCTATGACATTTTTTTTCATCTCTGTTGAGAAAATGCTTTCATATATGTTGAACTTTGTGGAGAAGCACCCTTCTCTTTCTTCTGCCTCATGATTTTCTAAACTGAAGTGAAAAATGGGGGAAAAGGGAAGATGCATATTTTTAAAAATTGTCAGGGACTGTATTGAAAACTGTTTTGAAAGACTCTATATTCTAGATTTTATTATTTAATCATTGAAATGTATTGGCTGTCCAACTCAAGAGTTTCTCATAATTCAGTTGATATATTTTTTTCTTTGTCATAGTTTAGTTTATATAGTAACACAGGAAATCCTAACCATTTTGTCAGTTCTATCTTTTTAGTGTCACTCTCACCCTCTTCTCTTTAAAACATCCCTTTGTTTTATTCATAACCCTGACTGAACGGCACAAGACTAATATTCTCTCAGGAGGACACTAAAGGACAAGTCTAGTACTCTTTCGAAACAACATTAAACCTACCTTTTTAAGGAGCCTACCCAAGACTTGCCAATATTTGGGGGTTGTAGGCAGGTTCCTCTACAGAAGTCAAGAGTCTAGTCCTTCCCGCAGTGAAAAATGCCATCAGAATTACACCCACCAACCTTCAGGGAGTAGCCATGTCTGCAGAAGTCTAAAGAGGTCAGTTGGTACTGGACAGATCCTACTCCTGTGCCATCCATCATAAAATATTAGATAATATTCACAACAAGAAGATGCAGGAAAAACACTACTTTAAAACTGGAGCAGTTATGGATAATTAGGCAGTCCATTAGCTGTGGACTGAAGATGAGATGAAAAGCAATGGCATGAGGACCTGGCATGAAAAAGTAATGACCAGGTGTATTTGTACTGCAGTTAGGATGCCCCCTTTGCAATCTCATTTCAGAGCTGTGCAGATTGACAGATCAAGTACCTATTATCCCCCCCCCGCTGAATCCTCCCAAGGCTCCTCTAACAGAAGACAGTACAGATAGTTCTCCACTTGTGACCACTCATTTTACAATGGTTGCAAAATAAAACAGCCCTGAACAAATCTACAACACAGTCCTTTCAACAGTTCCAAGAAGGCTCCACACCAATTTGCATCACTCAGGTGACACAGATAAACCTCCAGGTGGCCTCAACGACTTGCTAAAAGAATGCAAATGTCCAGCTGTCTGCAAGGAGTATAAATCCTTCCATTCCCCACCATCCAGTCAGAGCTGAAGAAGCTTCTTGGATGAGAAGCAAAACATCTTCAAAGAAAAACCAGAAAGTCCAGTTGCCTCTTGAAAAAAGCACCTTTGGGACAACCATGGCCTGGATGACTGAGAATCTCCATAGACATTTAGCCCTAAACAAAATGACTTACAACCCTTTTTCAAAGTTACAAGTGTTGTTCCACCATCTCAGTCATTTGATCAGGATTTGGGTGCTTGGCAACCAGCTCACATTTACAATGGTTGCAGAGCCCACAGTCACATGTTTGTGATTTGCAACCTTCCCAGCTGGCATCCAACAAACCAAATCAACATGGGGAATCTGAATACACTCAATCACATAATTCACTTAACAACCATGAACCGTAAAATTGGGTCTGGTCACACAATCACTTAATGACTGCATCATTTAGTGACTGAAATTCGCTAAATGACAAACCAAACCAACAGGGAAAGCTGGATTCACTCAGTCACATGATTTACTTAACAACCATGGTCATAACATTGGGTCTGGTCACACCATCCCTTAATGACTGCATCATTTAGTGACTGAAATTCTGATCCCAATTGTGATTGGACGTTGAGGACTACCTGTAATGATTTGGCATTTAAGGGTAGTAGAAACAGCACAGTAATGTTGCAGATTCCAACTGTCTTTTGCAGTGGTGTAAAAACAGCATCTGACCTACTGAACCACAGACCAGTAGCCAAATTTTAGTTTGGCATTTTGCATCAATAGTGCATCAATCATATGCTTAATTTATAGTTCAACGCTGTGCAAATCAAGAGAAAGCTTATTCTATAAATCATGGTTAACCAGTAATAAGAGAGTTGAAATACAGCCATTTTTGAGTAGATCATTCCCCTTATGGCAGTCATTTTGTAGTGATGCTCAAAACAGTCTCATACATTTTTTTAAAGCTATTAAGGGTTTGAAAAAATGTAGAGACCTCCTAGCTGACATCTTACAAGATACATGGCTGATGTAATAATAACAAAAAGGGGGGCAAAGTAATATGAATACCATATCAGGAGACAAGATCTGTTCTTCTAATATAAGTTAATTAAAGAATTTTCCCAAGTAGAGGTCATAGATGGCCACCCGCTTTTCACAAGACTGGACATACATCATTTTATTATTATTATTATTACTAATTTAAGTCAAGGCAATACATTTTTGACTGGGCAAGACATGTGATTATTTCAGCATCTTATCTATATGGGATATGTATGTGTGTGATTCATTGTGTCTGTGATTCATTGACAAACAATGCAGATGACATTGGGGTGAGTTGATACCCTCCTTTGGAGGGAAAAAAAAGCATTTTTGCCAAATTTGGGTATCCCAGAGACAAAGTTTTGGAAACTGGCTTTCAACTGAGAAAAGGGATTTTGAGCTATAGTTTCTCCTCTCACTGTATCCTGTATTTATTTTAAGAGTCTCTGGGCACCAGATACAATATTGCATACACTTGTCAGAATATTAATCTTTCCCTTGAGATAATAGAATGAAAAGAGACTTGGCAAAAGACAGGATAAAGAGTTTAGTTCTTTCTAAATCTTAATACTGTATGTGTTACATGATAAATGACCAATAGAGTTTCCAATCTACCAACTGTTGCCTTCAAAATATTCCTGAGATCAGCCAATGGGTGACAATTCAATATATAGTTTGGGAATTAAAGCAGCTGAAAACTTCAGCCAGTTTTTGCTGGACTGGGGCCACTAACCTCTGTTGAGTTCCAAGTTACAGGAGAAATGGAAAGTCTGCGACTGAACTTTCTGACTTTGGCATTTTTAGTCAAAAGTTGCTTTCTGATATAGCGTGCCAATTATGATGAAAATAATATTTCAGGTTCATAATTATGCTTTTATAAACCACATTACCTGTGTTCATTTGCCCTTTTAAACAATCTCTTTGATGAAAAAACATAGAGCTATGCATGGGATTAAAGTTAGAATCTTTACATCACATATCAACTCAAAAGAAATAGATTCTAGCATGTGTACAATTGCATTAATTTAGTTTGCACCATATTTTTAACTCCCAGAACAGTTACATATACAATATATAGAAATAGACCATAATTCTGTAGGATGGAACCATTTGCCCTTCAATACTCAAAATACATTTATGCTCATGCTGCTCTACATTATAAAAATGTTATTAACCTGTTTTAATAGAACATATTTCTCTGTGATGATCAGAATAGTAAATGCATATATGTTGCATGCTGTCCATGGTATGATGAGAAAGCTTTTATTAGCTCTCTTGCATTTGGATATTACAATTTTATTCAGTAAAGCATGCAGTCATCATACATTTTATAAAGTATTAATTTAGCAAATTATACCAACCTTCCAACAGACCTAGTCACAGAAAAACAGCATTCCCCCTGGCATCTGCAGATAACAATTCTTTTTTAAAATTGCATTTTATTTGTTCCAAAGATCTCCAGATTATAGATGGCAGAAAGAATCAGTTTTTCTCGCAACCATTTAATCCACAGGAAGGCCATGCTTGTCTAAACTTGGAAGCTAAGCTGGTGTGGAAGAGACACCTCCAGGGAATACAAGGTTTGTAAGTTAAACTGAGAAGACAGTGGCAATTTTTTTCTCTACAGATATCAAGAAGACTTTGTCCCAATGAATCAACAGAAATTAAGTTAAAGGAGAATTTACTTTGATGCGACTGGAAACTCCAGGGCCACATATGACTTCCAAACCTGAAGAACTCTAAAGAGCCCAAAGGTGCTTTTCAAAATGCAACTGTACTTTCTTGGGTTTTTTTTCTTTGAAAATGTTTCGCCTCTCATCCAAGAAGGTTCTTCAGTTCTGCAGTTAAGTTTTTCAGAACTGAAGGAGCTTCTTGGATAAGAAGCAAAACATTTTCAAGGAAAAAAACAAGAAAGTCCAGTTGCCTTTTGAAAAGCACCTTTGGGACTACCATGACCTGGATGATTGAGAATCTCCATAGACAACTTTAAAGAGCTTTGACAAACTGTAACCTTTAATTTGGCCAATGCCCAACAAATGCAAAGCAAAAGGAAGATGAAGTGATCACTTTTTTAATAAATTATTTTTACTTATTTTTATACATTTATTAAAATTTTATGCTGCCCATCTCAATGATACAACTTTGTTGGCTCATGAATTTACAAGAATGGTGAACTGAAGCCATGAACCAAAGCTATGAGTCATACCAGGGAGAAAAACTGTGACAGGTAGAGACAAAATATGAAAGTGCAGAAACAGTGAGAACAAAAGTACACATGGTCAAGGCCCTGGTGTTCTCTGTCATAACATATGGCTGTGAAAAGGGCCACCAAAAAAGCTGAATAAATTAAAAAATAGATGGCTTTAAATTCTGCTGCTGAAAAAAATTGTTGAGAATAACTTGGACCGCAAGAAGAACAAATCCTTCAATCCTTGACAAAATAAAAACACCACACACTGAAAGTTATAACTTAAATATTTTAAATTCTCCAAAATTTTATAACGTGACGCTTCCTATCTAAAGTAGCAAGACATCTAGTAATAAAATCCTACACTAAGTAAAGTTTCTGAATTATCTTTAAGAATAACTTGAAGTTTGCATATTAGGATCACACAGTTAAGGTGGTGCCTCCATTTTATCTAAATTCTATTTTAGTAAATTGGGTCTTCATTCAGCCCATATCCAACAAATGTCCTAAACTGATTCTGCTGCTAAAATCACATTTCTCTCCAAACGTTTCAATGACATTACCTAATAATTTTATATAAATGAAGAAATATTCAGCCATTCAAATATCATGAAATTGTTGAGAAATACTCCATGCTACTTTTTGGAATTGGCTCCGGTTATCTTTCAACCATCAATTCATTCATAAATTCATGTACCAGCTTGAATTGCTAACATTTATTCTGTCAGGACTGATAGGCCATCTCTTGTTATCCTTATTGTGTCATTTCACCTGGCAGAAATATTTCACCATTGTATTTCCCACTATGTACCTTTCCAACCATCAGCAGCACCAAAATTTGTGCTCCAGACTAAATCCATGGAGAAAGAAATAAAATATTTTGACTGGATGTAGTTGGGAATAAATTGTATGGAATGAATGGCTGTTGGACTGACCGAGGAAAACAATCCTTGTTGTCTTTTCTCAGATTAAGTGTTTTAAACACTTAAACTACAAATTGGGAATTCATGAAAAGCATTGTGAAAGGATGATATGCCCTATGCCTCATGAAATTATTTAACACTACCGACAATACTGCTACCCTTCAAAAAGACCTTTAATAATTTAATAATTTAATTTATTTAAAAATTTAAAAATTTAATAATAATAATTTAATAATAATAATTTAATAATAATAATTTAATAATTTAATAATTTAAATTATTAAACTATGCCTCATGAAATTATTTAACACCACCGACAATACTGCTACCCTTCAAAAAGACCTTGACTTTCTGTCAGAATGGTCAAACAATTGGCAACTCCAAATCTCAACCAACAAATGCTCTGTTTTACACATTGGCAAAAAGAATCAGAACACAAAATACAAGCTGAGTGGACACGACCTTGTAGACGACCCTCACTGTGTCAAGGACTTTGGAATACTCATATCTAATGATCTAAGTGCCAAAGCCCACTGTAACAACATCGCCAAAAAGGCATCAAGAGTTGTTAACCCAATCTTACGTAGCTTCTTCTCCGGTAATATTACACGACAGCTCATCTGTCTGGAACGCACACTACATATTGGACATTAATACAATTGAGAGAGTCCAGAGATATTTCACGAGAAGAGTCCTCCACTCCTCTGCTCGAAACAGAATACCTTATGCCACCAGACTTGAAATTCTGGACTTAGACAACTTAGAACTAAGCCGCCTTCGGTATGACCTAAGCGTAGTTCATAAAATTATCTGCTACAACGTCCTACCTGTCAATGACCACTTCAGCTTCAACCACAACAATACATGAGTACACAATAGATACAAACTTAAAGTGAACCGCTCCAAACTCGATTGCAGAAAATACGACTTCAGCAACAGAGTGGTCAATGCCTGGAATACACTACCCGACTCTGTGGTTTCATCTCCAAACCCCCAAAATTTTAACCTTAGACTGTCTACTGTTGACCTCACCCCATTCCTAAGAGGTGTGTAAGGGGCGTGCATAAGTGCACCAGCGTGCCTACCGTCCCTGTCCTAATGTTCCCTTTTATTTTTATTCATTTCATGTATTCAAATTATGTATATACATATGTATTATCTAATACAAGATTGACAAAAATAAATAAATAAATAAAAATAAATAAAAATGCACTGTAAACTATAGCACAGCATAGAAAGGATGAATAGGATCAAATTAACCTATCCAACCAACAGGCCCTGAAGAAAGTTCATTTGAGTCTACAGTTTTTGTAGAAGCATGTAAAGTATTAGAGGAGGCTCTTTGGCATATTTTTAAACAAGGAACTTTTGCAAGTAAACCATAGCATAGCACTTTCAGTGTCCTATTTATTGGCATTTATTTATTTGTTGAAAAAAATAACTGGTTGTTTTATAGAATTATAGTAAAACAATAACTTTCCAGGATTCCATTTAGCAGATGTTGGATGCAATGAGCAAAATTTTACTATAGACCTCATTGCCAAATACTGGACAACTGTTGGACAATTTACATAACTTATGTTATTTGCATAAATATATGTTAACTATCTGCTGCGTTCCTATCAAACAGGCAACAAGTAGTCAAAATGGGGAACGCCCTATCAAACCCTGCACCTGTTAACAGTGGTGTCCCCCAAGGTAGTGTTTTAGGACCCACACTCTTTATACTTTACATAAATGACCTTTGCGATCATATTATAAGCAACTGCGTTCTCTTCGCTGATGATTTAAAACTATTCAACACCACCGACAATGCTGCTACCCTACAAAAAGACCTTGACTATGTGTCAGAATGGTCAAACAATTGGCAACTCCAAATCTCAACCAACAAATGCTCTGTCTTACACATTGGCAAAAAAAATCAGAACACAAAATACAAGCTGGGCGGATATGACCTCGTAGACGACCCTCACTCTGTCAAGGACCTTGGAGTACTCATCTCAAATGACCTAAGTGCCAGAGCTCACTGTGACAGCATTGCAAAAAAGGCACTAAGAGTTGTTAACCTAATCTTGCGTAGCTTCTTCTCTGGTAATATTGAACTGCAAACTAGGGCATACAAAACTTTTGCTAGACCAATTCTTGAATACAGCTTATCTGTATGGAACCCGCACTGCCTATCGGACATTAATACAATAGAATGAGTCCAGAGATATTTCACAAGAAGCGTCCTCCACTCCTCTGCTCATAACAGAATACCTTATGTTCAAGCCACCAGACTTGAAATTTTGGGCTTAGACA
>QLTV01001320.1:3479079-3498681 GCA_003457575.1 Thermophis baileyi | reverse complement strand
CTTTTTGCCTTTCAGCCCCTCCAGGGGCCATCCAGACAGTTAATTACAAACGACAGTCCGTTTCTATATGTTATATTTTTACATAAATAAAGGGAGACTAGTATAGATCTATTTCAAGCTATTTAGCTCTCATCAGCTAGCCACACCCTTATGGGATTAGAACCCGGGCCCCTTGCCTAACAAGGCAAGTGATTAAACCTCTGAGCCACAGGATTCTTCTCCCTATCTGCATGTTCCAGGGACAAGGATATATATATTGAGTTAGCCACATTTCAGCAGAAGCAAACTTAAATCGACGTGTTTTGTGTTTCACCGAAGCAAAACTGAAATTGAGTGTTTCAGCCATAGGACAGAGTGGGTACACTGTAAATGTCTGTTGATCCTTTCTTTTCACCTCAGGACCGCAAGAATGAATAGAATAGCAATTCATGCTGAGTGCTACTAGCTGGCAAAAATTTGGTAGAAATAAATATTAAAATAAGCTTGAAAACTCTTATTATGAGAGTACTTATTTAATCCTTCCCCTACTCCATCTTCCTTGAGTTCAAGTGCAAGGGTCTCCTTCGTGCTTTGCCTACGGATAGGAACATTGAAAGGAATGTGACAAGAGTTTACTTCGTAGTTCTCTTTAATAAAAAAAGAAACTTTAATCTCTCATATACTCCATTAATATCAATTCCCTCCTAAAGGGCAGAAAGACGTTTGGGCAGAAAACTAATTCCAGAGAGGCCATTAACACCAATGGGGTTTCTTTCAAAAATGTTTTAAAGTAAACCTCTTAGGTTGCATGATCCAAAACCACACAGACAGCCAGGACCATAGAATATCATTTTTCCATCCCAATCCTTGAAGTTTCACCTTCGGAATTATCTTATTTTATTTATTTATTTTGTAGCTGGCACTGCCAAAGAAGTAATGTTTCTGCGTGGAAGGAAAAAAAAAAGGGCAAGGGAGGGAAAAAAGGAAAGAGCAAGCTGTTACCAAGAGAAAGGCCCTACTCTGGGAAATACATATAGATTATACTGTCCAGTCTAAATTCTGATTTAGAATGCAAACTAAAATATAGTTTAGTTACCTATTTAAAAGAGACAAGTAAGCTTTTTGGGGGGGTGGGAAGCACAAAGTGATTTAAATTAACATGCTTTCCAAATAAATACATGTAAAGCACATTTATAAATGAGATTTTATCTGAATGCTGATTCATATGACCAAATCACCTTAATCTATTTATTTGGTACTTTGGTACTCATCTACTAAATATACATCCCTAGTTTGTTCCCCATCCATTTTTGATCCTATCTCTTCTTGTCCTACTATTGTACACACATTCCTTTACCTATTCCACTGCCTTCTCAGCCACATAATCAAGCCAGCAGATATGTGCTAAGATATACTAACATTTTGGCTATTTTTTTTTTGACAATTACATAAACTAATGGATTCATGCCAGAAATTAAACTTTGCAAAATAACAAAAATAAATGAAACAAACAAAAATTAGATGTCTTCATTCTTCTTAGATACAATACCATCTCAATTAGGAGACATACCAATCACAACAGTGCACATTTAAAGATGCCAGGTACTAAAATTGAAATCACTGTTGTGATTTAGCATTAAAAACTGAAAAACATTCCATCCAAGGGTGAACATGAACTTTGTGCTGATCTGATGCTACCCATAATTGTCCTTGTGCAACCAATTATCTACCGGCTCAACAGTGGCATAAAAGGAAATGCTGTGAATGCAGTTCGTAGCATAGACAATATCCTTTGGAAGGGGTTGAATGGCTTCACACTGGTGGGGCATTCCTGATCTGTAAGTTGGTAGGCCATCAGAATACCATAATTTCCTTTTTAAACTGGAGATGGGAGAATCTCTGCAGCTCTTTCTCCTTGCAACTGGCTTTTTACTCATTTGGAAAATAAAGGCTGTAACCCTTTGTAGAAGATTAGGCACTATGATAATAGCAGTAAAGATACTTGCAGGGTGATGTGAAAGTGTTTTGAGGGATTGAGGGTAGGTGAATAGAAATAATTCTAATGGTTAATTGTTACAGAAACTCCTGCTTTTTCCAGATACCCATTTGACTTTTTCCTGGCAAAGGAAGGAGCAAGTAAGCAATCATTGATTCTTCTTCAAAACCACCACCTGATTTTTTTGCATTGTGGTGGTTTGCAGTTGAAAAAGAACAAAATACAACATGAGTGGAAGTGAATGGGTTTCACCAATGCAAAATATTGCTTATCCTTCCACATACAAGACCCATTCTCTTGAGCAATGTAGCAGAAAGAACAGACCTCCAGGTCAGGGGTCTCCAGAGTTGAAGTCCACAGGTTTTAGAGTTGCCAAGGTTGGAGACCCCTGCTCCAGATGATACAAAGGATCCGTTATTCCTTGAAGTTATTCCTTCATACTTTTTCAGCTTGGAGGACTAATTCAGCCAATTAAGACTAATTCTCACCTGCACGACTGTTAGGAAATGAGCAGGTGAGTAGAGGAAAAACTATTATTTTCAGTCATCAGCATCCTATGCTGTCATACATCCAGTATAAGAGAGGTAAAATAAATGAAGAGGTAGATACTTATTGTCTTGGTTGGCATGATACATAATACCATAAATGATACAGCCACATTTTAGCAAAATATGTGATGCAAACTTAGCTTTAATAGTACTATCTGGTTCATTTGATGTAGAAAACTAGAAAATGGGTCAATTAAGGGCAGTCAATTACATTCAGCAATGATTCTTTAAAAAACAAAACAAAAACAAAACAAAACAAAAAAACCTCCCCCCCCCCCACAACACCTGATGCTTCTTGGCTAGATCTCAACCTATTTTTGGCGATTTTGCTGGGTTTTGAGGAAAAAGTCTTTTTTAGAGAATTCAGAAACCCATGGAAAGGAAAACCACTCCTATCTGTAACATTAAACTTTCTAAAAACCTTGAAAAATGGTCTGAAGTGACCTTTTCTGGGGGGTGGGGGTGGGGAAGAAACAAGGGGCTTGTTCCCTGGAGAGCTCTAGATCCTAATCTTTACCATTAAGATTCCAGCAAAGAAAAATAATATTCAGCCCCTTTCCTTCTAATAATGTCGTCATATTATTGGAAAGAAATCACCAAGAGTTTTGAGTCTCCTTTAGGCATGAAAGCTGGTTGGTGTCTTTGGACCAGTTCTTCTTTCTCATCTCAAATCACCTCGGAGGATTGTTGTGGGGAAAATAGAAGATGGGCATATTATGTATGTTTGCCATCTTGAGTTGATGAAATATTAATAAATAGAATAAAAATATAATACAGGTTGTTCTTGCTTAATGACCCTAATTGGAACCAGCAATTCTGTCACTAACTTACAACGGGTTGTGGTTGTTAAGCAACACATCACATGAATATGATTTGCAACCTCTTGCCGGTTCCCCCTTGACCTGGTTTTATCAGAAGCTGGCTGAGAAGGTTGCAAATGGTAGTCATGTGACCAAAGGATGCTGCAAATGTCATAAATACACGATGGTTGTCAAGCATCTGAATTGTGATCACATGAACCCAGGGATGTTGCAAGTGTCATGCGAGGACCATGTTGTAAGTCAATTTTTGTAAGCCAGTTGTAACTTTGAACAGTCACTAGCAATAGCAATAACACTTAGACTTATATACTGCTTCACAGTGCTTTACAGCCCTCTCTAAGCGGTTTACAGAGTCAGCATATTGCCCCCAACAATTTGGATCCTCATTTTACCCACCTCGGAAGGATGGAAGGCTGAGTCAACCTTGAGCCTGGTGAGATTTGAACTGCCAAATTGCAGGCAGCTGGCAGTCAGCAGAAGTAGCCTGCAGTACTGCACTCTAACCACTGCGCCACTGTGGCTCTTAAATGAATGACTAAGCAAGGAAATGTAATAGTAATAATAAACTAACCACATTGGTTTGGTTCATACCTAAACTCAAACGTAATTGGTTAGTTTGTAGTTTAATCTGTTTAATCATGGAGACATTTTCTCTTGCTTCTGTAAAATAAAAGTACAGGTAGTCCTCAACTTGCAACAGTTCACTTAGTGACCATTCAAAGTTACAATGGCACTGAAAAAGTGAACTTATGACCGTTTTTCACACTTAAGACCATTGCAGCATTCCCGAGTCAGGTGATCAAAATTCAGACCCTTGGCAACTGACTCATACTGATGACGGTTGCAGTGTCCTGAGGTCATGTGATCACCTTCTGCAGCCTATTGACAAGCAAAGTCAATGGGGAAACCAGATTCACTTGACAACCATGTTACTAACTGGTTGTTATCAGAGTTGGGTTCCTACCGGTTCGGACTGGCTCTATAGAACCATTAGTAACGTGGCGGCCTGGGTCGCTAGAACCGGCAGCGACCCAGGCGTGCCACGCCCCCGAGCCGGTTATTTTGGCAGCGCCATAGGCACCCGCCATCTTTTTTGCTTCTGTGCATGCGCAGCAGCTTTTTGTACTGCGCATGCACGCGCACCCATGACCCACCCACGCGGTGTGCAACGCGCACGCGGTCCCTGAGTGAACCGGCAGTAGGAAAATCCGGAACCCACCCCTGGTTGTTATGTTACTAACTGCAGTGATTCACTTAACTGGTTGAATCTCACCAGGCTCAAGGTTGACTCAGCCTTCCATCCTTCCGAGGTCGGTAAAATGAGGACCCAGATTGTTAGGGGCAATATGCTAACTCTGTAAAACTGCTTAGAGAGGGCTGTAAAAGCACTGTGAAGCGGTAGATAAGTCTAAGTGCTATTGCTATTGCTAACAACTGTGGCATGAAAGGTCGTAAAGGGTGGCAAAACTCACTTAACAACTGACTCACTTAGCAACAGACATTTTGGGCTCAATGTGGTCATAAGTCGAGGATTACCTGTACAATAAACGCCCACGTAAAAACAGGTGTTCAAAACCAGAATCTTATTGCAAGCTAAAAGCATTTATCTTCCTCCTAAGTACGACTGCTTCAGTCCAGAGCAGGAATAGCACCGCAATTCCCTCCCCACTCCAAAAGGAAGCTTATCAGCTCCTCTACGCAGAAACATCTGGGTCTCCAAACAATAGCTTCAATTTACAAATGCCACTGTCTGCATTTCCTACCTTTTATTTCCCTATGACTTCTCTTTTTTCTGCCTCCCCACCCCCCGAAATGATATTAGCGAAACCATACGCCAAAATACACTTATTCGATTAAAAAAAAAAAATCAAATGCCACAAAATTCTTTCTGCAGCGGAATAACACACTCCCCCTCCCCCGAAGATGCAACAGAACTCTATCATATTTTCATCCTAGATAGGCCTTTATTGCCTCCCCGTCGATCCTCGTAACTCTATGATTTACTACATGATCCCTCTCTCTCTCTTTCTCTCTCAGTCTAGACTCCATCCATCGAACGATTACAGACCGGATGACCTATAGACCAGGAAGGAGTTGTCGAGGTAAAGCTTCCGGTACAGTGCCTTGTTTAAGAATCATCTGACCATTCCCGGCAAGGTGTAAAGTCTTCAGCTGTTTCTCCTCGCCGGCCGTTACAGCTTCCTTGCGAGGCGTGTGTAAGTGGCCTGGCTTGGCCTTCCTCGGCATGCTCGGGCAGAGGCGGTCTTTTCTCCCAGAGTATGACCTGCGCTTTCAAGTAAGTCCCGGGGCGTGTCATCCATAAAAGTCTTCGGGCTCTTTTTCCTCGGGTTTCTTAGTTGCCCTTAACAGAAAAGGAGAGCGAGTCGGTTGGTTAGCACTTCTGAGGTTCTGCTGTGGGGAGAAGGCGAAGATGTCACGGAGAGAGCTGTATTGCGGCGAGAAAACCGCACCACAAGAGGCTTCAGGGTCCTATAAAAGCTAAGCTGTTTCCAGGACGTAAATTCTCTCTCCTGTTCCAAGTTATCAAAAAACAAAACAAAAAAAACGCGATCCCTTTATTCCATGGTGCCTAAATTCTAGATTTGCTTCCTATGACAGTTTGAGCATCCTTTATCTTTGAACCATCTCGGTCATTTGTGTTTGGATGCGTTTATTGTTTTCTTTTTCATTCTCCTTCAGTTATTATTATTTTTTTTTAATCAAAAGAGCCACTGTCTATGGAGATTTCTGTGTCATCCAGATCAAGGTTTTTTCCCAAAGGTGCTTTTTTTCAAAAGGCTATTGTAAAAACAAAGTCCACTTGCCTTTTGGAAAAAAAAGTACCTTTGGGACAAAGCAGCCATTGTCACCCTATAGGAGTAGAATAAAAAGAAACTTGTAATAGATAGAGGAATATTAATGAAAAGTCTTCAGAAGTATGGTATGCTAAAAAGCATACCATGATTTTAAAGTTTTATAAGTTTTTAAATCCAGCTGCAAGAAATATATTTCATACATTTAATGACTTCTAAGCTGGAGAATTGCAGAAAAATACTATATACATAATTACATATTACATTTCTGTATGCTTTTGAAATCAATGCTTCAAATTCTAGCAATATTAAAATGTACTGGATCTTTCTGCCAAAGGTCAAAGGTTCATTGTTTGGGATTTATGACATATAATGATTTGGAGAATATAACTTCCTAGAGTTTCTGTCTAGCAATGGATGCTCCATATGATGGCGGTGAAGTAACTGTAGTCATGGAAGAGATAGAAAGCACATACACTTATTCATCCCCAGTGCCATCTAAAAAGAAGAAGAAATATAGAAGTCCTGGAGATCAAGGGGAAAAAACTAAAAAGCCCAGGTGAGTGATTTTTCTACATGAATAATCAGTTGTCAATTGTTGTTTAGGAATTACTATTCCTTATTTTGTCTTTTTGTAAATATTTTAAAATCTATAATGGTACTTTCACACATATGCATACTCAACAAAAATCAACCTGCTCTGTGGCTAATGGCATTTATTACAGAATTAATGGAGTGTGTTGTGAAATTATGATTGAGTTTTTGGATACACCCAGAGACTGCAAATAAATTTCCTAAATGATACCCTGTTCAAAATGTTAAAATGTTGAGCTATAGTTCCATAACTGAGAAGTGAGTAGTCTTATACTCTTACTTGGCAATGAGTTTCTTTGAAGAGTTTCATTTTTTTAATTAATAATTTGGTCATGCTTTAAATTACTTAATAGCTTTAGCATTCCACGTAAAAATTGTAATTGCTTATAGTTTTTGCTTCTTAAGTAACTTTTTGAGAGAAATGGTTATGGAAATATATATATGTATACTTTATGAATCTTTATTCTTATGAAGATATGTATATGTGTTTGTACCTTTGAATTTATTTTTATTTATTTATTGGATTTATATGCTGCCCATCTCGTCCAGCAACAACATGGACAAATCCTTGCAGATTTCTAGGCAACATTTTTTTAAATTGTTTTGCCATTGCCTTTCTCTTATGGCTGAGACTGGCCTAAATGTATGCAACTAGCTTCATGCTTAAGACAGAACTAGAATTCATGGTCGCCCAGTACCTTTAACTGCTATACCTAATTGACTGTCTATGACTATGACAGTTGCAATGTCCTGGGGTCATGTGATCCCCTTTTGCAACTTCCAGAAAAGCAAAGTCAGTGGCGAAATCAGATTCACTTAACAATCATTTTACTGATTTAATAACTGCAGTGATTTACTTAACAAATGTGGCAAGAAAAGTTGTAAAATGGGGCAAAACTTACTTAACAAATTTCTCACTTAGCAACATAAATTTTGGGCTCAAATGTGGTTGTAAGTTGAGAACCACCTGTATATGGGGTTCTCACAGAGTTTCCACTTGGGCACTGAATAGATTCAAATTAGCTCACAGAACATGGTCATTGTCAAGAGTGGGAAAAACTACTGCAAAGCATCTGGAAACCATCAGATTGCTTGCATCTGCAGTAATGACAGACACATTAATGGAATAGCATCTGTTTGTTACTTGAGTTGAAGCAGGTCAAGGTATACATATGAGAAATAAATCCTATTACCTCTTTAGCAAAACTGCAGTAATAATACATTAAATATCTAAAACTCTTCTGTGCTTTTATGATTCCCCAGATCAGCTATCTGAAGCAGCCACTACACTTTGTCAAATGACAGGGTTGGCTCTATAGCAAAATAATGGACTACTCTTGGACTGCTATATTACAAAAGCACATTCTGTATGGACCTGACTTGCATGCAATTGTCTAAAGATGCTCTAAAAGTTGCTGTTTCAAAGTAATTGCTTATTAACAAAGGCAAGATTAAAGACATAGTTAATAATAACAGAATTTAGGCCAGCTGACCATTTTTTTTTAGAATGAGAGATACCTAAGTTAAGATAACTTTTATTGTCATTTTTGTGAGCACACTGGTCCACATTAAAAATGAAATTCTGTTGCCTGCTCTCAAGAGAAAGTATATATCTACCCAAACACATACAGAACACACATATACACATGCTATATACATACATAAATATATACCTGCACCCATACATATATATATATACACATATATGTATTAATCACTGTCCATTTTGAATACATAGTGGAAAGAGGAAATTTGAGAGTTCACAAGGTTGATGCTATATGCAGCAAAGCTCTGACTGAATCTAGATGTTCTGCTTCGGGTACCACGAAGTCTCCTCCCAGAAGGTAACAAGGAAACAGGTCGTGAAGAGGATGTGTAGCGTCCCACCCAGACAATCTCTGCTCAAGCATCGCTTATATGCCATGTCCTGGATAGAAGGAAGTGAACTGCCAATAATCTTTTCTGCCATCCTCACCACTCTCTGCACTGCCTTCCTGTCTGAAGCAGTAATGCTTCAAGAATGCTCTAGAAACTTTTTTCATGTAATTGAAGGGTCAATTTTTGTCTGTATTCAAGAACTCATCAAGAACTAACAGAAGAATTTGGATGATGTGGGTGTTTTAAAAGTCACCATTCTTTTTCAAGAAATTCTGCTTAAGAGTTTCTCATTCTTATTGCTCTGAACAGTATCCTGAAAAGAGTCCCCCTCCCGTGCTTCTCATCCTAGATAGCAAAACAAGCCATTATCATTTGTTTTATTGTTTACAAGAATATATTAAAAGCAAAGTATCTGTGCCATGGACCATGGACTAAACAATGCTGCATGCCATTTACTTGTGTCTGTTTCAATTTATTTCATGCCATATTGTAATTCCTTGGGGGGGGGGGGGGAAGATGTACAAATATTTTTGNTTTTAAATTTATTTCATGCCATATTGTAATTCCTGGGGGGGGGGGGAAGAAGATGTACCAATACTTTTGGGCACATCTGTAAGTTGAAAATAAGACTCTCTGAGATCAATAGGTCTTGCAAGGGAATATGGTTCTTTAGAATTTGCTTGCACACATAGTTTTGGGATGTTAATTGAACAAAGCTTGTAGTCCAAGTCTTTGTATACTTCTGTTAAAAAGTTTTTATCGTTGTTTATTGAAAATTCATTGAAAATACAGACCAGGAGTAGATGGATAATTTGCTTGCATTATAATTTGAGAGGAAACTAGAAAAGTATTTTGCTTGTTTTTCAGATCTGCATATCTTCTGTATTATTATGATATATACCTGAAAGTTCAGCAGGAGCTCCCACACCTTCCTCAGTCGGCAATTAACAAGAAGATCAGTGAGAGTTGGAGGCTGCTTAGTGTAGCTGAAAAAAGTTATTATTTGGAGAAGGCTAAGTTAGAAAAAGAAGGTCTAGACCCGGTAATTAATTTGTTCATAAATATGCTTGTAAGTCTGCAGGTCTTTTGTGTGCATGTATGTGTGTACATGCATATTTTATATGCTGTATGTATTGGAAGCTCAAAAACAAATAGAATGCTGTTCTTAGAGGTACTCAGGAGGATAATTACGTTTCCATGAATTTCTATTATAGATTTGTAGTCATAGGATGTCTCTGTATGGAAAATTCCAAGTTCATAGGAATCTAAACACCTGGAATATTGGACACTAGTATTCTTCATTATTAATTGCAATGTCAAAGAGCTAATTAATAGCAAATCATAAACTTATTACAATATTTTATATTTTGAATTCAGTATTTATTGAAGATTGATTTTGGCAAATACATGTTCTCTATAGGAAGCTTCACCAGATAGGAAAACTAACGCTGGAAGAATACTATGAGTGAGATTACTAATATATCTCAGGAATTCCATCAGTTTCATAGTTTAAAGTATTAATAACAGTAAACATAATATAGTTTATTAAACATGTATGCTGCCTGACTCTCGACATCACTGGGTAGCTCACAAACAAATTACAATAAAAACAATAAAAAATTAAAAAGATAAAAGGTGCCAATCAGAATAAAATGACAGTTTATATTTATATTTATTTATCTGGCCTTCCCCACAGAAGGCCAGATAAATATAGTTAAAATTAGAGAAGGTGAGAGGGTGAGATGAAAAATTTGCTTAGAATAGGGATTTTTTTTTTTTTGCCTTAAAAAGCTGGCAAAGAAACCACTGAAATACAGCCAAGCTGATGACTCCATATTCTGTCTTATCTTTTTTTCATAGAACTCAAAGTTGTCTTCCCTGACTGCTGTAGTTCCCGATATTCCAGGTTTTCGTAAAATCCTCCCTCGTTCTGATTACATAATTCTTCCTAAAGGAAGTCTGCAGGATGAGAAGACTAAGCCACACGTGGAACTTCATGTGACCCAGGGCCAAACAGCACCGGAAGGACAGACAGCTGCTACTGATGTCACAAGTGTTTCCCATAGTACTGTGCAGAACATACTTTCGGTGGACTCCAGCCAAATTGGCATTTCTGAGCAGTGCATTGCCATTGAAGGGGTATCTGAAGATTCCACCTCATTTGTTCAGGCAGATACAATAGAGGAAGTTGTCGCATCAGAGATCTTGTCTCGTTATGTCAGACCTGCTGCACATAAAGTGGCTGGAGATATCTTCCTGGATGAGGAGGTCCCTTTAGAAGCAGGAGATGGGTATCCCTGCCAAGCAACCAGTGTGGTTATTGAAGAAACTTTGGTTAACACCTCAGAGGCACCAAATGGGAGCGTGACTGTGGCACAGCCACAGGCTTCGCATGGCCTTTCTGTGGTAACAGTGGTGACTAGGAGAGTAAGTAAAATGCTCCCTTGAATGAATTGCATTTGAGATCTTCATGAACTACTTGTGAGCTGTTTTGCTACAAAGTGTCCTCAGAATCTTAAAATTGACTGCAATGTAGAAAACAAGCAGTTTCATTACCTCTCTATCTTTTATTTCTAGGATAGACAAGAAAGTAATTCTGCAACCCCCACTGCACAGTTCATTATGATGCCTCTTACAGCCCATTCTGTTTTGGAAAATCCAGCATCAATCAAACTGGTCAGTAAAAGAGATGCTGATACCAGGTGTCTTGGAACTACATATTATGCAATAACTGAATCATAATGTATCAATAGATCATTGAATACGTCTAGGATAAATTGAACACGATTCTAAATTGAAGCATTTTTCTGTGGTCTCAAACTTCCCCATATATAAGTTCTGAAACGAAACATTTACTTTCATCACTTTAGAAAGAGAAGCACATTTGAATTTATATTGAAATATGTGTTCCCTGAATGCTTAATATAGGTTAAGCAAGACTGCCTCCTGGGTTGTTTTTCTCCTGTTCCTTCTACCTGAGGAGCTGACAGACCAGACAAACCAGGTGGACTGTATCTGCTGGTACTATATCCCACTTTATATAAAGCCCTTATCTTTAAACAGTTTAAATGGACAGCTTGCTTTATGTTTTAAAGGTTTCTGAGGAGAGATGTAGTTCAACCAATAAACAGGAATTCCATTTCCACTCTTATTAGGAATAAGCATTCACAAATAAAATGAAAAAGTATTTTAAATGCATAGTATGTACTGTGTTAACGAAGGGGTAGGCAATATAGTTTGGTCCAGGTATTTTAGATTTTAACTCCAATGAGCTCCAGCAGGAAAAAAGAATGGACATTTTAATCCTGAATATAATAATGATATTTAATTATTTCCCATTAGTTTTGTACATGAGATCGTGAATGGACAATAGAATGAAAATGATTTGGGACTGAGGATTGAATGTCTTGGCTACATCTGTTAGCTTTAGTGTTGCACCATTTGTGTGTAACTTGCAATCCTTCACTCCATTCTACCTATCAAATACAATAGCCTTGGTCTTTGATATATAAATGTTGAGAACCATACTTCTAATTATATCATATATCTCTTTATGAAAATTCGGTTCTAAAATAAAAATGAACATGGAAAAACATTTACGACTATAGAGAGGAATGTCATATGACACACACACACACACACACACACACACACAAATTATTTTACTTCAGATGTTTATTTTGATGGTACTGTAGTTCACAATCCATGCTATTGATATTTCTGATGCTTAAATTCAATTTGATCATTTGAGGCATCTGTCTAGTTACTTACAATCCAAGTAAGTTATTGCTGCCAGGTAAAATCAACTGCCAAGAAAAAATGACTCTGATATCTTGATAGTCTCCAAAAGCATAATTTCTGATTTACAATAGTTAATGTTATACTCCAAAAGGACTGCAAAATTATCCATGACTTTTACTGATTTTGCTACTAGTATCATTTTGTCATCTGGAAGCCAGGTGATTTTATATTCCATATGAAGCATCTCAGGCTCCTGGTAAAGCTAGCTTTCCTTCCTTAGCTGTAGTCAGTTGTCATCCAATCTTTAAAATGGTGAGTGCTTTTTCCCCTACCTCAAATGCCATTTTGGATTATTCTCCAATTCATAAAGCAGTAAGAGACTCTGGTGAACTCATAAAAGAAGTCCATATATTTGCCTAACCTTATTATATTTCTAAGTGCTTTATTTGTAAAGAATTTACTTTGGTTAATGTAGAATCTTGACAGGAAGAAGTAAACTTATGCTTTCCTCATGAAAGAAGCAATATATCAAATCTGCAAAGGATGCAGTCAATTTTTCTCAGAAATGTTTTACTTTTCTTTGCTGTTTGTTCCTAGATCCTTCCTGCTCTCTAGTAGTATCGGCTAATTTTTTTGGCAGTGCTGGGTAGGATAGAAGTGGTTCTCCACCATTTTTATCCTGATCATTCATCATTGCAACTTTGACTTTAAAGCAAGGCTACTTCCTGGAACCAGATAAGATCTAGCTTTGTTAACAGTTACTGTAAATTATAGAATAACATGAGTTTACTTTTTAAGAAAGTGTTAATGCACTATAAACACAAAATAACATTTTGTTGAATCACCTGAATCAACTTGAATCAAGACATATCTAGAAAAAAATGAAAATGATTTATAATCAACTAAAATTCTTACTTTTTTATTTTAACATTTAAAAATATAAAAAATAGAAAAAATTACAAACTAGCTTAATTTGAGTAAGATTCTTAAAATAACACTCAGTTATTGTAGTATTACATATAAAGGTGATCTTATATCATTCTGATACTTTACACCAATATGAAAATGAAACAAAATCACAGTAATTAAAAAAGCCTATATGATAATAAATCAAAATGGGCAATTAATAAGAGTTTCTTACTGATCCAAGATTCGTCCCAATTAATACCAGTGGTGCAAACTTTAAAAAGAAAGGGAAGAAAAAGTTGTTACTCAGTTTGGGTATTCAGATATTAAATAGAAACCCGTCACCCTCCATAATAAATGTGATTTGCATAGCTGATGCAATGTAATCTCTTTTTCCCCTTGGGGCTCAACAATAATCATGTCTTTGCATTTGACTGCTTTACATGCAGAGCAAGTATACTGTCTTCTTTTCTCATGAATAAAATAATTTCGATTTACATTGCAGTTGCTGACTCAATATTTTGAGTTAAATATTCCTGATTTGTATTTATAAAAAATAAAATTCCAATAATACCTCTGATTTTAGATTCTCTGTTAAAATTATACAACCATTTGAAAACATAACAAGAGACATTATAATACAATTGGAAATAAAATATGGATAATGAAAACCAGTCAGCATAATACAAGTATAATTAATAGGATGTAATAAAAGCAGTTGTCTCAAGTATTTGTTTATTCTGCTCCCAAATCTTGAATAAAATTCTAATTCCTGCTATATGCAAGGAGCAATACAATACTTAAATATGAGATTATCCTAGATTATATAATATTTGTCTTGAGCAATAAATAACTCAATGACATTTGAGGTAGAAACAAAGCTACACATATTCTGTTCAATTGGAGCAACACTTCTTGTTGTGCCTTATGCCATTTAGTTTTGTAAAGTAATCTATATCCTTTCACTTCAGACAACTACTTACACTCGTAGGGGGCACGGAAATTGCACCAATCCTGGCTGTGCCTTTACTTATGTTACCAGACATAAGCCACCAAAATGCCCCATGTGTGGAAACTTTCTGGGAGGGAAATGGATCCCTAAGGTATGGTGAAATTAATTAAAAATATGACATTGCATTGAGGGACTTTTGTTTGTTTTGGGTTGGGTCTATAAAATGTTTATGTGTTACAAAATTATAATTTGTACAAGTAATGTTTTTTAAATATACAATATGTACATTACATAAATATATGTAATGAGTAGTATTGAAAAATTATTTGCTATTATAGCTAATTTCCAAGGGAAAAATGCTTTAGGATGTCTTCTACCTTAACTGACTTAAATTTAATTTAATTATGAAATAAAGTATTATTTTGAAATTTTAGGTTTATTTTAAAAATACAGCTTATTGTTTGGGTATTTAAATGGGTTATGAAGATGGATTTGATTTTTTATTCAAAGTTTTGTATTTCACTCTTTAATGATTTACAAAATGATTACAATTACTTAATACAAATTAAAATCAAAGTCATAACAATAGAGGAAATCCTGTTTCAAAGTATAATTGTCATTGTTTAATTCTTAAAATTTAAAAGAGTTCTGCCTTTTTTTTCAGAAGATGAAGTTAATTTTTCACAGGGTGCCATGTACAGTATCTGTAGCAGATTCAGATATTACATACCGTATTTTTCGGAGTATAAGACGCACCGGAGTATAAGACGCACCTTAGTTTTGGGGGAGGAAAACAAGAAAAAAAATCTGCCTCTGCCTCCCAGCAATTTGCCTCCCAGCAAACAGCAAACAGTACAGATGATATACACTGTTTGCTGTGTATTTCTGTGCATGTGTGCCTGACCCATAGAAATAGCAAAGAATTGGAGAAATGTACATTATGGCAGTATATTAATGGCAGAAAGTTTTCTTAAATGTAGTCACACTAACTCCTCCCAATTATTTAAATAGATCTACTCCAAACATGACTAAGTCAGGGTTTAACTCAGCTGCCTTATTTTAATACTAAAACAGGACACTGTTACATTTCAGACTATACTTGTACAGATGCTGTTAAAACTGATGTGGCTTTCTGGAAGTATACATTATTCTCTGCTATTTAAAAGAAGATACAATAGCAATGGGCCTCTTCAGATCAAGCATTTATTTTAAAAAGCTTCTTCATTTTGTTAAGTTGTCTAGAACAATAATAAAGCAGTCTTTAAAAAATAAGTCTAATAACCAGATCAGCAGTCTGATTTGCACAAGAAAATAAAATGCTGCCTCTGCCTCCCAGCAATTTGCCTCCTTGCAGTTCTAGTTTCACTTTCATTTTAGCACATGGGCCTGCCTGCAGCCTCTCAGCTGATGGTCGGGAGGCCGATAATCACTTGCTTCTGCTAATCAGGCTCTGTTCTGTTTGCTGCAAGGAGGTAAATTGCTGGGAGGCAGAGGCCAAAGGGTGGGGGTGGCTGGGTGGGGCTACATTCGGTGTAGACGCACCCAAGTTTTCACCCTCTTTTTGGGAGTAAAAAGGTGCGTCTTATACTCCGAAAAATACGGTATGTAATGCTAAATTGAAATGTTAGAGAAGTTTAAAAAGCATGATCAGATCTACTTGTTTCTTATTTCTCTAACTTTTTGATTAAAAATTATGAAGAGTGCATTGTTTTAATTCGTCATAATCTTAAGAATTCTGAAGAGTTCTGAGTTTGATGTTTTCATTGCACTGTTGTTGATGTGGCCCAGTTTTTCTCATCTTTGGCAACTTTAAGATGTGTGAATTTCAACTCCAGAACTAACTTGGAGAGTTTTTTTTGTTTCTGTTTTGCAGGAGAAACCTCTAAAAGGCAAATCTGAACCAGGTTCTGGGCTACCGATAAAAACCTTGGGCCTGAAAAAGAATCAACTACCATTAACCTTTGGACAGGCATTGGTTCAGGATAATCCTGCTAAATGTGTGCTAGAAAGTTCAGAAGCAGTTACCCAGCTTCTCAATGCATCCCCTGTTGAGGGCCAAATGCAGGAGACTGAATGGGAAGAAGTGATAATCTCTGAGGCTCATATTCTTGCAAACAATGTACGGTCAGAAGAGCAAGGAGGTGCCACTACCATTATTCAGCTTCAAGAGAGCCTTGCACAGATAGAGCCATCGTTAGAACAGAAGGAGAGAGAAACTGAGCCATCTGCTGAGACAGCAAATGTTCCCAGTCCTATTTCACACCCAACTTCTACTGTGAAAAATACAACAGGGTAAGTCAAATTCATGTGGACCAAAAATGGGGTACAGGTTAACATGGTGTTAGAGTGCAATGCATGACTTAGATTAAAATAAACCAATGTTTTATTCAGTGTTCTCCAAGATCTTTTGTTTTTTTCCAACCTTTTCAGATAAACTTTTAGTTCTGAATCTATACCCATGAGTTAAAATTAGCTATATTTTTTTTATGTTTTCCTGTGACTCCTAACAAAGTAGATTAAGAATATAATATAAAGAGTATTTAAAAAAAAAAGAATCAAATAACTTTGTCTTTGTCCTTTAAGTAAGTTGTGACTGTTATGGCAGGAATTTCCTGTGAGATTCTTAATTACATTTCTTTCCTTTTCAGCGGTGATGCAGTTGGTGCTGTACCTAAGGGTCTGGAGCAGAAGAGCAAAGCAAAACCCAAGCCTTCCTTGCTGGCTGCTGCGAGACCCATGAGAGCCATTTTGCCCGCTCCTGTTAGATTGGCAAGAGAAACTAACCAAGAACAGATCTCTTGCGGACAGTCATTTAGAAACAGTGGTAAAAAATAAGTCCAATTTATGCTACAGTTTCTGAATTGTAGGCTGTGATTCATTATATTTGATGGGTAAGCTTAGATGTAATTTAGATTTAGACTCAGAAAGTTATTTTTAAAACCCTTCATCACTAGAGCTACTGAATAGTGCATCTGAAATTACAAAAATCAATGTAACAAAATGAAAGTCATAAAAAAATAAAAAAAAATAGTCGAGTTACATAAAAACATTAGTTAATTTAAAGTTCAAAATTTGTGCCTAAATGCCTGAACCAAAAAAAAAAAAGGTTTGATTTGGTGTTGAAGAGAGCAGAAAATAAAATGAGATTTAGAGATGACTTGCCACATTCCATCTTTCCTGGAGCACTTATTGTAAAACTTGACGTAATTCAGTATGTTGCTTACTAATGTTAAAATGTCCATTTACCTGTTTTTCCAAGAAGAAAATTCCCCAATAAGAATCTCAGGATTAAAGCCAAATACTCTGAAGCAGCTGGGTCAGAATCCTGTTCAAGCATCCAGTGCTGAAGATCAGAAGGTAATTTTAGATTTTGCCAAAATGCTTGCTTTTCTGTTCTTCAGTTTACTAGTTAATTAGCTTGAATTCAGTCTTCCAATGGAAAGCAATTAGAACCAGTTCAGAGAGTTTATACTGTAGGTACTTCTCTACAGTACCAAATGGGGGAGGACTGAATTGATTTCTCCATGCTTCATGGAATCTTTATCTAGTTCGGTGAAACCCCACACATCTTGGGATTTAGCATTTTTGAGTGGAGCAAGTAATGTAACATAGAAAATTGTGAACTTTGACTATGCTGATGTGTTTTTCTGTCAGAAAGCTTCACAGTACACCTCACTTCATGTTTCTGTCTTGCCTTCTTGTTCTCTGTCTAAAGCTTCACTGCAGCACAAACAGCTCAACATCTCAGGTCAAAGTGGTGGAGGTCAAGCCAGATGTATTCCCTTCTTATAAATATAGCTGCACTGTAACCTTGGTAAGAATAATTGACAATTGGAAATCTGTAGGAATGCAATACCTAAATGCTGTCTAATAAATGAACTCGGGGACTGTGTGCTGTCATCCTAGATGTTGGTATGTACTATACACATACCCACCAGGTTCTTCCTGTTTAGGCTAATTTATGGAAAGGCCTGAAAGAGATAACCTTTACTGTCATTTTTTACTGTGGGCACACTGACACACATTAAAAATGAAACTCTTTTGCTTCTCTCAAAAGTATACACATACATACATACATATACACATGCTACACACACACACACACACATACATACATACACACACACATGCCACACACACACACACACACACACACACACACACACACACACACACACACACACACATGCACCCATACGTATAAATACATATAAATGTTAATCACTGTCCATCTTGAATACATATCTGAAAGAGGAAGCTTGAGAGTTCACAAGGTTGATACTGTATGGAACAAAACTGTGACTGAATCTGGATGTTCTGCTTTGGATTCCATGAAGCCTCCTCCCAGAAGTTAACAAGGATAACAGGTCATGAAGAGGATGTGTAGCGTCCCAGACAATACTGCGGACCCTGGACAAGCAGCGCTTATGTGCTATGTCCTGGATAGAAGGGAGTGAACTGCCAAATAATCTTTTCTGCCATCCTCACCACTCTGAACCGCCTTCCTGTCCGAAGCAGTAATGCTTCGAAACCTGACAGTAATGCAATACGACAGGATGCTCCCTCTATAGAAAGTGGTAAGGACAGGGGAAAGAAGATGTACTTTCCTCATGCGACGCAGAAAATGCAGGTGCTGCTATGCCCGCTTCACCAGTGTCTCGCTGTTGAGTGACCAAGCCAGCCTACCAAGCTGGCTACCAAGAAAGAGAATAAGAAATAGTAAACCAAGGAAATCAAAGGTATAAAGCAAGAAAAAAAAGCAAGTGTAACAGTTCACCATTCACTAGTCCTCTTACAAAGAAAACCAGTTTGATGTGTTTTTCTTACCTGCCTGTGTCTCATAATAATGCAGTCAAATGAAAATTGTTATCTGACTTGATATTAATCCATAATAAATATTTTTTTTCTTGGCATTTTGGTGAAATTTTAATACTTCTCTATATTTATACCAATATTAATAATTTAGATTTGTTTGCATGACCACCTCCTGGTTAACTACAGTTGCAAGAAAAAGTATGTGAACCCCTTGGGATTACGTGGAGTTTTGCATGAATTGGTCATAAAATGTGCTCTGAACGTCATCTAAGTCACAACAATAGAAAAACACAGTCTGCTTAAAATAATACTACACAAACATTAGATGTTGCCATGGTTTAATTGAACATAACATGTAAACATTCACAGTGCAGGGAGGAAAAAGTATGTGAACCTTTGGACTTAATAACTGGTTGACCCTCCTTTGGCAGCAATAACCTCAACCAAACGTTTCCTGTAGTTGCAGATTAGACCTGCACAACGATTTGGAGTAATTTTGGACCACTCCTCTTCACAAAACTGTTTCAGTGTAGCAATATTCTTGGGATGTCTGGTGTGA
>QLTV01001320.1:3444121-3478494 GCA_003457575.1 Thermophis baileyi | reverse complement strand
TTTTCTGCGAGGCATGGTTCACATCAGACAGTGCTTCTTGAAACCAGTAAACCCAAACCAGGTGTGTGTTTTTAAAGGGCAGGACAGCTGTCAGCCACACATCCAATATCATCACACTGATTGGAGTCAAGGTTGGCTCACTCCTGGCTCCAATTAGCTCTTGGAGAAGTCATTGGGCTAGGGGCTCACATACTTTTTCCTCCCTGCACTGTGAATGTTTACATGTTATGTTCAATTAAACCATGGCAACATCTAATGTTTGTGTAGTATTATTTTAAGCAGACTGTGTTTTTCTATTGTTATGACTTAGATGACGTTCAGAGCACATTTTATGACCAATTCATGCAAAACTCCACGTAATCCCAAGGGGTTCACATACTTTTTCTTGCAACTGTATGTTTCGGATGAATAGTTTTCCCTGATTGACAGCATAGCAACCAATTCCATAGTTTTGTACCGCTGATATTTGAAAAGATATTCTGGAAAATGTAGTACAGTTAAAATAAGAGTGGATAAACATTTGAGCTTTCTATATAGGATTTGGGATTGGCAACCTTACGTGGTAGAGGGAAATGCAAGAACCCTTCCTGCACTTATGTGTATACTAATCGGCACAAGCCAAGAGTCTGTCCCCGTTGTGGCTACAACCTTGCCAAAGACAGAACTGAGAAAGCAGCAAAATCTGTGGTGAGTTACGGTTACTTTAAGCTTCCTTCAACTGAGTCTGTGATTTTGAAGTCCATAGGACCTTATCTCTGAATAAATCTGTATAGGATAGGCCTAGAGACAAAGCAAATCTCTGCCTCCCCGCAAGGTTTGACTTTGTTGTAGGCAAGAGCTGGTCTTCTCCTTTCGCTGGTGCTGAAGAGGATGAGGCAAAGAAACAGGATATTTTCTTCTGACCTCTGTTGCATTTAGAGATGTAGCATGAATATAAAGGGAAAGCCCCTGTGTTGATGTTAACCAATCTTCCATTGATCAGTTGGATCACTCAGAATTGTTAGCTCATGGATGCATTAATTTGCAAGCAGGAAAGGGCTGGTCCTTAAAATATTTTCAATATGTGAGTGTCTGCACTGATTTTCTGAGGAAAAAAATTATTTCCTATTCCTGTTCAGTTAACAGTTCTTCTGACAACATCATGGCCTTTCTTCCCTTAGTCCAGCTACGATATTGTAATTTAGTGCCAAATTGCAGCTGTAAAGATAGGAATGCAGTGTGTGGAACTACGCAATGCAAGTTGATCTAATGTTATTGTCCTGAAACAACCCCCCCTTTCCCCCCCCCCTTCATTTTTAATGATACCTCCTTTGATGGCATATAGTTTATGGCTAAAAATATGTAATGCATTTCTCAGACTAATTGTGCCCATGTGACTTGATGTTATGCCAGTTTTGTTGGTTTGGAATTCTGTCCTTTTAAAATAATAATTGAGAGAAAGAATCAGACCGATAATGCTGAGAAGTTACTGATTTAATGGAGATATTTCTGCCTCCATCCCCATCCACAAATTGAGTGGAAATTTGCAGTTTATTGTAATAGGAATCATTGTGAAGAGTGAAAGGTGACCATGTACAGGTAAGTCCTTGACTTACGACCACAATTGAGCCCAACATTTCTTTTGCTAAGTGAGACATTTGTTAAGTGAGTTTTGCCCCATTTTACAACTTTTCTTGCCACGGTTGTTAAATGAATCACTGCGGTTGTTATATTAGTAACACAGTTGTTAAGAGAATCTAGCTTCCCCATTGACTTTGCTTGTCAGAAGGTCGCAAAAGGTGATCACACGACTACGGGACACTGCGACCGTCATAAATATGAGTCAGTTGCCAAGCATCTGGATTTTGATCACGTGACCACAGGGGATACTGCAATGGTCATAAGTGTGAAAAACAGACATAAGTCACATTTTTCAGTGCTGTTTTAACTTTGAACAGTCACTAAATGAACTGTTGTGAGTTGAGGACTACCTGTATTTAGAATTTAGACTTGTATGTGAGCTATTTGACCTTTGAACTTTTCCTACCTGCATACCTCTTTTATTCAAATGTTTCCAGTGACTCATTTTGATTTTTCAGTACATAAGTTCAGAAATCTGTGACAAAATACAGATCATTGCCAAAATTGTCTAATACTGAGTGTTTTCAGACAGTCTACTGAAGCAGTTCAGTTTGTGAAGTCTTTTTCCCTTGGGCTAACAGGAATTGGGAATTCAGTAGCAGTCCGGTTGTAGGACATTCTGATTTTCCAGCAACTGGATTTAAATTCTTATCTTTCTTAATTTACTTTTTAACTAGTTTTCCTTGAAGGGGAAGGAAATTGATATAGCCACAGTATAGTGCAATAATTACCTCCCTCTCTTTATCAAGCATACAGCCTGAGATCTAGTTCACTAACTCTTCCAACTAAAGAAAATAAAATTTAATTGTGATAAATGGTTTTTGTGATTCCAGTATCATCTTTTGCACCACTGCCAGTGGCTTGACTGCATTTGGTATCCATTAACGGTTTTCTCTAAACATCAGCAAGATGGCAGAAATTACCCTGCCAACAGTAAGATAATTATCAACAAGTGGCTTGACAGATAATCAAGATAATATTTTTTTTGTAGGAAGTCACTTCTAGCCCTGCACATGTACTGAATACCAATGAGCCTCTAATTCAGTCTCAAAAAGAGATCCAGCGCCAGTCCACTCTGCAACTTCTACGCAAAGTAATTCAGATCCCTGAGAACGAATCTGAACTCTCAGATGTTTTTGCACTGATTCATGAACTCAATAGCTCACGGCTCATCCTGTCTAACATGAACGAAGAAACTGTTACCATTGAGCAGACTTCCTGGTCAAACTATTATGAGTTTCCTTCTTCCCAATGCCTTCTCTGTAACAGCCCTTTATTCAAAGGAGGGCCAAAGTAAGTGAAATTACAATTATTGCCACTTTTCTGAATCTTACCATGGTACATTTCCTTTTGAAAATTCTCCACAATGAAACTTAGAAAAGATGGCTGTTACATTTGTGTTTTTGTCACATTAATGACTGAAATGAAATGAAACTGTCAGAAGAACTACTTGTCCATACCCGTCAAGAATAGACTATTATATTTATTTGCTCTTTTCCCCATGTCTTCATCTGATTAAATCTTTTTTTTATCCTGTAGCTTGAGAAAATTACCTGGGTAGTATAATTTTGTTAATTGAGATTCAGAAAGCTTTTAAGAGCCGTACAATCACAATACAGGAAATATAATCTGAACAGACTATGTCAATGAGGTACAGCTCACTTTTCTTCAGAAAGGAATAGAAGATAATTTTAGTATCTGATTATGTCTGCTATTTTGCAATTTCCCTCTTCAACTGCATTAGCGGGATGAGGTGTTCAGGTTTTTTCACCCAAGCTGATCAAAAGGCTGATGGTTATCAAAACGGAGCAAAAGAGGCAAACTTCTACCCTTAAATGTTAAAAAAGTATGAAGAAACATAAGAGCTGTGTGGTCCTCAAGACAACTATGTATGGGTGTCTTATTTGAAAGTAGAGCTCTTCCTGGAATTCTTGTGTTTTAACCCTAACCTTCTTTCAGATAAATAATATTAATCTGAGGCCCTAGGTTCTTGTACCTTGAATCAGCCATTTCCACTTTAGATTGCCAGGAGGAAACTCAGATAGATGGTTATTTAACTGTGTTTAGTCGAGGCTTAGCAGGCAGCTGTATCTAAAGAGGCTTGGCTGATACCAGAAACTCTGCAGGATTGGCCATGGTTATTGTTTGAATGGGGTGGTGGTGGTAGGCTACCTGGAAATTGCAAGACTGTTAAAACTGGGGAATAAAAAAAAAAGGCCTAGTTCTACAGCATTGCCACAAAATTACATACATATAGGAATCAAGATTAGTTTTACCTTAGTGGGACTGTGTTCCAACAGTACATAGTCTTGCCTGCCTGATCAGTAAGATAGCTACTTTGAAAATTCTTTGATTTTACTTCTACATAGTTAAGCATTAGAGAAAGACCCCTCTTCCATGCGTTTCATGGGTCAATATACATTTTTCTCTTCTGTTTCCATAGCTCTCTTGCAGGCCCTCAGGAATGCTGGTTATTAACAGCTAATCGGCTACAAGTCGTCACCGCCCAGCTAAAGGTGTGTGTGAATGTGCAGTGCTTGGCCCTTCACAGCTTCAGTGATATCTACACTGGTGAGTTAAAAGCATGGAGGTTTTTATAAAATTGGAAGCTTTGAGGAGCAGAATACATTTAGGTGTCCATTTTCTTCCTTTATTTCCCTAGTGAAGCAGGGTTGTGCCTTTTTAATTTATTAACTTGGAGTTTGAGATCAAGTTTGAGATCAAGAGCCGAGGTGGCGCAGTGGTTAGAGTGCAGCACTGCAAGCTACTTCAGCTGACTGCTAGCTGCAGTTCGGCGGTTCAAATCTCACCGGCTCAAGGTTGACTCAGCCTTCCATCCTTCCGAGGTGGGTAAAATGAGGACCCAGATTGTTGGGGGCAATATGCTGACTCTGTGAACCGCTTAGAGAGGGCTGTAAAGCACTGTAAAGCGGTATATAAGTCTAAGTGCTATTGCTATTGCTATTGCTATAAGTTATTTTATGGTCTGTAGCTTTTTCAAATCCATAATAACAACTGTTCTGTTTTTCAATTATAGGTTTGTTTAATATTGGTAATAAGCTTTTAGTGAGCCTAGACCTTCTGTTTACAATAAGAAACCATATAAAACTTGGCGAGGATCCTAAAGTGACAATTAGCAAGGTTTTGGAAACTGTGCAGGAACACACAGGTATTCATATTACATCTTTTTTCTGCCTTTGCTACAGCTTTCACACATTACTTTGTAATACATTAATTTTGCTCTAAGTGAAGTTTAATATAGATAGCTTTTCCAACCAAATCTGTCCAGAATGCTGGTTGTTTGATGATTTTGAGAAAAGAATTGTTTAAAAAATTATCCAGAGGTTGTGATATAACTGCCATTTAATATTTCAACCTTCAAGAACAAGGAACAAGCCTTAAAATATAAAACTGTTTTTTAACGGCTGATGTGAATCTTTGGTTGAATGGGGGAATGGAGAGATTGCAAAAATTATTGTTTAACCAAGTGAGAAAGTCAGTATTTAAGACAGATGGTTGGTGGTGATGTAATTTAAGATGGAATACCTTCATACTGTGACTGCTGGGTGCAAAGAGTGGCGGGCTATAATTTGTGTGTGGCCAGTAAAAACAGAATATATAATATTATGGAAGTCTTATTTCTTAGGATAATCTGTGAACCTTGAATAGAGAATTACTGAAATGTAAAACTTCCTTCCTTGAAGCAGTTTTTCCTTGCTTGTTCTAAGAGCAGGATATGAAAGTTACTGGCTTGCCTGTGGTTCAGGCATAGCTTTCAAATCATTGTTAGAGCATTGTAGTCTTGGTTCCTGACCTGAGTGAGTGATCAGTACTATCTTTGTCATCTTTAAAAACCACTACAGGCTTAAATATTCTAATTCACCTGATGAGTAAGCAATGTTGAGTCTGAGCAAGTTATAATTAAACTAATGTCTGTGATTCTCTCTATTTGAAGCAAAAGTTCGAAACTCCTTGTTGGTGGTTTGTCATTACAGATAGGGATGATTTGCATGAGCCTTCTTGACAGAAATTATTCTCATTTGTTCTCCCCCCCCTTCCTCAGAGAGAAACCTGAGCACTGAAGAGGTGAATCAGCTTGAGGAACTGCTGTGCAATGGATACTGGGCCTTTGAGTGCCTCACTGTCCGAGACTACAATGATATGATCTGCGGTGTCTGTGGCATTGCACCAAAAGTTGAAATAGCTCAGAGGAACGTGGAAAGTGTTTTGTCACTGAAAAACATTGAGGTAGACCAGGAATGCATTATTTTAAAAGCTGCACTTGTTTGTTAATGTTGATGTGCATATTTTGTTCAAACATCTTCATCCTTCTACTATAGAATCTACAAAGGTGGGCCTTTACTTCAGCAAATTTGGTTTTCTGTTAACACTCCCTTTTAAATAAAAAGCAATGCAACAATGAAAGAAAGAAGAACAAAAAGCGATAACAGTTTCTTGAGAAAGATTAAAATAATATGTACAGTAAAAAATTAAACATTGATACTTTTCTTTCCTCCTTTTTTCAATGCTAGTTTACCTGGCCAGAATTCTTGGCATCTAGTGAGGTAAATGTGGAAGATTTTTGGTCAACCATGGAGACAGAAGTCATAGAGCAAGTGGCCTTTCCCTCCAGTATACCTATCACAAAGTTTGATGCCTCCATCATAGCTCCCTTCTTTCCACCACTAATGAGGAGCACCATAGTAGTCAACACAGAAAGGGAGAAGAATCTTGAATCGCATGTAATCCCAGGTGGCAATCAAAATTCTTGTCTTGTTTACCTTTTTAAGCAGCAGTTTTGATGGTATCCAAAGTGGCACTAAGATTAAAAACTCAGTATGCTTTGCTGTAAAGGCGTGTGCCTTAATGAGATTGTGCCATCTTAGATTGCACACTAGCATGTACTAGTTATGCATGTACTGGGCTGCATAGGGATAAATATGTAATGGTTACCTTCTTCCTGTGGAATATTGGTGTAGGGACAGCTTTTAAAGCAATGCTTTCATGCTCATAATAGCGCTTCCAGTGTTTATATTAGACACGGTTTTATTTCTGTGAATCTTGATTGACGAACATGACATAGATATGGCCTTCAGACATGGGATTAAGGCTGTGTCCTCCCTTGTGGAAATGATGCTGATCTGGGTGCATGCAATTACTGAGAATTGTATTTTGCTTTTTCAGGTAATGCAAGTGTTCTAGTGAGGCTGATTCAGGATGAAATTTGTAAAGTGGAACAGATTGGTTCCCACAGTGAGGAAGAACTGCAGAATTTCTTGACACAGTGCAGCATTCCTTGGGAGGAGGGGGACTCCAAGGTAATCACAATGTTCTTCAAGCATAGAGCCATGCTACTCTTTTGAAGGAAGCACTACTTCTGTCCAGTGCCTAAATAATGTAATGTCCCTCTTTCTATAATAACAGCAATAGCACTTAGACTTCTATACCGCTTCACAATGGTTTACAGCCCTCTCTGAGCAGTTTACAATGTCAGCATATTGCCCCCAACAATCTGGGTCCTCATTTTAACCGCCCTTGGAAGGATGGAAGGTTGAGTCAACCTTGAACCTCATCAGGATCAAACTCCAGGCTGTGGGCAAAGTCAACCTGCAATACTGCATTCTAACCACTGTGCCACCACGGTCTTTTCTATATTTATTAAATCTGTAAAATTAAATTATTTTAATTTCACAAATGATTAATAATGATGAAGTGCATTTCACCATAAAGCTACCCAATTTTTTGTGGCATTCTGAAGCAAAATAAGGCCTGTGGGTCACTGCTTAATCACCCCTGCTAGATGACCTGCAGTTGTACCACATTTTGTCTTCCTAACCTGTCTGTCTCTATCCTCCTTGACTCTGCATGCTGCTGGCTATTTGTAAGCCAAGACTGAAAAACTCAGCTGTCTTTTCTTTTTGTTTCTTAGGAGCAGCTCTGTCTTTCTCTTCTGGCTCTTTATGATTTTGTACAGAATGGGACACAAATCAGTCAGCCTCCAGCATTCCTAACAGGAGGAAAAATCTACAAAGTGTGTCCACATCAGGTGAGGCTGACAAAAAAAATAATAATGATACTAATATGTAAGGATGTTCGTAATGAAAATGGCCACTCTGAATATTCCAGGAGTGGAAACAAACCCATGTATTTTAGAGGTTTTGTTGAAAACATGAAGTCAAACCCACTGTTCTGTTGGGAACATGGAAGAATGTTTGAAGAGGTTTAGTTTCGAGTGTTCCAGCTGTTCTTTAGTCCTGAGATGTTTTGTGACTCACGATGTGGCTGTTTCCCCCCCCCCCCCCCCAGTCTGGTCAGTGCAGCAGCAGGAACCAGTCATGTCACTGTTGGTTTAGACTAGATTAAATGGAGTGGCATTTTAGATAAAGTATGAAACAGAAAAACGGAACTGTGCACACAGCCAGGCAGAATGCTGATCACAGCTGCATAACTGCTATTCTGCCCTACAGTCATTGTGGCATTTTAATGAAAACTTTGATATCCTGAAGTTAGAGTTAATGGGGATAGATGGGTGGGTTCACAAAATTTATTTTGTGGGTAGGTAATGCAAAGGGATACTTCATACGCTTGCTTCACACATATGTTGCTAATGCTCCTAAGACAACATATATCATGAAGAATGCCAATTGCTTCCTTGGGTTTGGGCCTAACAGGAAGGCTGCAAGAAAAAGAAAAGAAATAATTGGTTAATGGGTTTGTTTTTAAGAATCAGTTTTTAAGAATAGGTGTTTACATTAGTAAACATTTGTAGGAGAGAGATGATAATGGAAAGGCATGTTGTTAAGTTTAATTGCTGTTTGTCTTGTAAAGAAATTACAAGATTGCACATCTGTTTTCTCATTGTTTCTTTTGGGGTTTTATTTGAAGGTTTTCAATTTTCTTAAAAAGGTTTCCTTGATTGAATTTTCTGTGATTTGGTAGGTAATTTTCATTCAGTATGGGCTACTACCACCCTTCTTTTTTGACCCTGAAATATAAAACAAAGTAAAAGCAACTGCTGCTCCCAAGGTCCCAGTGTTTTCTGTGCTCAAAAAGAAAAAAAAGAGAGAGAGAAACAAAAACCCTGGAAGCCACTTGAGTTTTAGTTAAATGAAACAATCAATTTCACGTGTTTTAATGAATATGTTGAATGGGGTTGTTTTAATCTGAATTTGAAACAAATCACATTTTCTACTTAGTGCCCATCTCTTACTAATATGTCATTCCAGAATAGGTATGGATGATTCCTTTAGTAGAAAATGTACTTTTAAGGATGGTGAAACAGGCATGGACACATACTTTTGTGTTGTTCCAGGAGTGAACAGTGTTACAAGTAAGCAAAATAACTAAGTGTGGAGAGAAGGGAAAAGAAAAAAGAAAATTAACTAAATCTAGTTTAAAACTGACATTCATTGTATTGTCATTCTACCATTCTATCCTTGCTCCCATCACATCCTTCTACCTGAATATATAAAAGCATAAAAGTATAAAATATGAATGTATTTTAATAAATCATATATTTTCTGTTTTAGCCAAGTACATTACCGTAATAATGTATCACATAAGATGCCTTTTTTCTTCTCTTCTATCCCTATTTGATATTAATAGTATTTTGATATAATTTGATGCTTGCCTAGAAAAACATTATTTGTAAGTTGTATTAGTATAGTTTTACAGAGTGTAAAGGAATAAGCTTCTATGTGATGAAAATTACATTGAGTGTTTTAAAGTTTGAATTACAAGTGTAAATTACCAGGATTACCTTCGGAAACTGAGTGAGGGTTTCTCCCCAGGTTCTTTTGTTGTTCTATAATCTTCATCTTTTTTTTCTTTACAGGTTGTGTGTGGTTCAAAATATATTGTCAGAGGGGAAAGTCCCCGAGACCATGTGGATCTACTAACTTCCTCACGTCACTGGCCACCAGTCTATGTAGTAGATATGGCCACTTCCGTAGCACTGTGTGCGGATATCTGTTATCCTGACTTGACTGCTCAGATGTGGGGAAGAAACCAGGGTTGCTTCTCTGACCCTATGGAGCCTTTAAGGGTTAGTTGCCATGTATTTCTTTGTAGATTAAGCTCCTTACCGATACCTTGACATATATCTGGAATAGTTATCATGCATAGTTTTTCTGTTTCTTTCACAAAATCATGGCTTATTTAATTCTGTTGATTACTTTGATAATAATTCTCTAAATGATATTCTCTAAAAGTTATGTTATTAGATGATCTATGTAGCTCCTTCGACAGTACTTAATCCCATTTATTTAGAACACAGTATTGGAATAAGCAAGGATTTTATCTATTGCCTCCCTCTTAAATTCATTTTTTAAATCAGCCAAAGAGTGAAAAACATGTCACCTTTCCTGACACCAAGAATGGATCTGTATTGATCCTCAAAATTTAATATATTGATAAGAATGAGAAAGACAGGCTGATATGTTTTCCTTAATCACTAATCATGAAGGAATATTTTTAGGGATGATCATTACAGTGCCGCCTTCTTCCATCTGAAAATTTGGGGTCACTGCCCCTTTCTTTTTCAATGTACTTTGCAAAAAAAGCTATATAAATATAATTCCAAGTTTTAACAATTACATCATTTAATTCATATATTCAAGATGTGTATTTATGTCATCATCATTTGTTCTTGACTACTTGGTCGAAATATCCTCCTTAGGAATGGTCAGTTACTCTTCGAATTTTATAGAAGTACGCATGGTATGAGAATGTACAGGTTATTCAAAGAGCTTTCAGCCAACCAGTTTTGAACTTGAGTTCAAATCTGTTGTGCTCTCTATTGGATTATTTTGAATTATGTTCATATTTTTCTTATTGCTAAGCCAACTTTGAAGACTATAAATACAATTTTCTAATGCATACATCGCTTTTGTCTTGCTTTTTTCCCTCCATCAGTATGTGTCCTGCCCAGAACTCCTTGACAGGCACTACAATGTGGATACAACCACTGATGAACATTCTGTTGAGCATCCAATCACTAAATCAACATCTCGCTTTGTAGTTCACACTGGGACAGAGCAAAAAACTCAAAATGATCCACCGGCTCGACACCATTCCCTCTCTCTGTGCCGGGAATTGGAGCCCTACAGTGCTATCATTACAGCCATCAACGACAGCAAAACCAATAATGTCCGCCAAAACCCTATAGCATTTGACAGTGCAACCCACTATTATCTCTACAATCGTTTGATAGATTTCCTCTCCAGTCGTGAGGTTGTGAACAGGCAGATCCACGAAATTGTTCAAAGCTGCCAACCTGGTGAGGTTGTAATCCGGGACAATCTATATCGTCTCGGTGTGGCCCAAATCAAGACAGAAATGGATGAAGATGAGATACAAGAAGAAGAAGGTGTTGTCTAATGTATTGTGAGGTGATCATCCCTGAATCATACATAATAGCTAAGCAGTTTGTCACAGAAAGTTCCAATCCAGCACAGGACTATGTTAAGTCATGACCTATTGATTGGGCTTCTGATCTGTAGACAGATTGCTATTGAAGAACAAATTTCTCTTTTCAAGAGGCTGGGTAAACCTAGAAGCAACCCAGGATAATTGTTCGAAGACAGAATAATTTTCTATTGCTGACAAGAGAAATAAAATACATATGCAGCACATCACTTTTTTAAAAAGTGCGCATGTTGCTGGAAATGCATAAAAGTAAAAACAAACAAACCCCAGCATAAAACATGTATGACTGCTCCAATATTCTGAAGTGGCCATCATAGATTGAAGAATATTTGGAACCTAGATCTTTAAGTTTCTATTCTGAAAAGACTTGAACTTTGACTTGGCATTGGAGGCTTGAGAATTTATCTGCTTCTTCAGCTTGTTCTGCTTCAATCTGAGAAAACCACACATTATTTAATGGTTGAAAGCTAAACTGGCTTGCATATTAAGTTATAAGCTGCTAGAAGCATCACTGCCCTGGCTAGCATGGTTATTTCAAAGGTTCTTCAGGGGTTTATATATTTTGGATAAAGGATGTGGGCTAATGGTCAGGCGGGGATATTCAGGCACTTTACTTTATAATCCAGTTAATGGACTTAATTGATTGTTTATTCCTCTGACCACAGATGCTACTAAAGATATTTGTGGAATAATGGTTGGGTTCCATGAATACAATCTGATGTTTTTTCTAATTATTTCTATGGCTAAAATTGTTAGGCATGCAACATAACACTTACCTTTAAGGGCCACTTGGAAACCACTACATATTCCACTATTCCAGTGTTATAAATCTGACTTGTATGAGTTCATACTGTCATAGTCAATTATTATATTGTTTTTACTGTGTAATGTGCTGAGCCATGATGTGTAAGCTCTACACTGTTCACTGATTTGTGTTCATTCTTAGCCATCCATAAATCTACAAAGTAAAAAAAAAAAAAGATTTCTGCTACCACTGAAATGTGGGGAAACATTTAATCTAAAAAGTAAAAAAAAAAAAAGATTTCTGCTACCACTGAAATGTGGGGAAACATTTTCTGACTGAGGTAAATTTATCCACTATGTTTTCTTCAGATTTGTGGTGTGGATTTAAAACTCTCTTCTGTGAAGAGTTCTAGTGTGTACTGTGCTGTAAAAAAACAACAAAAAAGAAACTTATTAAAGTTCTGAGCAAAACTTGCTGTTTAAAATGCTAATTTATGAAATACAGTTTTTAAGTCAGTGGTAAACTTTAATAAATTATCTCTTCCTGTGTTGGAGAGTAAAACTATTTGGACAAATGAGTTTTCCTTATTTTGTAGCTTCAGGAGTTTGAAAGATGTGGGGAAAGACGCCTCATTCTGGTTGCTAAAGAATAGAGTTACCAATCCATATGGTGGAAGTGTTTCTTTATCAAATGTTTGCATGGAAAAGATTGATTTTAGATGTGTTGAAACAGTATTAATATTTTATTGTCTTTGAAAACAACCCTACAGAATCCATTGGTGCTGAATTTAAATTGTTTTCGTTATAACACTTAACGATTGGGTAATTCGAGCCAGCATAAATGCATGTTTTGTTTTATTAACTTTATAATCTCAGCTCATTTAGATGTTATGAAGGATAAAAACAGAATATGAATGATTTGTATCTATTTTTAATATTCAATTAGATTTTGCAAATCTCATTTATTATGACAGGTTAATACACTCCACAAATGATTTGCAGATCTAATTTCGCAGGCCATGCATACTGCTTATGCTTCTATTTTTTCTCTCATTCAAAAAATTAAATCTGCTTTTACTCTACAGTTTTGTTTTATTGTGTCTATCTGAAATAGTATTATCAATTTCAATGGTTTCTAAACTAAAGAAACCATTTTCTGAGTTTCATCTATTAATCATTCCATTCTTGTAGTACTGAACTATTTCCCTTCTCACTGCTCAAACAGCAGAGGGGGCTATACCAGTGCTTCAACATTCAGGCTAGAATAATGTTTTCTATATGCTTGGTTATTTATTTAAAGGATCTGTATGGCTGCTCATGTTATATAAAGTAACTCTGGGTGGCTAACAGGTAAACAAATAACAATACAAAACTTTCTCATATCACCAAACATCATAAAAGTTCCATCACAAAACTAAAAAAGGACAGGCTTTCTCTCTCCCCTCCCCTCCCCCAGGTCTTAGTAGCCATATTAAACAGAGTTATACAAGAGTTCATAGAATCAGACAATTAAGTTGCTGGGCTTTGTTTCTTAACATAATTAACTTAATTAACATAACTAGTGCTGCAATTAATATAATCTGGTATTCACTATTGGGAATTTGTAAAAATCAGCCTTGTATAGTCATATAAGTTTATACCTGGAAAAAATAAATTGAATTTTTTTTAAAAAAAGAGACTGCAAGTTACTTGATCAAATTGATTTATTTTTCATGATAGTTGAATTACAAATAAATTCACATTTATGCAATTGTTACATTAAGATGCTTGAAACAGCAGTTAATTTTTTTTAATAACGATCTGGTGAGCACTAGTAATCTGTTAGCTGGAGTTTTGTGCAGTTAAAAAAACATGTTCCCCGTGTAACTCTTATCAATGGATTTTGTAATTTACATAAGACAATTGTGGCTAAGCATCATGAATATTCTCTTTCATTTGTGTGAGCTTCAGGGGTGACTGCTTAGCAAAGTGAATAATCTTTTACATAAAGCCTGTGTAAAAATTATTAAACAGAGCAATTATTAAACAGTGGGTAAATCGTTCCAGTTATTTGGAGCTGTTCGGGTCTACTGCAAGTTTAAAACCTTCACTGTGGGAAATAAACAGGACTGTGCTAACTGAAAGAGATTGCAGTGTAGGAGAACCTCTTTTTAAATAGATAAAGAATGCATGAACTTTGTAAACAATTTACAAAAATTGTAAACAATTTTATGGACTTTGTAAACAATTGTTCTGCTTTATGGACTTTGTAACTTTGTAAACAATTGTTCTGCTTTAACAATTCTAAAGAGTGGTGCTTTGCACAGCCTCATCAAATAGAAGTGCAGCTCAAAGACAGTAAAACATCTGTCCTAGCAACTTGTGCATATGAGCTACAATAATTACCCCAGTGTTTCAGGTATACCGTGTGTAATGCATGCTACAAAACAAATACTTGTTAAATGTCCCACACTGATTGCCCATTTGTCCTCTAATAGGATATTTTAAAAATCCTTTATTTATAAAAACAGCTTGGAAAACATACCTAACCTCAGTAGTCTTATGTTGCCAGTAGTTTGCTTCCCCTCTTGAGTTTACAGAATACTATGTAACTATGCTTTTTCTCAGTAATTCAAAGGGCAGATAAAATACTAGAAACTAAAAGATCAGTTTAATCACAGAATAAGGAATGATAGTGATAAAATCCTACATAATAATAAAGACTATATATAATACGCTAGAAAGCCTGACTCAGATAGTATTAGAATTTTGCCATGTAAGCTTCTGATCCTGCTGAGCTCTTTAACAACAAACATTAGCACGTTAAATGGTGTTCAGAAATGGAATGGTAGTTCGGTAACTCATCGAAGTGGCAAGACGATTCTTATCGTTCATAACTTAGCAGCTGTGTTGTGTAACTGAGGTTCCAATTAAGACTTCAAACGCTGCCTACTGACTAATATGTTACAATAATCTAATAGGAAGATAGAATGTAGCTGCATCCTCTTAACTCAAAAGTGTACAGTTCTATCGTTTCACTGAGCTACAATCCCAGGTACTACTACTATTTCTTTTATTGCACTCACATTACTCTAATTCAGTATTATGTGAAGGATTACATTCTCCTTACACCTGGTGGGAGGACTGAGTGGCATCATCTTCCCACCAGATAAGCTGTCCAAGAGATGGGCAGTATTTTCCAGACTAAGCTAGTAGTCAAATTAAGCTGCTAGTGTAACATATGTGTTAAACTCCAGAATAATTGATAAAATGGAAATTAGAGGAAAAGTAGAGTTTCCATTTTACCAATTATTCTAAAGTTTAACACATATGTACAATACTAGCTTAATTTCAAAATTTCCCAGAACTTTATTCTGGTGTTAGAGGCTCCTTAGATGATGTGAGCTACAACAATACTTTCTCATTTTTAAATGTACCCTTTAAACCTCAGTGCCCCCTATTGTTGCAGACGTAGTGTCTATTATGAGGTTTAGGCTAGGCAAAAGAGGAGTGAAAAATGAGGTGGTAATAGTATAGTGAGGAACAGTAAGCGTTCTACTGAATAATAAGTCCTCGCCTTATGCTCAGCAGTATAAACTCTTGGCATTGCACATGATTCATTCAATAGAGTAATTGCTAGTGGGTTTTTTTTTTTTTGCATACCAGCTATAGGTAATCTCAAAAATATTAGAAAGATCAACAACATTAATTCTACTTCATCAAATTCTTGGTATTCTATTTCTAACCTGGAAACAACAGTGGTTTTTTTTTTTTAACTAAGAAGGACCGCTAACTCATGAGAAAAGTTAACTCTTGTACAGGCTAAAAATTAATTGTGGACAAAGCCACAGCCAAAACGGAGTAATAACCTTTCTTCTATCTTCCTCCGTTTCTTTTCACATAATTCATTTCTGAAATGAAACTTGATCTCAAGGATGAGAGGAGGCCTAGATCCAGCCTAGATTAAGTTGGAGATGGCAGTCAGGTGGGATTTTATTTTGTCTTTGTAACACTGTTCAAAATGTTCTTAGCAGACACAGGAACAAAATCTGCATTTCTGAAGGAGAAATTACATCTATTTATGGTAGGCTAGCTATTTTCCATGTCTGAGATTACATCCCATTCCCAACCACATTAATACAGATTTTTTTTTTTATTATCTTCCAGGGTCAAAAAGATGTGACCCGAAGTAATTTGCACTAATTCTTTATTCCCATCTAACAGATAAACATTGAAAATCAGTAAATTTAAAGGCAATGATCTTAATACATTCATTTGGAAATAAGTTTGATTTCATTTAATAGTCTTTGATTTGAAATAAACATATGTAAGATTATATTATAAAGTATTCATTAATAACAAGTGAACGTATATCTAAATCTAATCTTAGCTAACAGACTGGGTTTTTTTTACTGAAAATCATAGTACAGGTAGTCCTCGACATACAACAGTTCATTTAGTGACCATTCAAAGTTACAACGGCACTGAAAAAAGTGACTTATGACCATTTTTCACACTTATGACCATTACAGCATCCCCATGGTCACATGATTTACATTCGGATGCTTGACAACTGGTTCATAGTTATGACGGTTGCAGTGTTCCGGCATCGTGTGATCCCCTTTTGCGACCTTCTGACAAGCAAAGCAAAGCAAAGCAAAGACAATGGGGAAGCCAGATTCACTTAACAACCGGGTTACTAATTTAACAACTGCAGTGATTCGCTTAGCAAATGTGGCAAGAAAAGTCGTAAAATGGGGCAAAGCTCGCTTAACAAATTTCTCACTTAGCAACATAAATTCTGGGCTCAATCGTGATCGTAAATCGAGGACTACCTGTAATTAATTTATTGGGGGTTTTATGCCAGTTCAATACAGAGGGACAGTGAGTGGTTTATATTCCCTTCTTTCAGTAATAATATTCAAATAGCAAAACAATTAATGCCAAGTAATTTGCATGTTCTGAAATGGTAATGCCAAATGAGAGAAAAATAGAGTTGCTACTTCTTGAAGCTTAAAAAAAAAAGGTTTAGGAGAATTAGATTTATTTTCTTATAGACCCGGCAGTTTTCTTTTCTACGATGGGTGGACAACTTTTGGCCCATCCTTTCAACCTATGCCAAAACTCAGTGTCAGAATGGTACAATTTTGGTTATTTTTCCAGGTTTGGAGGTTGTTTCAAGGATGAGATGAATGCAGCGTGTCTCGAGAAATCTTCCCACAATCCTCCTTATCTTTAACTATCCCTCCTCCTGCCAAAGGCGATGTCTTCCCGCGATGTCCCCTTTTGGTTTGGTTGTCTGCTGTGGATTTCAGTCTGCCCACCTAAGCTATAAGAAATGACTGTAGAACGGCAGGTTACAATGGGAATGCCTCTACTTCTTTCTGTTCCCTGTTCTTGCTCTGCAAAACCCTCATCTGGTTCAAAATGTGGGTAATCTAATTCTTTTCCCTCTCACATACTATATTTTATAGGTTTGATAGCTTGTAGCAGAAAGGTGTATAGAGAAAAGAAAAGAAGTCCATCTGCCTTGTTAAGCTTTGTTTCCTGCGATTGCGCTTAACAATCTCTCCCAGTCTGCAAAGTTGATGCACCGATTCTCCAACGTCCTACATAGCCTACCTTAAGCTGTCAACAGTGATAAAGCCCTCCTGCCAGTAATTAGAATCAGGTAGAATGGAGAATTTAGGAATTTGCTGTCAGTGCAAGGCATGATCCCAGTCTGTGACTTACGTACGACTGTCTTGTTTTTCTGACGCGAAAAGCCTCAAAAAGGGATGGCGTTGCATGAAATCCAAGTCCAATCTCAGTTGGTATTTTGTCATCCAGAAGGCCCAGAACACACACACCCTAACAAAACTGATAATTGTTGCTGTTAAGAAGGGGTTGCTCCACTTCTCCTGACTCACAGGATTCTTCAAAGTAGCTGGCAGGCTCACATCCACTGTCTTCCTCTTCTCTGGGGCAGGGCAAGTTTTTATAATCCTTCGTATGATATGAAGGAGGAGAGAAAGAGAGAGAAAAAGAAATACAAACATACTTCAGAGTCTGAAATGTGTTATTTTGAAACAGGTAAATTCAATTTAAATTAATTTAAATTAATTTACTCTGGCCTTGAGGTCAATGTTACGTTATTTATATATTTATCTACACAGAGTACCCAAGCTGTTATTTATAGCATTTTACCTTTCTTATTTTTATTTTGCCGTGCATATAAATGACACTGTTTGGGTGTATATGGGGAGAACAGGGTTTAAAGGAGAAGCATAAGGTGTTTTGGAGGTTTTCTTATGACAACTTTTATGACAAAATGAAAAACAATCTTCGATGAACCAGCTTCTTGTTTTTGAATTTTGTAAAATAAACCATTCACCTGTTCCTTAATGGCATCCAGCTGTTTCTGAATTAAGGTACAGATTTGACTGAAAGTTGGCCGTTGAGTGGGCTCCAATTTCCAGCATGCCGCCATTATATTGTACCTGTATTGGAGATGGGAGGTGGAAAAGGAAGAAAAATCTGAGTTTGATACTTTGAGAAGCAAATTGCATGATAATACTTGACAGCTGATTGGACAGTCACTGGCCTATAATTTTGCATCTTTGATCTCCTTGGGCACTATTGTGCCACCTCATTCCTCCTTTGGCATGGTTCAGGCTCCATGACCCATCAGAGTTTTCTTTGAAAAATATTATGAATGAATGGGAAATTAGCATTTAGATTACTGATGGGTATCAGTAAGCTTCTACTCCAGACTTCCCATGTGTGCCCATTAAGTTCAATGAGTTGAACGTCTGAGTAGATGTACCATTGTGCTGCCAAAGACAACTAACCAAGATGGCTGGGAGTCTTTCCTCAGCATAAACATCAACCTTTCTGAACTGAGGGAAAGGAGGGAATCCCATATAATCAGCCCTGAATAAATCATTTTCAGATTCACAGGTTATGGACAAAATGAATGGAATTCAATTGTACACAAATGATTTCCATGTGACCAGAAGAACAGAGCAAATCCTGAGCATTCTGAGAAATATCTTGAAAGATATCAAAGTTGCCTCAGCTTTTTTTTTTTGAATGAATGAGTGAGTGAGTGAGTGAGTGAGTGAATGGTTTGGGTACCTGGAGCTGCAGTACTTTTACTTACATATCATCTGGAGCAAAATCTGGCTTCCCCATATGATATCCTTGCTTCACAAGGTTATAAAACTTATTATTCACTTTCACACCAGGATAGGGACTTCTTCCTATAAACACAAGAAAATGGATAATGCTCATATGGAGGAAGGACCCTGCAGTTTTAGAATGCTCCCTATAGAACTAGCTAAAATTTCTTAGGAACTAGTTTCACCTTGGTCATTCTTTGCAGGCAGTTTGAGAGCAAAATCGGAGGAAACAGAGGTACGAAGACAATGGACAAGCATTTTTCAGGCATGGGGCTACACTTCTTCATCCCATCCTACTTGGGCTTTGCAGTGGTCATGGTTAGTGTTTGCAGATGAACGTTTCTGATTGTTCTAAGAGTAAAAATATTTAATTTTTGGAGCAGGGTTTAAGGGATGAAACTTTGCCCATTAAAACCCACCAACAATGGGAAATATCATCCTGATTTAAGGTATTAATTTTTTTTAAGGAATGCTATAAAAGTCTTTCATTCCTAAAAACTTTTCTCAAGTCCTCACAAATGAAGTGCTATTTGTCTGCAGCAAGCCAAAATTACATTGAAATAATAGCACACATATAGTCCAAAACTGCTCTGATATACTGGCATCCCTATATACAATGCAAACATGTAAGTCTTGCCAAAAAAGCCAATTCAATCCTAGGCTGCATTAACAGAGGGATAGAATTAAGATCACATGAAGTACCACTTTATAAAGTTTTAGTATGGCCACACTTGGACTATTGCATCCACTTTTGGTCACCACAATATAAAAAAGATGTTGAGACTCTGGAAAGAGTGCAGAGAAAAGCAACAGAGATGATTAGGGGGCTGAAGGCTAAAACATATGAAGAACAGTTGTAGGAATTGGGTATTTCTATTTAATGAAAAGAAGGATCTAGGGGTAGCATGATAGCTGTGTTCCAATATTTGAGGAGCTGCCACAAAGAAGAGAGGGCCAACCTATTTTCCAAAGCACCAGAAGGCAGGACAAGAAGCAATGGATGGAAGCTAATCAAGGAGAGAACCAGCCTAGAACTAATTTTCTTGACAGTGAGAACAATTAACCAGTGAAATGGCTTGCCTTCAGAAGTTGTGGATGCTCCATCACTGGAGGTTTTTAAGAAGAAATTGGACAGCCATTTGTCCAGTATGGTATGGGGTCTCCTGCTTGTGCAGGTGGTTGGACTAGAAGACCTCCAAGGTCTCTTTCAACTCTGTTATTCATATTTTTGCATCATGATGTGGATGCACAGGCATGAATCCCAAAGCTGCATTTCTGACAAAGCCTTTCCGCATAGAAAAGGCAAGCAAACAGGCAGGCATAAACAAACAAACAAATATAAAAATGTTCTTCACTTACCTAGGGAGAATATCTCCCAGAGAAGGATGCCATAAGACCACACATCGCTCTGTACTGTGTAGACACATTCAAAGATGCTCTCTGGTGCCATCCATTTCACTGGGAGGCGAGCCTGGAATGATATGATCTAAACTCAGGAGGAAGCTCTTATGCTTAGCATTCTCCACCTGGACTCTTTAGAGGTTAAACATTAGAACACATTCTTTGCATGAAGATGATCCCTGCGTCCAGGTACACCTCGGAGGGATGCTTAGACAGTTGCTATCAATCAATAGAGACATTCCAGAGCCAAGTAAAGCTAGAGCTTGATTCAGCTTCATGGGATGTAAATGTATAGATTCATTCCAGTTACTTACATTGCCTTTGACAACATAATTGCTGTCATTCACAATATCTCTGGCCAGCCCAAAGTCACAGATCTTGGCCACTAGTCCATTAGCCACTAGCACGTTCCGTGCTGCCAAATCTCGATGGATGCACTGGATTCAAGAATGAGAGAAAAAAAAAGAGGAAAGGGGCAAATTTATTTTCTTCTCATTTTCTTTATTTATTTTTACCTTTTTTTATTATAAATAACTCAACTAACACTCCTTCCTCCTCCTATTTTCCCCACAACAACCACCCAGTGAGGTGGGCTGGGCAAAGAGAGAGAATGATTGGCCCAGGATCATTCAGACAGTTTTCATGCTTAAGGCAGAACGAGAACTCACAAGCTCTTTGTTTCAATTTATTGATCCTATAATTTGATTAGTAGCAAGGCAGATTTAGTCCAGTTTGGCCAGTGCAAGGGCAGTCAAAGGTCTTCAACATGGTATTTACAAATGTTTTTATATGGTCTAGGCTCTAGGCCAATGGAATTAATACAATCTAGAGTAATGGGGAAGGGAGGAACTTTATTATGGCCTTGAATGCCTACTCCAAGCTATAGTAATCCATTACCTATAGTAATGAAAAAAGTGCCATTTAGGACACCTTGTGCAAAAAAAACCTACTTACTGATTGTGCCAATATATCTACAAAAGATTTAATCATCTGTGGATGCGTTTGGCTAATTCAACTATTTGAATTGACTACTGCAAAGTTATTTTTGTGAACTCTTCCATTGTCTTTTTCTCTTGAAATGGAGGTGGACATTAAAAGATCAAAATAATACAAAATACACTTGGTTGTTCTTTCCTTTCTTATGTTACTTTGCAGTTTTTCCTGTCTCAGTGCACCCATTATTTAAAGGTTGACAGAGCTATTAGGATACCACATAGGCAGTGCCCCCAGCCACACAACACTTGTACAAAGTCTGTATAGGAAGAGAGGGAAAGACCTATTATTTTATAGAATCTGTGTCTGGATTTTCTGTTGAATATAATTTTTATGGACAACTTCTGCTATAATAAAGAACCAAAGAAAGTGTTCTTGTCAACGTGATTTATAAGACAGGGTCAAAAATCATCAACTGCCACTTTCAGTTGCTACCGTTGGAAAGGACGGAGGTTGCTAAAGCTAACGTTTATGTCAGACTACTCCTTGCATCCTACAGCAGCTAAGCAAATACATATTCAAATGGATGCCCAAAGTTTGTATGGGCAACCAACATTTTTTAAATCAGTCAGTCAGTCAGTCAGTCAGTCAGTCAGTCAGTCAGTCAGTCAGTCAGTCAGTCAGTCAGTCAATCAATCAATATGTTTCTTCTTTTTATGCTGGTTAGAAAAGAGAGAACATAGTGTTCATATTATCTTTAACAGGATAATATATATTCACTTTCACACAGACGTTATTGTTCTCAAAAGCCACATGGAGTTGTGTGTGATTAAAGACATAATCCAAAAGAATACTTCCAAGCATTTCTTCAGTGGCCTTATATGAACAAATTCTTAAATTATACATGGATCATGTCAGGAATCACAGCACTATGAACTGATAGGATTGTATAGGTAGTCCTCAACTTACGATCACAATTGAGCCCAGAATTTATATTGTTTAGTCAGTTTTGCTCCATTTTATTACTTTTCTTGCCACATTTGTTAAGTGAATCGCTGCAGTTGTTAAATTAGTAACACGGTTGTTAAGTGAATCTGGCTTCCCCATTGACTTTGCTTGTCAGAAGATCGCAAAATATGATCAGCTGACGCTAGGACACTGCAACCATCATAAATATGAACCAATTGTCAAGCATCTGAATGTAAGTCATGTGACTATGGGGATGCTGCAATAGTCATAAGTGTGAAAAATGGTCATAAATCACTTTTTTCAGTGCCGCTGTAACTTTGAAAGGTCATTAAACGAACTGTTGTGAGTTGAGGACTACCTGTATATTATTCTATGTAATAACAACAAAATTCCTTCCTAGTAGGAAGATAATACAGGAAATCAAGTTTGGGCCTGAACTCCTTTTAGGATGGTGATGATGATGTACGTTGTCAGGAGAATGTCCTCACATTTTTTGAAGCCAGGAAAGTCATTCCCTGGGCCACTTGGTTGGAGAACTGCAGCAAGTCAAAGAGATCAAGAGAACGTAGGTCTTCTTTTCCTTCAGTTGATACCAGATTTGTTCCTGGATTGGGAGAAAGTTCACAGAGGTCACTGAAGGTATGCCTTTGAAAGGATAGGTAACGATAGCCACAAAGAGGGCCATGAAGGCCACTTAACAGTAAGACATTAAGATAAGAAGTGTCAAAAAGTATAATCCTCAAGCGAAGTGAACTCTCTGAATCTGAAATCACCCATGATAACAAAGACTAAATATAAGTAACTCCCAAGAAACTAATGGAATTAATTAGTTCCATTAAGCCATTTCCAAGAATGAACTGGAAATTGCTGAGCAGAAGGAGATTTAATGGTTCTGTTCTCTTTGCTCATCCATAATTGCTCTATCTATATATTGATTTTGCTTATCTATGGACTTTACATATAAAGAACTGCTTTATGAGGGATCTTTGGTGCCCTCTGAGCTTGCTAGCACTGATGATGCTACCTAGTTTGGGTAATGAAATGTCTGTAAGAAAACAACCAAGCTCAGAGAGAGCACCAAAGACCCCACATTTTAACTCTGACCTACAAATGTTCTCCTTTATTGGAGCTGCTTTATATTTGGAAAGGATTTGTGACCAGAAAATATATACACCCAAGCAGCTTTAATTGTGAAATTCACCTTAATGGATGATGATTAAAGAATATAAATGACAAACGTGCAAGGGGTAAAGATGCAATTCATGGACAATTATTTGCATGCAAAATGACTTCCAGCTGAAAATGGTAAGGTTATACCTGCTTCAAAAAGAATTTGAAAAAGGTGCTTTCAATTTTGGAACAGTAGTTCCTACTCAAATAGAATAGAATAACAGAGTTGGAAGGGACCTTGGAGGTCTTCTAGGCCAGGGGTCAGCAGCCCGCGGCTCTGGAGCCGCATGCGGCTCTTTGGGCCTCCTGCTGTGGCTCCCTGTCCCATCACTGGCTGGCCTCACCCTCCCCTCCCTCATGGGAATGGAGAAGTGGGCGGGGCTGATTCTCCGGCGCTGGTTGAGGAACATAGCCACCCCCCGGCGGAGACTTTCCTTCGGGCGACCCTCCTCCCCATCTCGCGACCCCCTGGCTGGCTGTGGCGGGGCCAGGAGGGTATGCATGCGCGGGGAGTCTCTCAAGCGAGCGCCAAAGTGCAGCAAAGGCGCACGCGGAGGGCGGGCGGCTGCTTGCTTAAGGAGGCTCTTTGGACGCGGCTTCTCTCCTGCCCTAAGGATCTGGCCATTGCCTTGCCGTGTCCCATCCCATCCTGTCCCCCCCCCCGCGCAGCTCTTCAGCCGAGCGGGGTGGGCGGTTTTTTTGGCTTGTTGTTTTTTTTCTTTTTGGATTTTTTGTTACTGCGCATGCACGCCCACACGGTGCGGGAGGGAGCGAACCAGCAGCGAGGTAAGTTGGAACCCACCCCTGAGAGCAATGATCTGATATAGACCCTGCACACATTGAAATCTGTGTCATGTCTGTAATTGAGGAATTTAAGTATAGCTGTACAAAGAACATTACAACAAAGAGCAAGCTTTATCTATGGCAATATAACTTTAACATCTATATCTGCTGTATTATTGTTATACGTAGTATGCATTACTGGGAATATTTAAGGATTGCAATTATAGGTAGTAGCTGTGTATTAAATGTCCCAGTCACCCCAGAGATGAAATGTTTCCTTTTTCCTGGATCACACTGAGTTGGCTGGCCTGAAAACTTTCCAGAAGTAAATCATTCAGAATAGGAGCCCGTTTTTAGTGTTCCAAACAGAGAACAGCCAAACTGGCATTGTTTGGAAGACAAATGTAATTCTTTAGAGTTCTCCAGATGGCACATATTTATCCAGTGCTTGCCATTCCACTAATAAGGATCCTTGGCCAAAGACCACAATGAATGAGCCACCAGCAGGAGCGGTTCTATAAAAATCTTCTGATGTGAGGGAACACTGCTTAGAAGACAAAAGGAGGAGAATCTAGATGCATAGACCTATGGTATTTACAGTTTAGATAGATGATAATTTATAAAATATTTGCAGGAAGGATCAATGAGAGAGAATGAGTAAGTAAAACTTAGTTCAATTGATACATGATTAAACAAAACAAAAGGTTGGAAAATAATATATTGTGAAAGTAAGGGAAGAAACAGGAAGATTTAAAAAAAGGAATGGAAAGTTGGATAGACAAACTGAAGGATCTTCTTTAAAAAGATCTCTTGCAAGAAAGACACCACCACACAGAAACTGAACTATTCAGATACAGTGTCCGGGTAACAATGAAGTGGTGAGTGCCAGAACAGCAAATAAACACGTTTCTGGCTGTCCAACTCCCACAATCTTGATCCAAAAAGGGGTAGCATAGTGGGACATAATTATCACCCTTGCATCGAGTTTGCCTTCCTCCAAAGGCAAACCCCTGCAAACCCCATAGTATACTTGAGAGCCGAGGTGGCGCAGTGGTTAGAGTGCAGTACTGCAGGCTACTTCAGCTGACTGTTCAGCAGTTCAGCGGTTCAAATCTCACCGGCTCAAGGTTGACTCAGCCTTCCATCCTTCCGAGGTGGGTAAAATGAGGACCCAGATTGTTGGGGGCAATATGCTGACTCTGTGAACCGCTTAGAGAGTGCTGTAAAGCACTGTAAAGCGGTATATAAGTCTAAGTGCTATTGCTATTGCTATACTATTTTTTTTTTAAAAAAAAGACATGGCTGCTGTTTTTAGTCTACAGAGTTCCCACTTGACTCATCTAAGACCAAGTTCTCCAGAAGAATTTGAATTAGGGACAGGATTTGAATTAAGAGAAGTCCGTCCTGTCTCAAATGATTCAGCTGAGTTTGGACTTGTCTGAAATGGTATAGGGCAGTTATGGTGAACCTTTTTCTTCTTGTGTGACAAAAATGGGAGCACTAGCACGCGCGCATGCCAACACACAACCCCCCACGCGTGCCGCACTGCGCATGTGCCCCCCCCTTGGGCCGTTTTTCGCACTCCGGAGGCTTCAGGAGGCTTCCCTGAAGCCTCTGGAGGGCGAAAAATGGCTCAACGGGCAAACCAGAAGTCCATTTCTGAACTTCAGGTAGGCCTGTTGGGCCGTTTTTCGCCCTCCCCAGGCTTCAGGGAAGCCTCCTGAAGCCTGTGGAGGGTGAAAACGGCCTTCCCCAAGGCCAAAAATCAGCTGGCCAGCGCACGCATGCGCACTGGAGCTGACATAGGGCAATGCCTCACGTGTCCTCAGATATGGCTCCACGTGCCACCTGTGGCACGTGTGCCATAGGTTCGCCATCACGGGTATAGGGTTTCCTGCTTGAGCAGGGGGTTAGACTAGAAATCTTCCAAGGTCCCCTCCAACTCTGTTATTCTCTTATTCTGGTCAAATCAGAGCAGAGCCCCAATTTATCAGATCTTGTGCAGAAGTGAATATTACTAAATTTGAAATAAAATTAGTGTTTAACTTAATCATTTATTGCCAGATTTTTATATCTATATCTATCTATCTATCTATCTATCTATCTATCTATCTATCTATCTATCTATCTATCTATCTATCTATCTATCTATCTATCTATCTATAATATATATAGATATTCTATTATTCTATTATAATAATATTCTATTATAATTATATCTATAATAATAATATATTATATTATATTATTCTATTATAACATATAGAAACGGACTGTCGTTTGTAATTAACTGTCTGGATGGCCCCTGGAGGGGCTGAAAGGCAAAAAGGAAGCAGTATGCTTTCTCCCATATTTGGGTATACCAGGTGATTTAACAGAGAAAAAAACATATATATATCCTTGTCCCTGGAACATGCAGATAGGGAGAAGAATCCTGTGGCTCAGAGGTTTAATCACTTGCCTTGTAAGGCAAGGGGCCCGGGTTCTAATCCCATAAGGGTGTGGCTAGCTGTTGAGAGCTAAATAGCTTGAAATAGATCTATACTAGTCTCCCTTTATTTATGTAAAAAATATAACATATACACACACACACACACACACACACACACACACACACACACACACACACACACACACACACACACACACACACACACACACTTATGTTTTACAAAGAGCTATTTGGAAATCATCAGAATATTTTTTTTTTAGTTCAGCTAATAAGTCATGAGATGGTTCAGATTTAAACTAGGAAGTTTTGTCCCCCAGTTCCAAAAATGAGGGTGTCTGGTCACTGAGAGAGGCATGGTATCAACCTATTTAATCCAGTAGATTCACATTTTTTTTTCTGAATTATATCTAATCTTTTGTTGTTCCATGCTGAATAAAATAATACATAAAACTTTTAGAACTGAAAATGAGGAGACAAACAGGAAGTGTGTCAGAAGTAGCCAGAAGACCTTGGAAAGATCAGAGGATAGGCAGGAGGAAAGATTGGTGGCATCAATAGGAAGATACTGGAAAAACTGGGAGACAGTGGGATCATTGGCAGCAGTAATGAGAAGACATTGGTATGATTGGGAGTGGTGGTGTTCACATCGGAACTTCTTGTTGGCTGATTACACCCTGGCACAGAATCAACTCTCAGCCAGTTAAGCCTACCTTACATAACCGTTATGAAGATAAGAAGGCCAGGCTGCACTGAGTTCTACAAAGAGATAAATGCATAGTAATAAGCAAACAAAAATTTAGCCAAAATATTAGTAACGTTGCTAAATTTCTAGAACAGACATATCCCTTTTTGCTGTGTCTTTCCATTTCTCTTGGCAGTGATCTTTGAGCATTACCTTGTGGTGGCATAGGCACTGATGCTATGACCGATTTCATTTCCAAATAACTGTCAACACTTTGGCATCCAAATCCACTATCACTGAATGAAAGAGATAAAAAGAGGAAAAAAAAACATTAATAGTTTCTATCAGCTTTAAGAGCAGATCTGTCCCGCCAAATAGTTAATAAGCTTTGGTTTAATTCTAGAAGGTCTACTGAGGAACTGAATAGACCTGGTTCACACACAGGGACAAACAAGAGTTTCTCCCTCTTCCCTGGAGTAAGTAAAGGAATATTTCAGAATTGTACATAGTCAGGTTTAGGCTAAAATTTCTGTGTGTTTCTTGGCTTAAAATGTTGGGGAACTGAGTAAGAGGTTTTTGTCAATTATGGTTGGAATGATCTCCAGCATCTAAAAAAAAAGGAGATTTGGGTTTTACATGTGGGCCTAGAACTTCAGATTACCCATCTGTCTTAAAATAGAAATTGGAGTCTCTACTGGGGATTGCAATAGAATAATTGCTTACTATTTCAATTAATTAAATGTATATGCCATCCATCTCACTCTCCAAAGTCATTCTGGGCAACTTTTTGCACACTTAATAAATATGCTGTCATTTGATGCCAGTGCATTAACAAACTATTAACACAGTTTACATCTCATATCACTGATAACTAACTTATTACCTTCTTTGGACATACTTTTTTCCAAGGTAGATATTTTTGTAATCAGCCATCATGCTATCAAGAGTGTATTCCAAGGTTAAACCCTCGATTATGAGATGCTCAGCTTTTTCTCTCAGGAAATTCAGCAAGTCCCCAAAGGGACAATACTCAGTAATTACAAGGACAGGGCCTAGAAAACAGAAAAGAAACATCACTTGAAAGTACAATCGTTTTTCTGCTACATAGCAGCATTGATCAGTGAAGTGAAAGAATTGAAAGAATCCCAAAGTTAGAATGACCTATGGGTCATCTATTTCTACTCTTTCTCTAGGATCCACTAGACCATATTTCTCAACCTTAGCAACTTCAAGATGTGAAGGTGGAATTATTTTTTAATCTGTCTTATTCATTCAACTCAGACAGCTATGAAGGAGGATCTAAAAATAAAGAATTTCTCAAACTGAGCTCAATTTCCAGTATGCTATATGTTTTAAGTTCTGTAATTAAACTATTGGTGGCATTTATAGTTTGATGGGTATCTGATATTTTCAAACAAATATTTATTCAAGTAGTGACTGTCATCTTCACTTTGAAATCTATGATTCAACCAATGATAGAAAAGAAAGGAAACAATATTTCTGTGAGCCAGAAAGGAAATGATGAGAAGAATAATTACCTCCATGGGTACATGCTCCTAGAAGATTGACAATATTTTCATGGTGACCCAAATGGCTCATGATTTTCAGCTCAGACATAAGAGCTTCTTGCTCATCTGTATGTGCAGTTGCTGAAATCCAACATGAGAACAATTAATTTGAAGTCAAATATGGGAGCAGGATATAGGAAATAGATATGACACCTGAAATGAAAACATCAGATGACGGAAAGGTTTGAACCATTTAGAATCATTGAATGGAGCTAGTTCAAACCTTAGCCAATGTAGAAGCCCACTTCTGCAACTGTAATGGTTGGGAAAGAGTGACTGTGGGCATCCACATACATTACATCAGGGATGCACACTTCCCAAATACACTGGCTGAGTCACTGAAGTGGGTGGATCAAACAATGGATGAAAAATGAGATTCCCACGGTGGAGGAATGGATGGTGAAAATGTCAGAACTTGCAGAAATGGCAAGACTGATCTGCTCACTCAGAGAACAAACAACAAAAACGTTTTTTTGAAAGACTGAAAACCTTAAACATTTGCTGAAAGAGGAAAAATTAATTGATGATTTATGGATTTGAAGATTAAGAAAGGTGTGGACCAAAAAGAAGGTTTTTTTGTAAAATATTTAAGGCAATAAGAGTGTAATCATCTGTTGAAAAGGAGGTCAAAGTGACTTATACATTTTTTTAGGAAAAAGGAAACTTTAGTTAACACTCACATGTTATAAGACAAATCAAAATAAAAAAAAGAAAAATAAAACTGCATGAAAAAAGAGAAATAAAACTTTAGTGCACTTTTCTTTTTTTCATGCACTTTTCTTTTTTTTCTTCTTTTGATTTGTCTTTTAACACAGCGGCCCCCAACCGCTGTGGGCACCAGGGATTGGTTCTGTGGAGAGTGGTTTTTCCACAGACCAGAGGGGACATGGTTTCATCCCGCAGATGGGGCTTCGCTTTTTTGCGAGGCCCGGTTTATGGCATGCCGCGGACCGGTGCCAGTCCATGGATCGGGGGTTGGGGACCCCTGTTTTAACATATGAAAACTCTTAGTAAATATACATTACAAATGCAATAAGTAGGGCTGAAGAGAAAACAGGTGGAAAAAAAGAAAAAATATTAGTAAATATAAACAAAGAATTGATCTGGGTAGCACCAAACAGAATAGAGATTTTTAAAAAAATCTTTGGGAATATGAAAAAAATGAAATTGGTAGGTCTAAAGAGAAAACAGAAAAAAGAAAGCCTTTCTGGTTCATAGGACTGATCTGGTACTTACATTTCAGCATTTTCACTGCCACCTTCAAGACAGAATCCTCCTTTCCCAGCCCAAAAGCTGTGGCTTCAACCACCTTCCCAAAAGCTCCAGCTCCAAGGACTTTTCCTGTGAAGTAAATACTGTCTTTTAAATTTTTATTAAAATTAATTTTAATAATATGCATTCATATGTATTATTTTTTAATGATGCACATTAAAGATCAGGAAAAGTAAAGAAAAGCATACACAAAGAAAAAAGAGAAAAAATAAAAAAAGGAGTAGAGAAACATAAAGTAGATAAACAAGGAATTGTTTATCCATAGAATTACTTTAAAAAATTTAAATTATTCATTCTTCTGCAGAAAGAACCATGCTTACTTTCCAATAGGAAAAAAGAATACTTGCAGCAGTTACCATGTGAAGATTTAATTCTGTATATTTTATGGGAAAGAACCATTTACAGTAATAACATTTAATAGACAAATACAAATATTGCTTTTCTTCTTCAGTTGTTCCATGCCAACCTTTGCCCTTATTGATCAAATAATCTAATATTGAAACATATTGCTATATGTATTCTGTTATCAGTTTTAACATAGAACATTTGGCTAAGCAATTGGAAGTACAACATCAATAGTGTATTATTTTAGTTTCTGAGTTTCCAATTTAATTCTAGGTTGGTTTTTTTTGCATACATTCTTTGCAGAGGTGGGTTCCTCCCGGTTCGGACCGGTTCTATAGAACCGGTAGTAACTTGGCAGCCTGGGTTGCTAGAACCGGCAGCGACCCAGGCCTGCCACATCCTCGAACCTGTTCTTTCGGCAGCGGCATAGGCGCTGCCATCTTGTTTTTTGCTTCTGTGCATGCGCAGAAGCTTTTTTTAAGCACTGCGCATGTGTGAAGCACGTGCAAAGCGCCCGCGCGGCGCAACACTGAGCAAACCGGCAGCGAAGAAAACCAGAACCCATCCCCTGATTCTTTGCCAGAGACTCTAATGCCAATCAAAATAAGGAAGGAAAAAGGAGGCAGCTTTTTCCTGTCTCCTTATGTAAGTACATTTCTGTCATAAATATTCATGATCTTGGCTTAAGTTTTTTTAAAAATACTCCATATCCATGTAAAAGTAGTTGGAGCCACAATTCATCTTCGGCAGACTTGTAAGCATGAAAAACCATTTCAAATGATTTCAAAATTTATTATAGTTCTGAGGTCAGATACAATTTAAAATAATAGCAGATTTGTCCATGTTTATAGAAATTTTTTTTTCAAGAATCAGAATGTCTCCTTCGGCACTTTCAAAAATGATTGGAAAAAAAGCCCTTTATTTTGTTGTCATTTAGGATGCAAATTGAAGTAACCCGACTATTGCAAATGCACTCTACATGGGGCTGCCCTTGAAGAGTATTGGAAAGCCATAACTGTTGCAGAAGGCAGTGGCGTGGCCAATTCTCGGGGCGCCTAAGTTGGCCCATGTTACACTGCTGTTCCACAAGCTGCAATGGCTGCTGGTTTGCTTCTAGGTGCAATTCAAGGTATTGGTTATCACTTTTAAAGCATTGATTCAGGCTATCTGAAGAACCCTCTCACCCCACTGGGATTGGCCGGCCCCACTCATGCCAACAGAAGGGACATGCTGCAGATAATAATAAATTAATAAATTTATAATAAATAAAATAATAAATTTGGAAACACACACAGGATTTTAATTCTCTCTGTGTGTGGGTGAGAATATATGCTTGAAAACATGATCTTGAAAACATTTTTAGCAGAGTCTGTTAATAGTGAATAAGTCAATATGGCCAAGGTGAGATTTTCAAAAGCCAGTTCTATTTTTCCATTATGCCTCGCTTTGGTTATTCAATCTCAACAGTTTTTTTTAAACAACAACAACAACATTCCAATGGTATATATATTTCACAGCTTATTTACTCTTGGATTCAAGAGTTAATTTTTCATTTTTCTCATTTTTCTGCTTCTATAAAACCTCAACATTTTCAACAGGAATAATGCTACAATCCTATCCCACAGTTAGATATTTTCATACTGTTGTATAATTTCAGTATCTAATCTGCTGGTAGGGCCAAATGAGCTTTTGGTTAGAGATAAAAATGTAGCCACTCCTCACCAAATTGCAGGTTGTTTCTAGGAAATTCCCATTTCTCATTGTAAGGAAGCTGGGTGGGGTCAATAAAGATGTAATTGTTTCCTTCACAGGCTTCAATAATCTTCCAGTGGACTTGATATTTTGGTTTCTAAGAAGAGAAATTATTTAGGAATCATATGTTGTTTCACAGTATTTTGGTATTGTGCTTATACGGCCTGATCCTATTATGGTAATCTAATAAAATGACAGATTGTTGCATTGAAATGTGAATAATGAATTAATAGAGCATTTCCTTATTAAAAAAGGAGAAGCAGTAACTGAAGACATAGGATAAGAACTGAGAAAGATACCCATAAAAGGAAAAAAGGGAGGAAAAGAAAAACAAGAGATAATAATTATACTGAACAAAAGAGACATACATGCGTTTTGTGAAAACTAAGTTATTATTCTGTAAATTACGGTACTTATTTATCAAACTTATTGGCCATCCATCTTACCACTGGGTAACTCTGGGTGACTTACAAAACTAGGACATATATTCACAATATCTGTTCAACAATGTAATTGTTAATGAAGTAATATCACTTCATAGATTAAAACAAATAAAATTAAAATTGTTCCTGAGGAATTGGTCCTTATTCCCTGCTCTCCTAAGATCTACCTAAGTACCAGTATCTACCTAAGATACTGCACTATAGAAAAAGAGACAAGAAGAGAGAAAATACTATCAGAAGAATCTCTCCCACATTTCATCATTTGGGGGTGGTAGCAGTGAGATTTTAAATTCCCAGAATAATTACACAGATACTCCTCGCTTAACAACCAGTTGCTTAATGACTCTTTTAAGTTACGACAGCCTCCAAAAGGGTGTTATATGACTTGTAAAGCACTTCCAGCAGCCTAAAATGTCATGCTGCCTCCTACAGTCACATGACCACATATTGGGCACTTGGCAACAGGCTCACGTTTACCACTGGTTGCAGTGTTACATGGTCACATGACTGTGATTCGTGACTTTTTTTTTTGATGATCATGGTGACTCAGTTTACGACCATTGGAAAAAATGGTCAGAAAATTGAGTTAGGTCACGTGTGACCTGCTTATGCCCTCACTTACAGTATGATCAAAATTCCAGGGCCAATTGTGGTTTTTAAGCAACATGTAAAAGAAATTAGGCCGGCTTTGGTAAAACCTGTTTTGCCACAAACGTACCATTCTATACATTTTACTGCTGGTGTTGTACTAATGACTGTTTATATATATTGTAATCTTAATCTTAAGGAGGTTGTTTGCTTTAATTGAGTTTCACACAGAATATATTTCTTCCTTCCCCCTTCTTTGGGAGGTGGTGGAAAGAAACGTATTGAAAAATTCTGTTTTTTTCTTCCTTCAGCCTATGTGTGTTTTCTAAGTAACATTATTTCTCTGAATTGCAACTCCCACAATCACTCAGCTTCCTTATTCATTGGGGATGATGGAGATTGTGGTTCAAAACATATCCAAATGACACCAAGTCATTTGAGTTTCAGAGCTTCTTTGACTTCTTGGGCAAATTTTTGATTATTTTTCCTTCCATACATTAAAAAAAACAAACCTTACCTGTTTATATTTATAGACCAAGAAGATGATACACAGAAGAAGAAAACCCATTGTGCTTCCAAAGCTTGCATAAAGTAGTTTGGGGATTTTATTCTCGTTTCCTGGAAAAACAAAATGCAGAAGGAAGAGAACAGTGGCAGGGAGTTTCAACTTCCTTGAGACCAACAGGAGAAGGTTCTGTGGTCGGTTTGTCAAACTAGGGTAAATATAATCACAACATGACAATAGCATGCACCACAATTTTTCTCTAGCAGTCTGAAATATTGCTGAGTTTGCAAAGTGAACTCAGCTGTGAGGCCAGGGGTGAAATCCAGCAGGTTCTAACAGGTTCTGCAGAACCGGTAGCGGAAATTTTGAGTAGTTCGGAGAACCAGTAAATACCACCTCTGGCTGGCCCCAGAGTGGGGTGGGAATGGAGATTTTGCAATATCCTTCCCCCAGGAGTGGGGAGGGAATGGGGATTTTGCAATATCCTTCCCCCAGGAGTGGGGTGGGAATCAGGGGTGGGTTCCAAATTTTTTTACTACCACTCCGCTTCCTCCCGTGCTGCGTGGGCGTGCCTCGGGGGC
>QLTV01001320.1:3424728-3442491 GCA_003457575.1 Thermophis baileyi | reverse complement strand
TCCCCCAGGAGTGGGGTGGGAATGGAGATTTTGCAATATCCTTCCCCCAGGAGTGGGGAGGGAATGGGGATTTTGCAATATCCCTCCCCCAGGAGTGGGGTGGGAATGGAGATTTTGCAATATCCTTCCCCCAGGAGTGGGGTGGGAATGGAGATTTTGCAATATCCCTCCCCCAGGAGTGGGGAGGGAATGGGGATTTTGCAATATCCCTCCCCCAGGAGTGGGGTGGGAATGGAGATTTTGCAATATCCTTCCCCCAGGAGTGGGGTGGGAATGGGGATTTTGCAGTATCCTTCCCCTGCCACACCCACCAAGCCACGCCCACCAAGCCACACCATGCCCACCACGCCACGCCCACAGAACCAGTAGTAAAAAAAATTGGATTTCACCACTGCTGTGAGGCAGTTGGTTTCTGGCACAGCATGTTATGCCAACCAAGACAATTGTGGTTAATTGAACAAACCATCAGTTGGCATGATGTACAAATCAAATTACTCTTAAATTTGTCATGGTATTGTGTTAATTCATGCTGAAAATTTATCCAGGTATTTTGGACAATAACTCACAGATTGATGGGGTGATGAGATGTATTTTCCTTTTTTATAGTATTTTTTTTTAGTTGATCAAAACATAAAATACAGAAAAATACAGAAAAATGAAAATAAGGGGAAAATAAGGGAGGAAAAGAGAAGAGAGAAAAGTGTAGGACAAGGGAAAAAAGAAAAAGAAAAGCATTGACTTTCTACTCCTTTTGGTACAATACAATAAGGTAGTAGAGATGTCTTTTCCAAAACAGTTGGGGAAGGTGGAATTAAATATTCATCCACTATGTTGCTCTTTCCCCCAAGTTTTGAAAATACTAGTCCTTTATAAAAAGATGAAAAACTAGCCCAGAGAGCAGAAATTAGAATGGAAAATGTGCATTTATTGCAAAAAACCTCCAATAGTTTTTTTTTTATGTAAGTTACCAAAAAACAATAAAATAAAAAAATAAAAGGAATCAAAATGTGTAAGTTTGAAATGGAAATCCATTCCTTTTTGGATTTTTTTTCTTTCCTTTATTTTTTTGTACATCTGCATTTTTGAATAAATCTACTCTTGTTTAATTTTCTCAACCCCTCCCTCCCCCCCCCCAAATTATAGCAGTAAATGTTCGCTTTTAAGTGAATGGAAAAATGATTTTTTTTTTTTAAAGGTGAAATCACACAGAGTACATTGAGAAATTAATTGAAATAACTCAGGAAAACTATTTTTTTAATCAAATGAATATTTAGATTGATCTTACCAGTAACCATACCAACAGAAAATGTAAAGAAACTGGAATCATTTCCAGCACTATTAACTGCAAAACAGCAAAAGGCCTCACTGTCCTTCATCTTCACCTTAAGGACACTCTTCAATGACACTCTTACAAAGGGAATTTCACTCTTGATCTCTAGACTGGAGTCATTCAAACTCAGGGCCCCATATTGACCACATCTGATAGATAAACAAAAATGTCAGAGATATTAGTATGACAGGTGGATGAGAATTTTATTTGCCGGAATTTCTAAGGATTGATGTATCAGAGGTTTTTCTTACCCTTGTCCAAATGATGAGAATAACAGGGGAAATAGCTAATTTGTCAAAGAGATACTGTCCAATACAATGGTCCCAGAGGTGGGTTTCAGCAGGTTCTGACCAGTTCTGGAGAACCGGTAGTGGAAATTTTGAGTAGTTCGGAGAACCGGTAGCGGAAATTTTGAGTAGTTCGGAGAACCGGTAAATACCACCTCTGACTGGCCCCGCCCCATCTATTCTCTGCCTCCCGAGTCCCAGCTGATCGGGAGGAAATGGGGATTTTGCAGTAACCTTCCCCTGGAGTGGGGAGGGAATGGAGACTTTACAGTATCCTTCCCCTGCCATGCCCACCAAGCCACGCCCACCAAGCCACACCACAGAACAGGTAGTAAAAATTTTTGAAACCCACCACTGAGTGGTCCCCAACCTTTTGGGCACCAAGGACTGGTTCTGTGGAAAAGAAAATTTTCCATGGATCCGGCCGGGGTGGGTGGGGGAAGAGTGATTTTGTGCACTACTTAGATGCTGCATATGCACAAATGAAGCTTTGTTTGCTTGCTTGTACTGGTCTGCAGCCTGAGGGCTGGGGATCCCTGGTCTAACACATGGGTTAAGCGCTACCATTCCTGATCTCACTGCCATTTTATGACCTTTTCAGATCATTTGAATTAGCAGCAGCCATCACAATTCCAAAACTGTGCAATGAACATAACACTCCAAAAGAAACAAGAAATGGATGAGAATCATTCACAAATAAGCACGATCTGCAAATTAGCAACAGTTTCTTATGGCAATCAGCTTCATAAACCCATTTTTCCCTATACCCTTTTGTTTTTTTATTGATTGCTTCTATAATTTTAATTCAGTGTAAATTAACTACCCCAGAGATTACATAGTAGGAAGCTGCATTTCAAAAGAAACCAAAATCAAAACAAACAAATCAGCCCAGTGGATTTCCTTCATTATAGATATATAAAATATAAGAATAGCAATAGCACTTAGACATATCAACCGCTTCACAGGGCTTTACAGCCCTTTCTAAGCCGTTAATAGAGTCAACATATTGAGAACTGAGATGTATCAGTTCCATAATGAAAATGGTGATATCTGACAGCTTCAGTGCCATTACACCCCTAAGTCTCAGCAGGCATTTTTTTAGTAGAAATGCATTGGTTTGTGCTGTGATTCTGTTAACTCACCTATCAACGTGGGGGGGCAATTTGTACCATTGAATATGTGGAGGAGGATAGCCAGTTACTTCACATTGGAGACTACTGGAAATGTTGGTATACAAAATTGTAACTTTTGGTTTAGCTAAAAAGCAAATACAAAGGAATCATTAAAGATAACAGCAGCATATTTTCTTCTTTTCAAATCTCATTAGCAGCACTAAAATGGTAGCACACTGAAAAATGGAACTTGCAGCAAATCAGATTAATTTTTTGCAACTAAGTTTGCAACTCTTTGCAACTTAGCTTCCCATCACTTTTTCTATACAGGGGCATAAAGTCAAATGATTTATTCCATCTGAATGAAAGGCTACTTCTGATAAGAATTCAGGATTACTTCTAGGACCATATCAACAATGATAAGATACAGGTTTGGGGAAAAAGTATACCTGGTGTTTGCTTTGCCACAAAAAAGAAGATAATTTCCTTTTGTTTACCTACACTGAGATCAGATATAGTTAAAGTTATGTTTGGTTTTAAGGGCAACTGGATTTCCCTTAGACAGACTTTTGTGGCTTTCAAGTCTTCTAGCACTCTGGTTGAAAACCCCAGAAGGGGAGCATGGCCAGATGAGCTAATTCTACGCTATTTGTAAGGCTACTGTATGTTAACAGAATCTCAAACCCCCCCATCTCCTTTACAGCCCAAGAAACTAGGGAGGGTCCCTTCTGAGCTGCTTGCCCTATCCACATTCCTTCTGCTTCTTTTTTATTTCACCATTAATCTATCCATCCCCTTGGCTGCATCTCTGTCTCCCAAGATCATTCCCACATGCTATTACAAAAAATGAGTAGCACAGAACGTACTTTTCACAGAGACGTGAAAATGAATAGATGCATTGGCTTCCCCGTTGTCTGCAAAAAATATATATTCGCCACTGTCTTTTTCCTCCATCCAATTCAACCTGAGTGTATTGTTATGTCTGCCAAAAGAGAGAACAAATATGCAGGCAAGTAATTGGTAGAGTCAAAACTGGGTGAAGAAGTAAGTCCTGGGAGTATTTGGCAAGCCATGAATAGCATGTGTAGTTCAAAACCAATACTTTCAGTTAGACAAGAAAACCAAATGGCAAACAGGGATTGCAAAATTGGTGTTATGTGCACTCCATGTTGAAGCTGAAACTATGCAGGCCCCTGCATTTTGAACCACCTGTAGTTTCTAAATACTCTTTAAGGGCAGTCTCCTATTAAGTGACTTCCACTAGTCCAACTAGACAGCATGAGTAGCTAAGTCCTCCTGCCCAGGTAAGATAAGCACACTTGATGCACTAACCAGAGTTACCCATACGGCCATACGTGATGAGAACTTTCCTCCCTAACTCCTAATCAGACACATGTAGAGACATCTCCAGCACAGCTTCCCCTTCCCTCCCAAATACCTAACCTTCCCACCTCCCCAGTTTTTATGGCAGCCGAAGCAAGCAAGCAACATGGAGGCTGACACTGATGCTTGAAGCATCATGCCTAAGCAAGGGTATTTCTCAGAGAAAGACTCAATAGAACACATATTGGATTTGCTGCATAATATGGGGCAACCTTATCAGACAGTTTTCCTCACCCTAAAGGCTAAATTAGGACTGACAACAGAACTATAATTTGAAGAGAAAAAAACTGAAGGAAGGAAAGACACTGCATAGTCCTTACCTGTGATTGCCAAAACTCATATCGCCAGACTCTGTGGACTTTCCTGATGGGTTCACATGTATCCATCTATATGTTGAAGGTCTAGGATAAGCATCAATGAACACCTGAAGATTCAGGTTTTGATGCATGTTGGTCTCCTGAATTCTGTTCTGTAATGTGGACAACTGCAGATACCCTTTCTCTGGAAAGCAAAGTACAAAGTTAATGTCTAGGGAAGTGAAGAGAAAAAAACTTTCACTTTGAGGAAAATAGCTAGGCTTTTAGTAGAGTTCTCCATTGTGGAAGCTATAATGATGATAATCACTGAGGAATCCAGCAGCAAAACAGCAGCATTCCAAAGCAAAAATAAAGTACGGTACTTAAAGCTGATATTCCCTTTCTTCAATTCAGTTCCTGAGAAACGACAAAGTGCCCGTTTGGACTGTGGAAGGGAAGAATGACTAGAATGTATTTGGTTTGGACTTACAGGGAATCACAGAGGTGATTTTTAGGAACAGACATATTGTACAAAGGAGTTCAAGAATTCATGGTTTATTGAAACTCGGTCCAATGAGGTTCAATATTTGTAAGGGGCATGTATATCTTGGAGGGTATACCAAACACCAAGTAATTCTTGCAACATTGACAAGGAGCAACCATGATGCTACATGATGAACTATTGCATGCCCATGATTCATTATCTGCCACGGCAAATAGTGACTTTTGTGTGCAGAATTTAAAAATTCCATAGGAAGGACTTCATTCAATTCCATATCTCCATCCTGGTGGCCTTGAAATACATTGGACAATTACTCCCATAATTCCATGTGAATTATGGGTCAATACAACTGGAAGGTACCCTGTTAGAGAAAGCTGATTTAAAGAGTTCTGATCTGATCTTTAACCCCAAAGATGGGGTACTAGATGGCTTACAAAATCCAGTAGATAGACAGTTCCTATTGATGGGCTTACAAAAGAAACAAACATGAACTGAGGAAAGGGCTGGGACAAAATATAAACTTCATATTTCTGGGGTAGTTCAGCTATTCTTTAGGATGGGAGTTTCTAAATTTTTGATTTCTCTTAGGTATATCCGGAAAGCAGAAACGTTGGTCATAAATGTGTTGGACTTAAGCACTGATATGGATTTTATGGACAAGATTTGATTGGAGCAAGATAGCTGAATTACCCCAGAAACCTTGCCATTCCAAATGGTGGAGAGATATGAATAGAAATATGGGATGTGGGAAAAGGAGGTATCTTACTTTCTATGTCCCTGATTCTGAAAGAATTATAAATTTTATTCTTATCTTGATGAATTTTAAAAAAAGAATAGAAAGCAATGCTACATTTCTTTTGAAAACTTTGTAGTAGTTGTTATACTAATTAATGAGAAGTAACTCTGAGTTTTGGTGTTTTATAGTTGTGTGTATACTCACACACACACACACAAAACTAACACACTTGTATTCTGGAAAATATTACGAATTTCTGTCTTTATCATGTATTTTTCTTATTAAGAGACTAGAATTCTAAATGATAGACATGCTGTGTTTATTCGTTTCTGATTGATTTAATTAATATTCCATATTTCTACTCATAAAAGCCTTCCAGTCATCTAACACAATGTATAAATCACACAGAAACTGAAAGAAGACAACTATTTATAAACTGGTGGGGTGTTTTGGATACACAGAATCTATTTTTATTGATGGGTGAGGAGGTTTTCCCTGTGTTCTTACCTACCTAGCACCTGGAGAGTAGCCGAAACATTTACATGTAATTGTGCAGCTTCCCCAAGGCAAGTATATATCCCACTGTCTTGTAACTGCGATTTCCATTATCTCCAATTAAACCTTTACCAGACTTTAGGGCTTTTCCTTGAATAGGGCTGAGAACCCACTGGTCCTCCACTTATATTTAGTTAATCCCAGTTGTTCATGTTATTTCATGATTCATATATATTTAAGATTATGCTAGTTCCTAAATAATAAGCCATGAGGACAATGGTTTCAATCAGTATTATTTAAATATAAAAGTATAAGGTAAAGGTAAAGGTTCCCCCGCACATGTGTGCTAGTCGTTTCCGGCTCTAGGGGTGGTGCTCATCTTTTCTAAGCTGAAGAGCCAGCATTGTCCTAAGATGTCTCCATGGTCATGTGGCCAGCATGACTCAATGCCGAAGGCACATGGAGCGCTGTTACCTTCCCACCGTAGTAGTCCCTATTTTTCTACTTGTTTTTTTACGTGCTTTCAAACTGCTAGGTTGGCAGAAGCTGGGACAAGTAATGGGAGCTCACCCTGTTATGCAGCGCTAGGGATTCGAACCGCTGAACTGCCGACCTTCTGATCGACAAGCTCAGCGTCTTAGCCACTGAGCCACCGCGTCCCCATATAAAAGTATACCTAAGTATAAAAACTCTTTTACAAGCAATTAAAGTAGGCAAAAAGAAAGACATAAGATTCAGCAGTACATCTATTTGATAAATAAATATGCTTTGTTTGCTTCTGTCTCTTATTCTTGTTTATTAGAAATGACTGAGGTTTGTGTTTGCAAGGCAGCTTGAAGATTCAAGACAATCTTGTAATGAAGTAGTTAAAAGACAACCTGGATTAAACGATCAGGATGCAAAAGCAAATCAACCTTGAGAACTGCAAGGTTAATGTACAACATGCAGTTGAAGCAGCTTTCTTCAATTTGAATCACTCAGGACTACAACTCCCATCATCCTAGGTAGCCAATAAGTTCACGATGCCTGCACCTAGTCATGATGATGCCAAAATGATGACACATGTGTCATTTTGCAAGCACTGCCATTTTTTAGTTGTGTGTCACTATGTTGCACCCAAATATCTAAGGAGAAGAGTTTTCATTGTGACATCGCAGCACATATTAAATCATTGAATGCCCATTAATGTCTTGCTGGTTAGGGATGGTAGACATTGTTGTTCAATAGCTCCGAAAGACTGGTCTAAGTCCTTGCATGAACTGACTTATACAAGCCACAAGTAACTCTGAGCTCATTCACACAAACAATGCAAGCTAAGGCTCATGTCTAAAACCCTTAGAAATGGCTTACGTTTGCAGTAAGGGGATAGATCCATGTGCCGTTATATTCATGAGATGGATATTGTACTCTGCAGGAAATGTTGAATGGTTCTCCTTGTAACCGCACATGGTCTGCTACTCCTCCAATAGTAACTGTCAGATGGTTGTCTAAGAAAAGTCAGAAAAGTCTGTTAAATACAGATTGAGCTGGAAGGCTTGTCAGTCAAAGAAACCTAACATCTTCATCTTTTCTTATATTATCCCTTTGCTATTTCTGCTTAATGGCTGTGTATTTTTTAAAGCTCCTGATCCTTTCAGCATCTTTTATGTTGTTCCTTTCCTATTTTCTGCTTAATGATGATATATTATCCAAACCTTTCAGTATCTTTTTCAGCAATTTTGACACAATGGATTGAAAAGTTATCATGGAGGGGGTCCCCATTTTACTTTACATTATGGACAATTGTTCTTTGTTGATTAATATTGATCTAGCACTGCACAGCAAAATGAATAGAGAGAATTTGGAATCAACCTCTCCACGTTGAAAAAATGAACCACATGCACTGAAGCACTTTTTCCAAGTGCTGCTACAACAACTGTCCCCAAAAGCTTGGAAACACATGTTCAAGTCATGACAAAAGAGTAGTTCCAACCTACCATAGACAGAAAGGGTAATTCTGCTTGAAATCACCCACTTTCCTTGAACCTGGGCTTTACACTCATAGGACCCTTTATCACTCAGGTCTACTTTGTGAATCCATATGCCTTCCTTAGGACTGAATGAGACTTCTGAGTGAACTGGAGAAGAATCTTTAAGGAGGGTCATGTTGCCTGTGAATCCTGGGTCAGCAATTAGGCACGGAATCAAGGCATCGCTGCCCTTTTCCACTGAAGGATATACACTGTGAAGGCCACACCACACCGACTCAGGATCTGTAGAAGAAATATGTTATGAAAAATAGCTGGAATTAATCTGATTTTTTTTGCCTCAACCCAGCATAGACTCTAGAACAATGTTCAGATATTAATTATAATAAAAGTAATAACAGGATCCAATTTGGGTCAGTCACAAGGACCAGAGGTTTAGTTTTCTGAGTTTTTGGACTCATGCTGGAGCCCATCCTCATGGAACTGCTCTCTCACATTCTGGTGACCCAGATTGGATCCTGCAACATTATCCGGGGACACGTATATTTGCCTTCATTCATAACAGTAATAACATAATGCATATAATAGCCATTCAATATCAAGTAGCTTGGTGTGATGACTCCACTAATATTTGTAAAATCAGTCTTGCCTCAGGAGGGCAAGTTGTTTCTCAGGAGAAGAGCTCCCTCTCATTGTGACTCATGGTAGGAAAGGATCTTCAGCAGGTCTCTGTCTCCCTCATAGAATGGATAGGCCCTAAGTTGTAGAGCAATGTAGTGGTAATACATTTTGCAGTACCTAAAGTCTCTGTGTGGTCTTCAAGGGCAAATGTCTTGGCCATGGCCACCATTTGCTCATCAAGCAGGAGTTGTGAATCCAGAGTCATTTATTATATACAATTAAGTTAGTTTTGACTCTTAAAAAAAACACATCACTACATTTTTTTCCCCTAGGATTATTTGCTTGGTAACCTCATCCTTCAGATCTTCAGGTGATGAATCTAAAAGGGCTCCCAAATTACAGATGTGTTCTCTTTGAGGCACAATCTGGTCAAGAGTCAAGGTTGATAATGTCCTCGGATTGAAGGCATCTGAATTAATAACTTGCCTCCAGAAGTTGTGAATGCTCCAACACTGGAAGTTTTTAAGAAGAGGTTGGATAACCATTTGTCTGAAGTGGTGTAGGGTTTCCTGCCTAAGCAGGGGGTTGGACTAGAAGACCTCCAAGGTCCCTTCCAACTATTCTATTCTATTCTATTCTATTCTATTATTCTATTCTATTCTATTCTATTCTATTCTATTCTATTCTATTCTATTCTATTCTATTCTATCCTATCCTATCCTATCCTATCCTATCCTATCCTATCCTATCCTATCCTATCCTATCCTATCCTATCCTATCCTATCCTATCCTATCCTATCCTATCCTATCCTATCCTATCCTATCCTATTATTATTTTCTATTCCATTCCATTCCATTCCCATTCCCATTCCCATTCCCATTCCCATGAAAGGACTACATTTTATGAGTCATCCAAATGAGCTAATTTCCCATGGTTGAACTGGACAAGTTTGCAGCAGGGATTTCCCATGATTGCTTTGCATCATATATGAAATTTTTTTTTGTATAGTTAAGCCTTGCTGAAAAAAAAATACTCAAAAAAGGGGTCAGTTTCTAATCCTGCTGGCCTAGGTTTTCTATCTCCCACCAAGTGTCTTTGCCACCTGATGGAGGAAGACCTTAACATATCCACAGCAGGCTTCACACTCCACACTTTACAACCCCTCCATCCTCTGTAAAAACACTGACAGCTGACAGTGGAGGTATGGGGAACACATCAACTCCTCTAATTCTCAGTCAATGTTTACTTAGCATATGCAATGATTTATTTTCAGAGCATATGAGAGATAATAAGGAGAAATCTGGTTACCTGTCACAGCCACATATATAGTTCTAATCCCAGCTTCTGGTTTGTTGATATATGCACATTGGTAGCTTCCCATCTGGTTGCAACTAGCCTTAGGCATGTAGAGGGTGCCATTATCGTACACCATCATGGTGGACCCATTCTGGATACCAATCCACTCAACAGGGAAATTCCCTGAGCAAAGTAATTTGACCGAGTCGCCTTGCTTCACCCTCAGAATGTCAAGATTAGGGTAAATGGTGGGAGAAGCTGAACCTAAAATGAAGAAAAAGACCGATATTGTTTTTTGTGATTTTGCAATTCTTCATTCTGAGAAGTACGTCAGAGTGGCTGGAATGCTATTACTTTGTACTCATATAGACACACACACAATTTGGCTTGCCTTCTCACAATATTGATTCTGGGTAGCAAACAAAGATTAAAAACCCAAACTTGAAAACAACATCTCATAATGCCCTAGGTAAATAATCTAGTCCTAAAATGACATTAACAACCAAGCTTGCTTAACCTTATGGGGACACAACCAGGACTTCAGAGGGTTACAAAAGGCTAAAAGGATCAGGGCCATCTGAATCTCTGGGCCAGAAGGCTATAGAAGGCTGTAGAGATGATTGATTACAGGAAATTTGTTTGTTTGTTATAACCTGGCTGCAATTTTGAGAAAACTGATCGGTCTAATCCAATTGGTCTCTTCATGAAATGTGAACATGCCATGCCATCTACCTTCAACACAACCATTATGTATTGGCAGAATTACCACATGACAGAGTCAAGATCAACTGGAAATGCCAGTTTTAAGATAGGCAGTGCATGGTGGCTTGCTTCCCACTGGCCCAACTGCTCCATCACCATAGAAGAGCAGGTATCACCTGCAGATCTGTGATCAACCTGAATCTCATCTATGTATCCATTTAATTGAAGCTTGTTGTGTGCTGGCATTTTCAGGTCAGCAATGACTCTTCCTATAGCAAGCAGTTGTACAGGTTGTCCAGTATCATCTTGCTGCCTGATTTTATTTCTCACCAGTTCTTTGCGAACTGGCCACTTTTTGATATCTCCTTAAGTCTACAGTTCCTGTGTCTGTTTTCTTTTGGTCAGACTGTGGGGCTCCTTTTGCTAGATCTCTGTGAATATCTTAACTGTGGTTCTGGCTCAGCTGTTGCTTCTTGCAAATTCACTTCTGCACCCTACATCAACTTACTATCCCTTGTAAGTTCTCTGATGGCAGTGCTGGTTTGAAACTAAAGACAGGGAATCACAAAGTAATATTGTCTATTTATGGTTGCTGGGTTCAGGTAGCCTTAATGTTTTATCAAAGAAAGCCAATGGTCATTACTGATATTTTTCCAGTGGATGGAGTCACAATCTCATGCCTTTTTGTGACAGTTACATGTCCAACCACGATACCCTATTCAGTTTATCCGTTGCCATGTATTTGTATATGTATATGCCATATGGAGTACAACAAAATTATGAGAAACCCACTTCTCCCTGTGCACGCTGATCTTCCTCATCTATCAATTGGCAGGCTTAAATCCAGGAAGCCCTCTCTGGCACTCGCTCAACAGCTGTCTAACAACTTTGACGTCAACACACTGTGGAAAGCCAAATGGGCTGCTGAACGCCCAGATACAGGCAGTTACGTAGATGACCCTACACAAAAGGTGCCAGGTTTTGACCTTCCTTGCCAGCATTGGTCAACTCTGACCAGGATCCGTACCCAACATGGTGTCTGCCAGGATGTATTGTTTAAGTGGGGTCTTGTCTCTACCCCTCAGTGTGACTGTGGTGCTCCTCGACAAAATATCCACCACATTGTGTCCGAATGTCCATCAAGAGCTTACACCAGCCCAATGTCTGATTTTTTTCAACATAGACCACCCTGTCCTTGAATGGCTGGGTGGACTGGACATTAACATTTGAACTACTATAAGTCCATGTATTTGCCATGCACTAAATAAATAAATAAAGCCTATTTAGTTCTACAGTTCAGTTTCTTTCTTCTTTTTCTTAGTTCCATAATGAAAAAACCACTCTATGTCCTTTTTTGCTGTGCATAACTAACACTTAGTAAATTAGAGTCCATACCCAGATAATTCAGTGGGTCCTTGACCTGCAAAGCAATTGTCACTTCATCATTCAGTGTGCATTTTATTACAGTTGAAATCCACATATTTTAAAGTTTTAGTGTTCAGTAAAAAGATAAAGGAAAAGTGAAATCATGTGTGTAGAGCATTAAGAAGAAAGGAAAATATCAGATTCCAAAATCACAATGGTTTTATGAACATCTACTTGTGTAGGTACATGTTCTGTCAGAAATGATTTCACAGCTAAAAAGGGGGCAGAAAAGATGCAAACAAAATTATCTGTGAGTTGGAACAACTTCCCTGTGAGGAAAAGTTTCAAAGTTTTATTTTAGAAAAAAGTAGGCAAGAGGAGATCATACTGAAATGGGCAACATTAACAATGCTGCAAAGAAAATAAATAGGAGAACCTTTCTCCTAATACTCTAATATTAGAATATTATATCAGACATGTTTTACAGGGAGGGAAGTGTAGGTATTCACATCTGACACCAAAAAGATTGAGATCTGTGCAGCTAAAACTACTTCACAGAAATGCCATCCGATATAGCTAATGAATGCAGTGCAGATTTCTTCCTTTGGATCCAAATATCTGCAGAAAAATTCAGTTGAAAGGAGGCATTTCTTCCTCCAGGCAATCCAAGAGAAATGGTACCGCCTCCCACCTTGGAAGGGACATTAATCGCAAATAAACAAAGAATAAAACTATCAATGGCTGCTAGTCATGACAGCCTTTAATTACCTGCAATACTGACATCCATATGTCTCTCTCTGCACTAATTGCTAGGAACATGAATAGAACTACTTTGTTGTTCTGGGGACCTGATTGTGGTTTCATTTAGGCATTTGATTGGTCAGTGTGGGAACAAAGTGATGAACCAGATCTGCCTTTCAGGATCAGATTCAGCAGGACTGCTCTTCAGTTCTTAAGGATAAGACTGAGGAACATTTCCTTACACGCACAGGGGTGGAATCATAGAATCCGGGGCAAAGTAAATTCGTTTTGTCTCTATGTGGGATTTTATTATTAGCTAAGCAAGTAAGATTTTGTTCATCTTAAAAGTGATAAAAAGATGGGGAGGAATGGGCAGGGGGTGAGGTGGGATCTGGTATTGGTCCATTCACCACCTCCAGCATGATACTCCTCCATTGGGGCTGCAAGCCAACTAGAGCTAGGTCTTCAGGCCCTTATGGAAGGTTAGACGGATGGGAGCAGATCTCACTTGCAGTAAATGAAAGAGAGCAACAGCATGCTCTTTGCAACTTAGCTCCCCATTACTTTTTCTAATCAGGGGCATAAAGTCAAATTATTTTTCCAGCTGAGTGAATTGATTCAATCATGACTAGGAAAGGTTACTTCTGCTAAGAATTCAGGATTACTTCTAGGACCATATAAGTCATAAGATACAGGGGTTTGGAAGATGTATAGCTGGTGTTTGCTTTGCCACAAAAAAGAAGAAGATAATTTCCTCTTGCTTACCTACCCTGAGATCAGATATAGTTAAGGGCAACCATGGATATGTTTGGTTTTAAGGGCAACTGGATTTCCCTTAGAAAGACTTTGATGTGGCTCTGAGTTGGACTCTGAGTTGGAAAACGTCAACCTTGTCAGAAATACCAGACAGGAAGCATGGCCAGATGAACTAATTCTATGCTACTTGTAAGGCTACTGTACATTAACAGAATTTCACATTCCCCCTATCTCCTTTACAGCCCAAGAAACTAGGGAGGGTCCCTTCTGAGCTGCTTGCCCTAGCCACATTCCTGTTTTTTTTCCCTATCACCACTTATCTATCCATCTCCTTGGCTGCATCTCTGTCTCCCAAGGTCATTCCACATGCTGTTACAAAAGATGAGTAGCATAGAACATACTTTTCATAGAGACGTGAAAATGAATAGATGAATTGGCTGCCCCATTGTCTGCAAAAAATATATATTCGCCACTGTCTTTTTCCTCCATCCAATTCAGCCTCAGTGTATTGTTGTGTCTGCCAAAAGAGAGAACAAATATGCATGTAAAAATGTTAATAAGCAATTGTAATACAGGATCTCCATAGCGGCAGATGATTATTTTGTGAGCTTTATCTTGAGCGATGCTAGCTTTCAAAAATACATTGAACAGAAATGTGAAAGAAAGCATCATTCAAATAATAAGATAATATGATTATCAAACAATCTTCCAATCTGTCACTAATACAGGGCACACTGTATTGAAACTTGCAGCAGTTTCTTCCTGGTAGAACTAATTGGTAGAGTCAAAACTGGGTGGAGAAGTAAGTCCTGGGATTATCTGGCAAACCATGGATAGTATTTGTAGTTCAAAACCAGTATTTTCAATTAGACAGTGAAACCAAATGACAAACAATGCAGGGACTGCAGAACTGGTATTATGTGCTCCCAATGTTGAAGCTGAAACTATACAGGCCCCTGCATTTTGAACCAGCTGTAGTTTTCAAATACTCTTTAAAAGCAGTCTCCTATAAAGTGGATTGCACTAGTCTAAACAGATGGTAATGACAGCATCAGTAGCTAAGTCCTCCTGTCCCAGGTAAGATAAGCACACTTGATGCATCAACCAGAGTTAGGCATACTGTAGGTTCCTGTAAGGATAGTTTCCATTTGCTTATTCAACAAGAGCCTTGAGTTAAGAAGGACCCCCAATTTGTAAACCTGCTTCCTGCTGGATAATGTTTGACCATCAAGGAATACTTCTGGTGGTAACAGAGGATGCTGACATATAAACTGAGCTTCAGTTTATTCTCTCCCATCCAGACCCTGACAACTTCCCAGCACCAACAAAGGTAATTGATAGCATCTCCTCATGGTTGGGGCTAGTGGATTGTGCATGATACTGCAAATAGAACCATTAAGCTCCCAGGGCTTAACATAGATGCAAAAAAGCAAAGAAAACAAAACTGATCCTTGAAGCATCACCTAAGCAGGGGTAATTTCATGTATTACTGTTATCTGCTCATTCCAGTTCCTGCATTAGAGATCCAACTTTAAACAGCAAATCACATAAACTTTGAAGATAGACAGACCCAATGAGTTTTAGATGCGTGAGATTTTTCATAAAGTCATGCATCAGTATGGGGAAGTCCAGGTTCAAATTCTTCTTCAATCAGGGAAATTCCTTGAGTCGCTGTATGTACAAGTTCCTACATTTTATCCTGTTCTGCTCTAAAAGGATCTGGTGTGTCTAACATCTACCTCTGATCTTCTCAGAGAAAGACTCAATAAAACACATGCTGCGTTTGCTGCAGTTATGTGGGGCAACCTCATTGGACAGTCTTCCTCTCCCTGAAAGTTAGGACTAGAAACAAACCTGTAATTTGAAAAACAAAAAAACTCTGAAGGAAAGGAAGACACTGTATAGCCTTTACCTCTGATGACCAAAAATCATGTGGCCGGTGATTGTGGACTTTCCTGATGGGTTCACATGTATCCATCTATACGTTGAAGGTCTAGGGTAAGCATCAATAAGCACCTGAAGATTCAGATTTTGATGCAAGTTTATCTCCTGAATTCTGTTCTGTAACGTGGACAAGTGCAGATACCCTTTCTCTGGAAAGCAAAGTACAAAGTTAATCCATAGAGAAGTAAAGGGGAAAAAAAAATTCCTTGAGGAAAATAGCTAGGCTCTTAGTAGAGTTCTCCATTGTGGAAGCTATAATGATGATAATGACTGAGGAATCCAGAGCAAAACAGCAGCATTCCAAAACAAAAATAAAGTACGTAAAGCTGTCATCCCCTTTCTTCATTTCAACTCCTCAGAAACGATCAAAGAGAATTGTTTGGACTGTGGAAGGGAAGAATGACTAGAATGTATTGGGTTTGGATTTACAGGGAATCACTGAAATGATTTTTAGGAACATGACACATTGTATGAAGAAGCCCAAGAATTCATGGTTTATTGAAATTCGGTCCAATGAGGTTTAATATTTGTAAGGGGCATGTATATCTTAGAGGGTACACCAAACACCAAGTAATTCTTGCAACATTCACAAGGAGAAACCATGATGCTACATGATGCACTATTGCACGCCCATGATTCATTATCTGCCACGGCAAATAGTGACTTTTGTATGCAGAATTTAAAAATTCCACAGGGAGGACTTCATTCAATTCCCTCTCTCTGTCCTGGCGGCCTTGAAATGCATTGAAAAATAACTCCCAGAACCCCATGTGAATTATGGGCCAATACAACTGGAAGGTATTTAAGGAAAGGTGATTTAAAGAGTTTTGATCTGATCTTTAACCCCAAAGTAGTTTACTAGGTGGCCCGCAAAATCCAGTATTAGACAGTTCCTATTGATGGGCTTACAAAAGAAACAAACATGAACTGAGGAAAGGGCTGGGACAGAATATAAATTTCATATTTCTGGGGTAGTTCAGCTCTTCTTTAGGAGCTTCTAAGCATTTGATTTCCTTTTTAGGTATATCGGAAAGCAATAAAAGTTGGTCATAAATATGTTGTACTTAAGCACGATATGGATTTTATGGACAAGATTCCATAGGAGCAAGATACGGTAGCTGAATTACCCCAGAAACCTTGCCATTCAAAATGGTGGAGACATATGAATGGAAATATGGGATGTGGGAAAAGGAGGTATCTTGCCTTCTATGTCTTAAAACATCTTATTCTGAAAGTATTAGAAATTTTATTGTTATCTTAATGAATTTTAAAAGAGAGTAGAAAGCAATGCTACATTTCTTTTGAAAACTTTGTAGTAGTTGTTATACTAATTAATGAAAAGTAACTCTGAGTTTTGGTGTTTTATAGTTGTATACTTTTCTTGAAGCAGAAAGAAACATACTTATAATAACACACTTGTATTCTGGAAAATATTAAGAATTTCTGTCTTTATCATGTATCTTCCTTACTGAGAGACTAGAATACTAAATGATAGACAACCTTTGGTAATTGTTCTCATGCACTGTGTTTATTCGTTTCTGATTGATTTAATTAATATTCCATATTTCTACTCATAAAAGCCTTCCAGTCATCTAACACAATGTATAAATCACACAGAAACTGAAAGAAGACAACTATTTATAAACTGGTGGGGTGTTTTGGATACACAGAATCTATTTTTATTGATGGGTGAGGAGGTTTTCCCTGTGTTCTTACCTACCTAGCACCTGGAGAGTAGCCGAAACATTTACATGTAATTGTGCAGCTTCCCCAAGGCAAGTATATATCCCACTGTCTTGTAACTGCGCTGTTGAAATGAATAGGGTGTAATCAGTGGCGTATGACTGAGAAACTTCAGTATCTAAATCCATTGAATTCAAGCTGGCCTGTGGTAAGAAAAGACAGATATTATTGGGCTGATTGGGAAATATGAGCTCTAATGCTCATTGCCATTATCTCCAATTAAACCTTTATCAGACTTTAGGGCTTTTCCTTGAATAGGGCTGAGAACCCACTGGTCCTCCACTTATATTTAGTTAATCCCAGTTGTTCATGTTATTTCATGATTCAAATATATTTAAGATTATGCTAGTTCCTAAATAATAAGCCATGAGGACAATGGTTTCCCATCTATATTATTGAAATATAAAAGTACTGTATACTTAAGTATAAAAACACCAAAGACAAATTCCTTGTGTGTCCAATCACACTTGGCCAATAAAGAATTCT
>QLTV01001320.1:3385022-3414749 GCA_003457575.1 Thermophis baileyi | reverse complement strand
GTTGTAATGGTTGTAATGGGCTCCAGGAGGAGGAGAGGGTGCCATCTCCCCCATTGTGAAGAGCGCACTAAATCTAACTGCTGCGCACAGCGCCTTGTGCAGCAGTTAAATGGGCTCCAGGAGGAGGAGAAGATGCAGTCTCCCCCATTGTGAAGCACACTTTTGCTTTGCTGCGCAAGGCGCTGCAAGAGCAGCGGGCAGGCCATGGAGGGGGTATTGGGTCTTTCCCCCACCCCATGCCAAAGGAAAGCCAGCCCGGCTTCTCCTTCCCTCCTACCCTTCCCCCTGCTCCCTTCTCCCCCGTCAATCCTACTTTGGGACAGAGGAGCGCGCACTGGAAATGCATCTTTTGACCCTCCGGCGGTTGCCTGCAACTCTCCATGCTCCTCGAGGCCTGGCATGCTGAGGGGGGGGAGCAGCCCTGATGCCTCTGCTGCCCCCCTGGCCCCAGCCATCACTGTCCGGGGAAGGTACAGGCAACAGAAAGTGAGCAAAAACATAACTCTCAGGAGCTGAGATCGGGGAAGGCACAGGCAACAGAAAGCGGCACATTTCAAAGGCGGCAGCTCGCGTCTGAATGTGCCGAACAGTGTTCTGCTGTGAGAGCCGGGCCACGCCTCTCCGCTGTCCAACTGGCCAATGGGGGTGCTTCTGCCAAGCCATCTCTCCCTCCCGCTGAGCTGTTGTGCTCGGTGCTTGGCGGGGGAGGGGAACATTTCCCCACACCGCCCCCTTCTTTCTCTTGGCCCCGCCGACAAGGGAGGAGGAAGGCCAGGCTTGGGGGATGGCCCCCACCCTGCAAGATCTGCCCCCGCCATTCTCTCCCAGCTCTCTTTGCTGGTGGCAACAGCAAATGTACCGCGACGAAGGCGGAATGCTGTTGCCACACAAAGGCAAATGTCTTTGCTCCTGCACTAAGGCTCCGGCCATGCCACCACCGCAACAGGGTGACAGCTCTTTCATCCCTCTGCTGTGACAGGTCCACAGGGAGCCGCAGCAGAGGGCCCAAAAAGCCGCATGTGGCTCCGGAGCCACAGGTTGCAGACCCCTGGTCTAGTCTAACAAAGAGAAGGACTAGGGCTGATGTGATAGCAGTCTTCCAATACTTAAGAGGCTGCCAATATCAAAGAGGGGGTCAACCTCTTTTCTAAAGCACCTGAAGGCAGGACCAGAAGTAACATATGGAAACTAATCAAGGAAAGAACCAACCTAAAACTAAGGAGAAATTTCCTGACACTTAATCAGTGGAACAACGTGTCCCCAATAGATGTGGGTGCTCCAACACTGGAAGTTTTTAAGGACAATCATTTGTATGAAATGGTATAGGGTTTCATGCAGGGGGTTGGAATAGAAGACTTCCAAGATTCCTTCCAACTCTGTTATTCCGCTATTATGTTACTTTGTTTTATATGGCTAACTGGTTATACTTGGTTAGTATCTTTGAATTGGAATTTTAATTAAATATCTTAGCAAGTAACACTTCCTTGCTTTAGCACTATAGCACTTAGACTTATATACCGCTTCACAGTGCTTTACAGCCCTCTCTAAGCGGTTCACAGAGTCAGCATATTGCCCCCAATAATCTGGGTCCTCATTTTACCCACCTCGGAAGGATGGAAGGCTGAGTCAACCTTGAGCCGGTGAGATTTGAACCGCCGAACTGCAGCTAGCAGTCAGCTGAAGTAGCCTGCAGTACTGCACTCTAACCACTGCGCCACCTCGGCTCTTTCAGCTTTTGTTTGTTTGCTCTTCAGCCTGCTGAAAGCAACATAGAATCATAGCATTGGAAGGGATCTTGGAGGTCTAATCCAGCTCCCTGCCCAGTGCAAGGATCCTCCTACTGCCCTGGACATATGGTTGACAAATCTTTTCTTGAAAACTTCCAGTGATGGGACAGTAAAAAATGCTTATCTTTGGATACTCTGGAGAATAAATCCACATCCTCTGCCCTATGACATCCTTTCATGGTTTGGAAGTCAAGAACCAATGGTTGAAGCTTTATTGTGAGACATCTAAATTTGAAATAAGGAAGAATTTCCCGACTTTAAGAATTACTAAGGTATTGAACTGCCTGCTTCCTGAAGCTATGGATGTTCCAATCAACATGTGCCTGCAATTTTTTAACAGCCTGCTCTTCCATGCTCAGCATCCATTTTGTATTGTGGCAACCAAAACTATAGGTAGTCCTCACTTACTGACCACAGTTAGAACTGGCAACTCCATTACTAAGTGACGTGGTGCATAAAGTGAAATATCTCGTGACTGCACTGACTTATGGTGCCTGATTCAGACAGACAAATTGTAAGAAGGTAGATTTTGGTTGGCCGTTTGGAAGCATCTCCTAACTGCAAGAACTGTTCCAGAATGTTCCAGAAATTTGCTTCTCATCTTCTTCCACCAGTGTTATAGGTGTGATTTCTGGTGCTTCATGTCTCAAAGGGTCACTAACTGAGAAAGGGATCCAGAAAAAGGTGGCTTGGGGGGGATGAAAAATACTGTTCAGCATGCAATTTGCCTCCCATTATCAGTTATTCTTTAGATATTTCACAGAACTGCTTGCTAGAACACTGGAAAATTTTCCTTTGGAAACCAATTTGATCCAATAGGCATCTGGGATGGACCACCTGAATACGGTCCTGCAGAAATCATGGGTGGCTAACAATTGCAACTTGATCAAGGCATGATTTGACCATGGCAATGGAGTACTAGAAATTGCCTTCATTTCCACATCATCTAACATCTTCTCTGAGACAAAAACAAGGTCCAACAAGGTTCAAGTTCAAGATTACTTGAGATGTGTCTATGATTGCTATGGAGTACATAAATTCCTGAGCCAGGATTCCTAGAGCCCAGATCCCTCAACACCAAAAGTTGTGGGTTCTCTGCCAATATCTCAGAGATCAATTCCCTGGGCTTCCAAGCTTGACTTAATTTGGAATTATCTTAGTTGTCTTAATGGCATTGTCTTAATTTGGAATTATTTTAGTTGTCTTAATGGAATTGTCTTAATTTGGAAGTATATATGTGAAGATGACCACACTAACACTTAGCTTTATTTCCATGATATAATCACATAACCAATTCAGATATATCTCTATGACACCTACACATTCATTTTATGTTTTTTTTTAATCATTGGGATTAGTGTGAGAAAAAATGACAAGCAGAACACAGATAATACCCAGGAGAAGGATACTGGAATATTTTGCATCATTTAAAATTGTTTCATCTCAGATTAAAACAACAAATATTTGGTAGAGTTCTAATCAAATCATTAGAAATAATCTACTCAGACAAGAATTTAAACAGAGATCATACTTGTTCATATAAACTGATACATGATTAACAAGGCCCCTTTCTCAAATTTCCATATTTCAATAATACAAGATTAAAAATAATCACCCTATTTGCCAACTGTCAAAAAAATAGCAAGCAAAAGAAATTGTATAGTAATTGAAATTGAAGTATGACTATATGAAACCAAAACTAGCATAGATTGTTGACTCTAAATTTATAAATTAATCATGGCACAGAACATTTAGTGTTACTCAGTGTTTAATAAACCAGGTGCACCTTTATTTGAGCAAGTTGAAAGAAGCGCAAAGGCCAATCTGTTATATAAAATTTTAGAACAAATAATAATCAGAACCCTAAATGGTACCCTATGCATTCAGCTATTTCAAGTCTTATTTCTTTGCATATTTATTTTGCCAAGGAACACTTAATTCATTTTGTACAGAAGATTCCATGGATTGTTGAAAAAAACCAACTGGTCATCTTGGAGCCCTTGGTAAACTGAAGTGGAACAGAACAGTCCCCAATGGCTGCTTATATCATCAATAAGAATCATTTAACTTATTTTTTAGAGAAATTTGTTCTCAATTTCTTTGGCTTCCAAAAAGCTCTTGAGTTTTCAGACCAGTCCAGAAAGTCACGGAGCTAGAAAAAACTGAATTTAGATTGACTCTTTGATAAAGAATTGAACAATCTGATAAAGATTAATTTTCAAATCCAACAAATATTTGGATCAGGACTGAGACTTAGAATACAACAGATTAATTTGTAGGGCTATCATGTATAGCTGATAAAGTAGAGCAGAGATCAAGAACAGATGAAAAAACCTGGTAACATAGACTAGACTAGACTAGACTAGACTAGAGTAACAGAGTTGGAAGGGATCTTGTAGGTCATCTAGTCCAACTCCCTCCTCAAGCAGGAGACCCTACACCATTTCTGACAGATGGCTGTCCAATCTGTTCTTGAAAGCTTCCAGTGATGAAGCACCCACAACTTCTGAAAGCAAGCTGTTCCATTGGTTGATTGTTCTCACTGTCAGAAAATTTCTCCTTATTTCTAGGTTGAATCTCTCCTTACCAGTTTCCATCCATTATTCCGTTTGGCCTTCAGGAGCTTTGGAAAATAGGTTGACCTCCTCCTCTCTGTGACAGCCCCTCAAATATTGGAACACTCTATCACCGTGATGGCGAACCTATGGCACGCGTGCCACAGGTGGCACATGGAGACATATCTGAGGGCACGTGAGGCGTTGCCCTATGTCAGTTCCAGCGTGCATGTGTGCCCTGGCCAGCTGATTTCCGGCCTTCTGGAGGGCGGGGGGAGGCAGTTTTCACCCTCCCCAGACTTCAGGAAAGCCTCCTGAAGCCTGGGGAAGGCAAAAAACAGGCCCAATGGGCCTACTGGAAGTTCATTTCCGGACTTCCGGTAGGCCTGTTGGGGCCGTTTTTCATCATTCATAGGCTCTGGAGGCTTTCCTGAAGCCTGGGGAGGGCAAAAAACAGCCCAACGGGCCTACTGGGAGTCCAGAGGTTTCAGTGAGGTCTGCGTGCATGTGCAGGGAGGGCAGCGCAGGGGGGGGGTTGTGCGCACATGCACGGGGGGAGGGCATTGCATTATGGGTGTGGGCACACATGCGTGCGCCCTTTTGGCACCCAATCAAAAAAAGGTTCACCATCACTGCTCTATCATGTCACCCCTAATCCTTCTTTTCATTAAACTAGACATACCCAGTTCCTGCAACCGTTCTTCATATGTTTTAGCCTCTAGTCCCCTAATCATCTTGTTTGCTCTTCTCTGCAATCTTTCTAGTGTCTCAACATCTTTTTTTACAGTGTGGTGACCAAAACTGGATGCAGTATTCTAGGTGTGGTCTTACTAAGGCTTTATAGAGTAGTATTAGTACCTCATGTGATCTTGATTGAATCCCTCTGTTAGTGCAATTTAACATTGCATTGGCTTTTTTGGCTGCCGCTGCACACTGCTAACTCATATTTAATTGGTTGTCCACTAAGACTCCAAGATCCCTCTCACTGCTATTATGCCTGGTTTCACCCAATCTATATGTGTACTTTTGGTTTTTCTTGCCTAAGTGTAAGACTTTATTTTTCTCTACATTGAATTTCATTTTGTTAGATATCAAAATCAATTTGCTATATTTGGAAAGGGTTATTAATGGATTAAGAACATATTTGGACAGCAATAGGGTAACAAGTAAATAAGCTTCAAGATTTAAAGAAAACAATCTAATAAAACATGAAGAGTTATAGCAGACATTTATGTTCATGACTATTTCATGTAGACACAGAAATTTGGTGTCGGGGAGGATAATATTTGATTTAACAAATATCAAATAACAAATCTGAACTCAAATAGTTTCTGTTTCTGTTTGGGTGCATGTGTACATTTGCGTGTAATCTTTTATCAGCACTGAAGTTGCTTACTAGGAAATATCAGACTCTTATAAGTAGAGGAATCGGTTGCAGGAACATTCCTAGAAAATGCTACCCAACTTTCCCCATCATCCATCAATTCAATTTGTGCATTTATTCTGAAGTAAGGCTTACTAGAACCTATTGTCAATTTAGAGATTTTGTACACCAGATTAGGATTATAGAGGTACACACACTAACTTTTTGGTGACAACCCCTCTAGCGAATTCAGTAACAGTTGTAGACTGGTATGAATGTTTGCCTCTGGGTCTTGAGGGAAGGCTTCCTATTGGCTTTTTTCTCCTCCCCAAATCAACTGAATGGCAACAGGATATTTCTACAAAGCAACTATCATTTCATCATGTCCCAAAATGTTGTGGAGTTAGGTTATGATGGTGGAGTAAGTTGGGAATGTAAAAAAAAGTAGGTGGGTAGGTAGCTGCTACTGACTGCAGAGCCGGACAGTTTTAATGCTGTCTTTGAATTTCTCCTGCCAGCATTTACACTGATATGGGAACAACATATCCTTTTCCATCCTTCAGCTTTCTCCATCCATCTGTCCATCAAGTTTATTCTCATCACAAGTTTATCAATAGTAATAGCCGTAAAAGATATTAAGTAGAGCTTATCTGAAGAGGAAGGAAAGATGGACCGTGAGGTGTGAACTTGGCTGCCTTTCCAGTATCTAGTTCCATAATTTTCACTTACACTGAAGTAAGTGTTCAGATATTCTCATTAAAAAGAAGGTCTTTGCATGGTCTGTTTCAAAAAAAGGCACACAATAAACCACGATTCCCCTTTCCTATCTGATATTAAAAGGTGAAAGCTCTGAAATTTGGGATTACAGCACTGAACAGAGGAACAAAATGTTTAAATATTTTTTTTTTAAAAAAAGAAGCCCATATGTCAACCCTTGTTTTTGACTTTTAAAGCTTGCTTGCTGCCAAAGTGTCCTCTGGGAATGAGTAAAATTTGGGGAAAATTAGAGCAGCAGAGGGAATATGTTTCATCTGTACAACAAAACTAGCTAGGCATAAAGGAAGTTCCATCTCTTTCTTACTTGGAATTGGGTGATTAACTTCTGAGTTTCCAACTTCTCCTTACAGGTCTGAGGAAACAAGCTGCCCAGAAAATGGCCAGCACCTGTGTTGCTGTCCGCCTGTCTCTTTAAGCCCTCTCCCCAGCCAGGCTGGCAACCTTGATTATAAAAGCTGTGCTGAGCGACAGCTCAGAGTGCGGTATGTGGGGTGGGGGGGGGGGAGAGAGAGAGAGAGAATAAGCTTCTGTTTGTGTGTGGAAGTAAAGCAGCCAGAATTTTCTCTAGCAGTACTCAGAAGAAATAGGAGTAGTAGTTCTCAGAAGGAATAGTAGTTGCTGTAGGAATAGAAGTGGGGAAGAGTGGAGTAGGGGTGAGTAGTAGTGCATCTATGGAATAGGGGTGAGTAGTAGTAGTAGTAGTAGTGCATAATAGCTTGTGAATGCTTGTGTGTGTTGCACTTATGTTATTGTTGGCTTGTTTGGAGCCCACTGAAATGGATATACTGAAAAGAACTCATGACAAAACGGGGGAGGCAGGGTGGGATATCTGTAAAAAAATGGGATAGCCAACTTAGGGTGGCAACCACACAAATGGAGATGGCTTAAACTCAAGGAGTTCATTAAACACTCCATGAAAAGAAAATGAACCCTAGATACAAAAGGAACAGAGTTTGGTCCTCACAGAAGTCAGACTTTGCAGGAAATGACCAACAATCCTGGCTGTAGAAACCAGACCTCTTAACCAGAACCTACACCACACAAACAGACATGGAAAAGAGGTAGAAGGGATATATTCTCCCTTAGAAAAACTACTACCTTGATAGACCTAAGGTATCCACCCTATGCCTGTAGTTAAACCAAAGAAGATAGACCAGCCACAAATGGAGTTGGACTCCGATACTTGAGCCAACGTCTCAGAAATATTAAAGCAACAGCAAAATGAAAGGCTTCAACTGAAGAGAAAAAAAGAGCGGCTTTGAAGGGAGGCAGAAAGTAAAGATAAGCTAAGATGGGAAAAGAGTGAATGAGGCAAGAAGAGATGAAGGGGCTGATAGACTTAAAGGAACGCTCAATAGCAAAAGAAAATGCTTTGACTAAAGAGAGAGAATGCCTTTGGAGGGAGGCAAGGAGTAAAGATAACGCTAGAATAAAAGAGTGAACTAGAGATAAGAGATGAATTGAGGGGGCTGATAGACTTAAAGGAGTGCATCAACTAATTTGTAAAAGCCAGCTGGGTGATCTTGAACCAGTCACTCTCAGCCCAACTCACTTCAAAGGGTGGTTGTTGTGGGGGGAAAATAGGAGGGAAGGTGTATTGGATATGTTCACTACCCTGAGTTGTTTGTGAAAATAGGGCAGGATACAAATTTAAAAAAAAATTCCAAGTTGATAAGACAGAGAAGCCTATTTTATCATGTTTGAAAGCATTGCTACCTCTTGTAAATTCCCTGAGGGTGAATGGCTAACCAGAATACTCCATGTTTGAGAGCTTGAAGTAGTCTTCCACCAAGAGAAATAATGGACTACTCCCATATTCAAAAGATAATCCTGTGGTGTATTAACCATTAAGCAGACTAAGCATGTGCTTAGGGCACCAGGCCCAAAGGGGACACCACAAAGTTGAGAGAAAAAAACTCAATGAAGATTTGTAATTTTTTTTTTGATAAAAATTGAATCTTGGGACACCAAGATTTGTCAGTGCTTAGGGCACCAGTGAGCCTTAATCCACCACTGAATCCTATATAGGCATGGTATCATTCCCTACACCTATAGACAAAAGTTTAGGAGCTACATATAAGGTTAGGAGCTACACATATAACAAACAAGGGATCCATGAATTGTGGGCAAGATTGGAAGACATATGCAGGAAATGTTTGAGGCTGGATGAAAGGGAGCAAAGAAAAAGTGTTAGAAGTAATTTTGGAACAGTTATCAAAGTGAGGTTTTGAGTGCAAGAACACAGCCAGAAATGGATCAAAGGGCAGTAGATCTGGCATATTTTAAATATAACATAGTACTTCATACTAATGCATGAAGATTGCAAAAATCGGCAGCATAGCGAAATCAAATGTGCAACACTCGTCTCTATTATCTAAACCCAATTACTCTTATATTCAATTATACTACTAGTTTTTAGTTATGGTTGTTACCATCGATGCAACCCTATTGATATAAAACCAATTTTCAGTTTCTTCAAAGTACGAAAGAAAAATCTCTCTTGTCAATTCTAATGCTGAGTTAAACGAAGTTTTGCATGGAGTTTCAGAACATTGCCAAGATGGATCCTGGCCTACTTCCTTCATATTTTCAGTAACAATTGGCCACTGGCTTTACCACATCACTGTGTTGCATAATAGTGACCTTCAGTTATAGTTTGAAGCATATTGTCTTTTTCTTCCACCAAGCATGAGCATGAAACTTCTTCCTCTTGACTTTTGGAAACTAAAAAGTACGGTCAACTTTTTGTACAGTGTGAACTTTTCCAGTTTAACCCCATTGTGGCTGTAAACTTTCGATGCTGCCAATTTACTAGGGAGAATTTACTTGATGAAAATTCACTCTCCCCCTTCCCTTTAGTCCAGAAAAAGTAGACTGACAATCATAGTACAGGTTAGTTGTACCATTTATGGTGGAGTGAGAAACCACCTGTGGTTAAAGCTTGAGAGACGATTACAGACATGCTTTGGTCATGTAAAATGTTTCTAAAATGTATCCTTACTTTAAAATATTTTGATCAAATCTTCATTTAGATGCTGAAGGTGCTATACAGGACTGATGAAGTACACTTAAAAATCAATTATGAACTAAAAATTAAAATAGATACTTCTTGGTGGAGAAAAACTTTTCTCACTTCCAAATGGAATAACACATTACTGATTTTCTGAGCAGAAAATAGTTATTTGTCCTAAGTGAACTGCTTCAGCTTCTATGTTTAATTTGTTAGTATTCTAGTCAAAAAATTATCACTTGAGATTACAAAACAAAACACAAAAATACCCAATTCCAAAACTTGTTTTTTCCAAAACAGGCATTGTATATAAACAAAGTGAACATTACACTTGAATATTTAACAAGTTAGTAAATTTATTCAAAAAAAGAATGAAGAAAATGACCAAAGTTTTAAAAGTAAAACTGTAGGAGTTAATGCAATATTGGATATATCCAACTGGCAACCATACCAATAAAAGCAACAGATTGGGCTGACCCCATATAGTTTCCTTCAACAGAAACAGAAAACCCGTTTTTATCCTTTATCCTTTTGCAGTGCATGTAAAAACACTATAAAGAACTGTTACTTTTCTAACCCAGCTTTCCTCATTTGAAATCCTCCAGAGATATTAGATTGCAACTTCCATCACAACAACCAACATAGCAAATGGCCTTAAGGCTGAAGGGGGCTGAAGAGAGTTGTAATCCATTATAGGTTGGTTGGTTGGTTGGTTACAGTTAGAAAATGTTGCTGTTCTTCCCAGTTGCTACAGTTTACTGATGTGTAAAGGAATGAACAAGAAGACCTACCTTGCCAGATAGCTGCTGCTATCAAAACCAAAAGAGGGCCCATTTGCCCTGGAGTGAAGGTATCCAACCCAGCACAAATCAGGTGTGGTGTGCTAGGAGAACAGCGGCAGTGCCTTGGCTCAGGGAATCTTTCTTAGTGGAAAACAAAGGATGAGGCAACAAAGGCTGCTAATCCTTCAGTTGTGTATTCTTTGTGCCTGGTTGCTTGTTGGAGGAAGATACTTCTCGTTTTCTGAAAAAGACCACAAGTTAGGAAATTTCTAGCTCCAAAAAAAGAACAAGCAAGAAAGAATGTGTCATGAACGCTCAGTAGAAGGGAGAGGAGAGGAGGGTACAGCTCAAGGAGGCCCCATTTAAAATACTCTTTTAAAGACTGATTCAATCATGTTCCAATAGTACTGGCTTGTATTTGCAATCAGAAAAGATAATTTGTGAATGGCACCTCCTTTTCAGGCACTCACCTAGAGACAATATGCAGCCGAGGGGGAGGGCATGTGTTTATCTGTGCAAATTGTGTCTACTTGTCCTGACCTAACCACCATATGTTCAAGAGATCTGAAAGCTCATGATTGTTCATACAACTGAATATAGTTGAAGTTTATTGGAGCAATCTGGATTGCTGAGGTTAAACCTCTATTAGGCTCTGATGCATGTGATCTATCATATAACTGGACATGGCTGCAATGCATGTGAGAATTTGGCAGTGTGGAGGCTGAGGCCAGAGCTAGCAAGTGCAGCTTCAGCTCTAGACTGTCCTAGATTAGAAATGCACATCTAAAACAATATATTGCATAATCTCTTTATGCTGTGGTAAAATCAAGTCGTACTGCTTCAGTGAACCTCATGAGATAGAAAACATGACTACAAAAGGAGTTCCATAACTTTTCCATAACTTTTCCATACTTCATTTTTTCTCCTTTTTCAACTTCCTAGGAAAGAGAAGAATTGAAGGGTGGAAAGCAGCCAAAGTAGATTGTAAACTACTGAGCATTTTGAATATGATGGGGTACAACAAATACAGTATATAAATTCATACACCACCATCTCTCAATTTTTCTATGGCTATCTTCCCCCCACCCCACCCCCAAAATGGTTAATATTTCAGTGCTGTCTTTGGATGTTTTCACTGTCTGGGCAAGTCAGTGGCACATGGCCTACATTAAGACTACAATTCAGAACATATTCACTAAACTTGCTTAGTTGTTTAGGAACAAATAGCCAATGCCAAAAGTGGAGAATACCCCATGAAGTAAGGTCCCAAATATGCAGAATAGTGATTCCCTCCAAAATCATCCCTCAACCTTATATCTTCAGGTATTCTTACATCATCTTTCAATGAATATGGGTGAATCTGCCCTTCCTGGGAATCTGAAGAATTCCTATGAATTATTACATTATTAAAATGACAGGTTAATTTGCAGCAGAGTGTATACCACATGGTGGCTTGTTTGCTGATACACTGATACAGGTATATTTTGGTAGCCAATACTAGAAGCAAAATAGAGGGAAACAACATCTCTAGGTGAATGTTTACTTGAAATTAAATGCCACCTGTCTCATATATATGCCCAGCTAGAAAAAAGGAGACAGGGGCCCCCAGTGCACAGAAGAAAAGGTGGAAATAGAATGGAAAGTTTTGGTTATAAACAGACATGGGAACTTCAGTACCAGGGTGGCAAGCGGGGTCTGTACAAAACCTCTGTGTGAACCATAGTGAAACCAGACACTGAGGAGAAATGAGGAGTAGCAACTTTGAGGTTGATCCATGTGGAAAAAGCCATCGGGACTGGAACCATCTGTAATTGGATGAATTGCATCCAGGGAAGAAAGGTGAAAATAGCCCAAATGGATCAGTTAGGTAGTATGCAGGAATTTATCATTGGGAATGGTAGAGATCTCTACTATGCAAACAGCTGCTCTGTCATGCATTGTGGACAAACCTCTAAAATTGGCCATATCATCCAAATAGGAAAAAAGAATTTCCTGTTTCCAGCACAGATAAATTCTATGAGCTCTATTTTATAGTTTCCTCCCTTCAGTTTTATGGGTTGGGTAAAACATGAGAAGCGTGGCCTGTACAAAAGCTTTACTTGAACCACAGCGAAGCCAGATGTTACCACTTAATAACAAGAGTTGGTGGTGGCTAAGCTTCCTCCAATACTATGATAGTATTAATCCCAGCTAAGCCATCATTTTTTTTCCAGTGGCAGGAAGTAATAGCTGCTGTTTGTCTGAAATGATATAGGGTCTCCTGCTTGAGCTTGGGGTTGGACTAAAAGATCTCCAAGGTCCCTTCCTATTTTGTTGTTCTGTTATTCTGTTGAGCTAACTTTGTGATGACCAGGGATGACTACTTCCTGTTGATTGAGATGTCTCCAACTAACACCCCAAGACAATTGGATTGTATCTCTTTTAGCTTTCATGGGTAATGAGGGTTGATGTCAACCCAACCTTATATGAGAAGATGAAATGTGAAGTTTGTGGGAAGATTGAGCTACGATAATATAGCCTGCTCTGGGCTCACAGAGGATTTATGGCAAACTCTGCTGGTTGGGAGTAAAGGCTAAGATGGGGAACAAAGGACACGAAAACATAGGGTAATAATACGCTTCACCTTCCTGGGTGAATTTTTCAGCATTATCAGCAGCTGAAAATGAGAAGTAGAGGATGGGAAGCATGATTGTTTATAGTGACCTTGTTTTTTTAAAATTTATGATACATATGCTTAGCCAATTTTTTTTACAAGTTATGAGGGATCTTGCTTTAAAACCAAACCTCTCTTGGCCCTTCCAAACAGTTGAAAGGTGGAAAAATGGCCATTTGAAAAGAACTGAGTTTCAAGAAGCCAAGGGACTTGCAGTTCTGTATGTAGGTACTTACTCTACTAAGAAAATTACACAGATTTTAATTATGGGTATTTGTTCAGAAATAATAAGAATGTCAGGATATAACTCATATAAATGCATATTTACATACCATTTGAATTTTCTTAGCTATTTAACCAAAAGTTGCTATGGTTCATCAACAGATGATTCAGGAAAGAATGGCTGTTTGTTATACAATAGCTTTAGAGTGCTCCACAACTATTCTTCCACAATAGAGAACTTTTGTGGATGAAGGTGGACTTGAGCCTGGAACTATATTGCTTTTTTTGCACATGCCAGTGTGGTATGTTCACGTTAACCATTATTCTGCAGTGGCTCTTACTGTTCTTGGTTAAAAAATTATGAGATTTAGAAAATACTTCTTCAAATTTTATAAGGAATTCTTACAAAAAATTATAAAATTTTGTGACCTCCCAAAATTTTATTTAGAAAAAATATCTGATTTGTTTTTGACTCCTTGCTGACATCACCTAAGAAACTCATATGTATTATACCACCCATAGTCATTGTGATACCAATTGTGGCATTTGTGGTGAGCCTCCAAAATTTTTAATGATGCTGTGGCCTGCCTGAAGGAAAAGACTGGGAATCATTGGTTTAATGTGCCTGGGCCATAAATGTTGACATGACTTTTGGTCTTTTGAGACCTAATAATATTTGATTACATTGTTTGTTATTAGGCACACAATTTTGACAAATGGGATTTGACATGAACTGATGTTCTCAGTATGAAATGATCTCGGAAGTATGAAATGTACTCAATATCCACCAAGCTAAAAAGAATAAATAATAAAGAGGTAGGAGCTGGGTCAAGTCTGGTTGTTTCTTCACAAATCTATACCAGAACAATTCCTCTTCCTCTTCCTTCCTTACTGGGCAAGGAATATATAAACATGCCTGGGAGAATGTACCTCTTTTTACATTGTTAAGGATTCCAATGAATGGAACCTAAATTCATACATCTGAGACACTCAGAATTCCATTTCCCCCTTTTCATTCATGGTGGAATGGAGGGAGTGACTGTACAATTGAGAGTGTGTTTTAGAGGTTTTCTGAGATCCAATATTAATGTCAAAGTATAGTTTATATTTACAGTATATCTAGCAAGTCAATCTGCTGGATTATTGCCTTGGCAAATCTAGTGAATTTGATTGACTTTTCTGCTTCATTTCAATCCAAAAAGGCCCATAACTGCTGTACCAGCCAGAGATGGGGAAAGACCCCTTGATTTATGACTACCATGTTCTAGAAGAGGCCAAATCTAGGAAGACATCAAATTGTAGATCTGCTTCAAATGTTGTTCCATCCAGAACCAAAGGCAAAGTTGGAGCCTGATTCAAGCAGATCTCTAACACAAACTCTTCCTGCAGAGATTTTAATTGGAATTTATTTTGACCCATCCAAGCCTGTATGATCACCAGGAACAGTGCAACATAGCATTTCCTGTTTAAATAGAATGGTGAAATGTTCTGGGTGTCATCAGCATATTTCACTCCCCAGCAGCATCATGTAGATGTTAAATAGCACATGGAAAAGGACATTGGGAAAGCCGCATATGTTACCACTCCTTCCCTGTTCCCACCCCCATTCCTGGAATGAAATTGCACCATTATACACTGTCTCGAAGCCCAACTCTTCCAGGCAGTCAGCAGGAAATCAAAAGTTGCTGAGAGGTCTAGGACCATGAAGGGCACAATCCAGGAATGACAAAGGTCATTACACAAAGTACTCAATACTATTTCTGTCCTGTGTTAATGTTTAAATTCTGAACCCAATGGGAGTCCAGCAAATTTGTTTTCACTATGATGCTATGCAGAATAACCTACCACCTTCTTCAAACCTTTGCACAAAATGAGTTATTTTTCTGGAAATAGACATTTGACAATAAATGAAGCCTTGCATAGAAAGAAGGTAGATCTTGAGTGCTGAAAAGAAATTGTGCCACTTGATTTTACTTAATTTCTTCAGGGATGGTATTCCAATGGGAGAGAGCCACCATGCAGAAGGCTGTTTTTGATGTACTTCCTTAGGTGATGCGACCCGCAATATTCCTTAACTTCCTGCTTTAGTGGGTTGGGTGGATGTAACCAGCAAGAGATGGTCCCTCAGATAACTGGGATGATCCCAAGGCATGAAGGGTTTTAAAGGTGAGACCAGCACCTTGAATTGCACCTAGAAGCAAATTGGCAGCCAATACAGCTCCTGCAGGAGAGGTGACATGTGCACACCTGGGTCTGCCCATAATCATGTGGGTTGCTGCATTTTGAAGCAGCTGGATCTTCCAGATTTTTTCCAAGAGTAGTCTCATGTAGACCGTGTTGCAATAATCAAAGATGGGAGGTAACTAGAGTGTGACCATGAGTAGGGATTGTTGGTCCAGGAAAGGATGTACAGTAACTGGTGCACAACCTCCTGGCCATGACTGCCACCTGTTCCTCAAGCAGGAGTTGTGAATCCAGGAGAAATCACAGATTATGCACTGGGTTTGTTTGGGGAAATGCCACCCCATCCAAGATCAAAGATGGCAATTCTCCCTAGACCAAAGACCCCTAAACCCAGAGCCACTTGGTGTTGCCAGGGTTCCGTTTCAGCCCATTGCTCATCATCTAGCCCTTATCAAACTCTAAGCACTGTGAGAGGGAGGTCATGGCATTGCTTAACTCACCATGGGCCAAGACATACAGCATATTGATGATACCTCCGTCCACGGATGAGTTCACTCAGTAGCTTCATGTAGATGTTAAACAGAAGAAGTGTGGAGAGTACAAAGCCCTGCAGAAACCTGCAAAGCAGCAGACATGGGCTTGTACCTCTTGCTTCCTAGCAACACCAACTGAGAGTGGCCACAGAGGAAGGAAGTAGACCAGGACAACAAAGATCCCCCCACTCCCAACCCCTGAAGCCACTCCAGAAGGATATCATGGTTGATGGTATTGAAGGCCACTGAGAGGTCAAGTAGAGTAAGAATGGATGCACTACTTTCATCCAGGTCCTGCCAAAAAGTGTGACCATGCAGTTTCCATCCCATATCCAGGCCTAAATCCTTACTGCTAAGGCTCTAGGGGTTTCTGGATGAAATGGATTATCTAGACCTGCCACACAACTACCTTCTCAACAACCTTCCCCAAAAAGGGAAGATTGGAGACAGGTTGAAAATTATCCAACAGGGTGGAATCCAGCAATGGCTTCTTAGGAAGAGGTTGGACCACAGCTTCTTAAAATGCTGGGGCACTACCCCCTCCTGAAGGGAAGCATCAATCACCACCATAACCCAGCACATGTCGCCTCCCAGGAAGCTTTCACAAGCCAGAAAGGGCATGGGATTTAAGGCAGGTGCTGGCGCTAATATTCCCTAATGTTCACTTTCTCAGGAACAACAGATCATTCCCAAATAACAGGGTGAGGACCTGCCCCAGGTGCCTCCACTGGACCAGCAACAATGCTGGCATATAAGTGGGGATGAAGCTGAATGATTTTGTCTTCCAGAAAATCAGCAAATTCCTCAATGTGCTCCATTAGGTGACTTCTGAATTCTCCCTCCCGGGGAGGAGGTGGCTCACCTTAAAGAGGGTTGCTGGTCAATTATCTGCAGACTCAATTAGTGTGGAGAATTATTTATACTTCGCCACCCAAATCACCACAAGGTAGGCCTTAATAGCAGCTTTTACCCATGTTTGATCAAGTTCATCCCTTGTCTTGCACAAGCCGTGCTCTAGAAGTCTCTTTGTCCTTTTTATTCAATTCCCTCCATATATCACAGAAGACAAAGAGGTCTATGGGTTAGAGGTTTCATGGGCGCAATCCTATCCAGACCCTCAGTCGCCTCCTTTTTCTAAACAGTGACTAAGAGGTTGACAGGACTGTGCAGCAGATCTGCACTTATAATCCTGAGTTTCTTCTGGAACCTGTCTAGATCCATTAGTTGCCAAGAGTGGACCAATCGAATAGGTCCTGCCTCCCTGCAGGGGGATGATGTTCGTCCATCGTTTTGGAAGAGGACCTTGACATCTAACGAGTTGTGGGCTGTCCACGGTGTGTCCGCAGGTGGCTGGTAAGGCCTATACGGGCATGGAATGTTCTGCCACATGTCGGGCAGATGTGTGGGCACCGCTATTGCAGCATTTGCAGCTCTGGCTTTGTGGAGTGCTTGCTTCTCTTGTGCTATGGTTGTCCTTCTGTCTGTCCTTCTGTCTTCAAATGTCTGGCAGCCTTGGTGGATCAATGTGCGCCATGTCGATCGATCTTGTGCCAGGGGTTTATTTATTTATTTATTTATTTATAGATAGATTTCTATGCCACCCAACTCCCTAGGGTTCCCAGGAGGTGGTGTCCCAGGGACTTGAGAGAGGCTTTCAGAGTGTCTTTGTATTGCTTCTTTTGTCTGTAGTTGATATCCGCCTGAGGCATTCTGGCAATCGCCTCGTTGTTGATGGAAGATGGGCGGTTCAGTACGGATTGGAAGTGCTCAGCCCAATGCTGTAGAATCAGTCTTCTCAGTAATGAGAGTTGCACCATCTGAGTCCAGTAGAGGGGAGATCTTTCTAGAGGGCTGATGTCCATACTGATGTCCATCTGAGGGCTTCGTAGAACCGTTTGGACTGTGCAACATATCTGCACTTATAATCCTCAGTTTCTTCTGGAACCCGTCTGGATCCATTAGTTGCCAAGAGTGGACCAATCTAATAGGTCCTGCCTCCCTGCGGGGGATACAGCTCTCAAGGAACTCATTGCCACCAGACTGTGATCTGACCATGACAGGGGTACAAAAGACAGATCCACCAATTTCAGGTCACATAGGCACTGCTCCAACAAGAACACCAAATCCAGTGGTGACTACTCTCTTAGGCCCTGGATAATCTGGATCAGGCCCATGGAAGTCATGGTTTCCATGAAATCCCAGTTTACCTCTGACTCCACACCCAGGGATTGCAGATTGAAGTTTGCCAGAACTACAGTATAAGCCTGGGGAACTCTACTACTAGCCTCGCGGTGATGTCCAGGAGCCCAGGGAAGGAAGCTGCCACACAGGGAGTTGACTGATAAGTGATCATTGAATGAAATATGAGGAAAGGGAGACATCTTTATGTGCATTACCAATGGAGATCTTAGTATACAGTTTTGAGCCAGGTTTACCATTTATCAACATTTTTTTTTACCAACTTGAGGGGTTTTTTTGAAAAAAATAATTTTGATTTCCCTATTTATTTTTCCAGGAACAAATTAAGGAGAACTGACTCACTTAAAGGAACAAATATTAAATCAACTGCAAAGAAAAAGGAAACAATTTCTCAATGTGGCAGATCAAGTTTTTCTGTCCAAAGATGCTTATTGCAGAAGAGGTGAGGCAGACATCAGTAGGTCATATCTTTGTATGCCTTTAGGTCAATGTTGACTCCTGGCAACTATCAGGACAAGTCCCTGCAGTTTTCTTGACAAGATTTTTCAGAAGGTTGCCCATTCCCTGCTTCCTAGGGCCAAGAGAAAGTGATTGACTCAGTCACCCAGCTGGCTTTGTGCCTAAGGTGGCACTAGAATACATGGTTTCGGGTGGTGCCTTAACCACTGTGCCAAACTGACTCTCTTTACTAGGTCATATGACCTTGTTGAATTTTTAATCTTCATAATGATAAAAGTCCTCGGACTGAATTCTACAGCTAGCTACCTAATAGAAGATGTGAAAGGGGGAAATATATGGAAAAGGGGAAAAACACACACTAAGACTGCCCTTGAAGAATACTGGGAAACCTCAGCAAGTATAAAATACAGCTGTGTGAGCAGTTATGTGTGTTTATGGTAGAAAACATACCACACCTCTGCTTTATGAGCTGCATTTATTACCAGTTTGTTTTCAGGTCCAGTTCAAAGTGGTGGTGTTGATATTTAAAGCCCTTTATGGCACAGGATCTGGTTATTTGAGAGATCACCTCTTTCTGATTTCATTTGCCCATCCTGTCAGATCCAACAGAGATGGCATATTACGGGTTCTGTTACCTAGAGAGCCACATGTGGTGGGGCTTTTGCTATGGCACCCACACTGTAGAATCTACCCTCTGAGGTAGAATGGTTGAGCTTCCAACCATTTCTTAAAAAGTGACTGTGCCAGCAAGCCTGGAACTCCAGGGCATGGTTGAATTTGTGAGATGGTTGTATTATTAGCATCCATTTGTTATTTCTTTTAGTTTGATTTTTATATTTTTTAGTGTATTAACTATTTTAGCTCTGGTATATGCTGCCCAGAATTGGTCATTTATGAGACAGGTGGCTATATAAATTGCTTTCATAAATGAACCCCAAATAAAATCAAGTTACTTGTTCTAACACCTAACAGGCATTGAACATCAACATTGTTGTAAAAATCTCAACTGTTCAAATGCAAGATCTAAAATGCCAGGAAAAATATATTTGCCAAGTACTGTGTCAGGGTTCCAAATAACACCCCCAACGAAAGAAGACTCCGAGGCTTGAGGTTCCTCAAAGTTCCATTTTATTAGAGATGTCATATTGGCACATCTGGGAAAACCCGATCTCAAAGGTCCGAGCTCAGGACTAACACCAGTAGACAAAACGCCACACGCTTGAATACAAACTGGGTTTATTCAGCCGGACTCTGGCACACAATGAGGTCAAGCAGCAGCAAAACAGCAGTTAGCAAAGTCTAGGTTAAGCAAAGTGTGTTGATACAAAGTCAGCGCTGGGAGTGTCCGCCTCCCAGTGCTCTTAAATAGATGAGCCATGCCTTCCCTGTGCACTGGCCTTGCCTGATGACTGTCACGCGCTGCTGAACGGGCTGCTGACTGTCACGCCCAGCTGATGATTGGGCCAGCATAGCAGCTCTGGCATGGACCATGCCTCCACGCCTCGCAGCTGAGCTCTGCGTTGGCCTGGAACAGCTGATTACCGCAGCTGCCGCTTGGCCATGCCTCCACGCCTCATAGCTGATTGTTGGTGCTGCCGCCACTGCCGCGAGGCTGCCAAGCCAAGCCATGTCTCCTGCGTCCTGCTGCAGCCATTCCGACACCCCCATCACTGGTGCGTTTTCCCCATCACCCAGGCTCCTGCCTGCCGTACTGTGACAAGCCCGAGCCTCGCGGCTTGACACCCGAATCTGAAAGTTTCCAGGTTTTCCTCACCCAAGTGAAAGTTCAAGACCCTGCCCATCACCCACATGTCCATCACATTATCCAGTCAGACACTGTGTGACTGGGAGGCATCTCCAGTTTGGACAATCACAGCTGCAGGGCAAGGTGTCCTTTCTCCTCACTTTCTGCTGCCCATGCCTTCCCAATCTCTGGAGATTCTCCCCAGCGCTGTTTTGGGATGCGAGGCTCCCCCCCAGTGCTGTTTTGGGATGCGAGGCTCCCCCCCAGCTCTGTTTTGGGACACGAGGCTTTTCCCCCCTCCCAGTGCTGTTTTGGGACATGAGGCTTTCCCCCCCCTCCCAGCGCTGTTTTGGGACGCAAGGCTTTCCCCCCTCCCAGCGCTGTTTTGGGACGCAAGGCTTTCCCCCCCTCCCAGCACTGTTTTGGGACGCGAGGCTTTTCCCTCCTCCCAGCGCTGTTTTGGGATGCGAGGCTTTCCCCCCTCCCAGCGCTGTTTTGGGATGTGAGGCTTTCCCCCCCTCCCAGTGCTGTTTTGGGATGTGAGGCCAAAACGGGGGGGGGTCGCACACGCATGCGTGGGGGGAGCACGGGGTGGTTGCACGTAGATGTGCAGGAGATGGGGCACACTGGAGGGGCATTGCATTATATGGGTGTGGGCACGTGCGCGTGCTTGACAGCGCGCGCACGCGCGCTTTCGGCACCAGAGGAAAAAAATGTTAGTCATCACTGTGACATTCTGTTCCTCCATTGCATTCACTCGTTCCACCACGCCCTTCATGCTCAGATGAAAAGCCGAGCTAAGTCCTTGTGTGGATCCTATAGATCTCAGGAACTCTCTCCAGAACTTGGCTGTAAACTGGACTCCTCAGTCTGAGATGATTCGGCGGGGTATTCCATGCAATCGGTAGATGTGTTTGATGAATAGTTTAGCTAGCTTCTTTGCCGACGGCAGTCCGGAGCAAGCAGTAAAGTGGGCTTGCTTGGAAAATAAATCAATTACTGTCCAGATTAGTGTCCCATCAACCTGCTTGAAGGTGATGGGGCACGCTAGGGGTCTCGTGCGTATGCCTAACTGTTCAACTATGGAGATTGATTAGACAATGAGCACTTCTGGGACACCCCCAATGCAGTATTAGGCTTGAAGCTAATGTGCAAAGTATCAAGACTCAGGCCTGGATCAGGATCCTAATCTCGGGTCTTAGAATCATGTTTAATCCTACAGGACTAATGCTGTCAAGACAATTGCCAATCTCATTGGCACTGCACCTGCATGGCAGAATTTTGTAGTCTCGATCTCTCTCTCCTGAATATTTAGGCCAATTAACCCTGAATGCCAAATCAATACTAAAAGAGAGAATCTGGGAGATTGATCGACAAAATTATATCATCAGTGTCCCTGAATTCTATTGCCAATTGTTAGATAGTCACAAGTCGTCTATTGTGGGGTACTTTCACAACTTAACATTAGGCAAATATAGATGGACCTTTTCTAGAGTTTGTTTTGATGCCCTCCCATCAGCTCTATTGGAGGGAAGATTTCCTGGGACCCCTTATTCACAGAGAATTTGCCCTTCTGGTTCTAGAAAGATAGAAAGTCTCACCCATGTCCTCATATGGTTCCCTTTTTGTGATGCCTCAGGAGGTGCTCTGATTGCTCCAATCACTTCCAAATACGAGGGCCATGCAGATAAATTTTGTTTATTTTTAAAGGGACACTAACCCTATATTCACATACCTGGTGGGAAGAAATAATGTTGGGATAAAAAAAACATGGCACCCCACAGCCGTATGCTTGACCACACATCGGCAACAGAGCTAGTCAAGGTAGGGTAGGTAGCACACACAAATAGATTTTTAGGGCAGCAACTGGCAGAATCCTTGCTACTCTTCTTCCCTTCCCCAGCCCGCATCATTTACCAGCAGACAAATGAAGTGCTTTCTTAAATGTATGGTGACATAGGATCAGAGGATTCCAGGTGTTTCCTGACTCTTTATCAACTCTCCCATTATTTCAGCTGACTGTGGATAAAGTCAATTTTCTAAATTTATTCCTATTTATTGCTGCTGCAAAATACTCAAAAAGACCCCCACATTACACCGCTTCTCATCCTACTTTCATGCTAAGCTGTCAGCATCTCTTTTGTGTTGTTGATATACTATTCCAAAGTGGGACTCTTTTTTTCATTTTGAGTGTTGCTTTAAGGAACAAAAGAGATTATTTAAATTGTACAGATGATTAAGAAATCCATCTTCCAATTGGTGAAACCTCTCCCCAAAGGGTTTGCGGAGAAGGGTCCTCAACATTTCATGGCTTGCAACCTCTCGAAAGTTGCACAGTCCTGCCATCCATAGGTACTGAAAACCACCCCAAGGTTGAGTCTGGGCAGGGCATGGGTTTTTTTTGGGGGGGGGGATTATAGTCCACTGTTGGCTTTTTAATTAGAATAAGTTTTGCTAGGAGAGAGAACAGTGCAGCACGTTGAATGTAATAGCAAAAAGGGTGTTTTAGAATGTGTGGAGATGCATGTCTGGCACCTCTCTGAAACTATAGTTGTGCTCTTTCATGCTCCAAATCTCCCTTTTGCTTTGATTTGAAGCCCAGTGTAGTTCTAGCGTGCACTGATTTGGTTGTAAGGACTTGTGATTTCAAATATAGAATAGAATAGAATAGAATAGAATTCTTTATTGGCCAAGTGTGATTAGACACACAAGGAATTTGTCTTGGTGCATATGCTCTCAGTGTACATAAAAGAAAAGATAAGTTCGTCAAGAATCACAAGGTACAACACTTAATGATAGTCCCGGTACAAATAAGCAATCAAATCATATTAGGAACCAGTCAATGTAAATTGTAAGGATACAAGCAACAAAGTTACAGTCATACAGTCATTAGTGGGAGGAGATGGGTGATGGGAACGATGAGAAGATTAATAGTAGTGCAGACTTAGTAAATAGTTTGACAGTGTTGAGGGAATTATTTGTTTAGCAGAGTGATGGCGTTCAGGGAAAAACTGTTCTTGTGTCTAGTTGTTCTGGTGTGCAGTGCTCTATAGCGTTGTTTTGAGGGTAGGAGTTGAAACAGTTTGTGTCCAGAATGTGAGGGGTCTGTAAATATTTTCCCAGCCCTCTTTTTGACTCGTGCAGTATACAGGTCCTCAATGGAAGGCAGGTTGGTAGCAATTGTTTTTTCTGCAGTTTTCTGCATATACAGTAAATGTTGATTTGTAGCTGGCCAATGCTTGTGCTTTCATAGCACAAATAGTTAGGGCATATAGATGCTTACTTTCAAAATACTGTTTCAAGACTGGCTCTAATGAGAAAAAACCAAAAGAACTGTAACCGATTCAGGGAACTGTTTTGCATGGTGCATTACATAAACAAATCTCTCCAGTGACTTCTGTTTGGACGGTTGAAGTATAATAACCCTGCATGTGGGTACATTTGATTGCTTTCTTCCTCAAAACAACCATTGCAGGAGCTGCTTAAAAGCATGTCTTGTTTTCTTGGTAGGCAAGGGTGTAATTTTTTTCTTATTGACTCAGCTCTTACTGACTATTGATGGACAAAAATGGCCCATCATGTCTGCAACAGCTCATACTTCCCATGTGAATCAGGTCTCCCCTGATGAAAAAGCCATTTCTACATCTCGGCAGTGATTCTTTTGCATCCCAGATTGCAGCTTGATGCAGCTCTCAGCATCAAGAACTTTTGAAAGGCTATTCGACCTTGGGGAAAAATTCATTTCAGGGCCTAAACGGTGAATACAGTTGCAAAACTGTAACATCTCTCATTTCACAGGTGTACACTTGAATCATCCTAACAACCATCATATATGCCACAACAAACAGTTGCAAATACATAGTGTAATCCCAGCATAACCACAACTTCATTTAAAGGCAGAAGATTTTTTTTTAATGTTCTCTTTCTGCTTTTGGTACTCACACCAGATAACCAAACATAATCAAGGAACTACCAAAAAAGAAAACCACACCCTTATCAATAGTGACAGGACAAGCTTCTGTATATAAACCAGAAATAAACTTCACTAGTACTGATGTTTCATTACCTGACAAGGAACATCATCTGAAAGCAGACAACAAAGCTCGGAGAGCTCCAAGGACTTCAAAGTACAAAATAACATTTTTGGAATGATATTAATTTCATTTATTGACAAACATATCAATTAAAACATTATGTCCAAAGATTCAGAACTTAGCACATTTTCATCCCTAGTTGAAGGTATAGAATTATTTAATGTTGTAATTAACATACTTCAAGGTGCTTCACAGATTTCTATGACCAGTATGAGGAATGTCCTTAAGCTCATGCAGGAAACAGCTCTGGAGTTCAGTATTAGTGGATGGAAGTTGAAGGTGGAGGTTTGACTTTGTTAGGTTTGCTCATGTTAGACTGTTCACGGTACACTAGCTACTTCACCCTGCTCTAGGCCTGGAGACTTTTAGAGGTATGGATCTGTTAGTCATGCTGGCTGGGGAATTGTGAGAACTGAAATGCACATATTTGGAGGGGACCTAGGTTGAGAGAACTATTTAAATGCACCATTAATGTGAAGGTATTACAAGTAAATCTATTGGTGGGGTTCCAGACTTACCTTCCATTCACCCCAGCAATCTGTCATCTGCTCAATAACTATCCATTTGTCACCTACTCCCACCATGTCCTTTAGTTTATTCTCTTGCTATAGCTGCCTCTCTCGCTCCTCTTGGTGCCACAACCAAGCTTTCTCTGTGCCCTGGGATTACACTAAGCATATTAACATTTTCTGTTAACAGTGTTACCTTTATGTGCAGAAAAAACTATGAGAAATGTTAACCCACAATTCTAAGGATGAGCAAGAAAGATCACAAACAAGAGTTTTAAAAAGAATCTCCTTTAATTTTAAAAACATTTGAAAAGTTTACAACGTAAAAATGGTACCTTGCTGATAAAAATGTGACTTAATGAAAGTCTTACATACAGGTTAATATGACATATTTGTACCTTAATAGAATAGAATAGAATAGAATAGAATTTTTTATTGGCCAAGTGTGATTGGACACACAAGGAATTTGTCTTGGTGCATATGCTCTCAGTTCCTTTTATGGAACTGAGAGCATATAATCAGTTTCCTTTTATGTCTCAACTCCATCAGCATTTAGAGGAAGACTATAAGAAAGAAAAAAAATGTATTCCTTGTTCAAACTGTCAGAGCCTGTAAGAAAAAAACCCTACTTTTTCAACCAATTTTTTAAAAAAAACTTGGGGTAGTGCTTAATGCATAAATCAGGAGAAAGAGTGAGTTCCCTTTATAAGAGTGCCTGGATTGGTTGACTTGACTAAAATGCTTTCTACACAACTGCTTCATTTGCCCCAACTCTTTATTTGTCCCCCAGTCTTTTAAGAATTTTGCTAGGCAGCTGTGTAATACTCACCTTCCTCTCCTTGAACTACCAGTATTCCCTCTACCTAGCCAACGGGAGAAAAGTAAAAAATGGCCACTAACTTGTCCCCTTCTCTTGCTTTGTTTGCTTTTTGTGGGGGAAGAAGGAGGAAAATGAAGATGGCTATTATGCAAGGGCAAGAGAACAACCTCTAAGAACACCCCAGAGGAGAAGCACTTTCATGTCTATGGCTCCTCACTCCTAGGGGAGAAGTATCCCATGGAGCCAGGATTTCTTCTGCCAGGGGGTGACCACAGAAGCAAAGATGCTGTTTCCCTGTTGCTTTTGTCCTACAGCATTTTCTCTGGAGCCGGCGGCTGGTTCAGTTCTAAATTAGCCCAGCACACGTATCCTTCTGGAAGCCCCGCATGTCATGAGGATATGAAACATGGTTGTCATTTGGAATTGGTTTAGCTCGTTTGTATGGCAGACTTCCAAGAATGCTAAAAAGTAATACTTGAGAAGAAAATAGGATACAAGCCACGTTTTTATTTAATTGGGAAATTTATATGGCTGCCTACTTGCTCACAGCAACTCTAGGCACTTACAAGCAGTAAAAACACAGTATAAAAAATAATTTAAAAAAATAACTCCCCGCTCCATTACCCCCAGTGACGGAAAAGTCAGATAAGCCATTTCATGACCTCCTCCATCCTACAATGGGTTCTCTAGCCCTGCTGGCAAAGCCAAGACTTCAAGGTAGTACTATTCATACTGCTTGGATGAAGAAATTTGTGGAAATATATTTGGGGTACCACCATTTTTACCCTCCAATTCTTACCTGAAATTATTCTGACTTGTGTTCTTCCTCCTTGGTTGGCTCTGGAATTTCAAGGGCTCCCGCTATGCAAATGACAGACAAGTCAACCTATTCTCCAGCCCTGGGGAAAGCTGAACACTTCCATGACTCCATAAAGAATGGAAATCTGGACTGTTGTACGCAATGTATAATGGTTTGGTTCTAATGTACTAATCATGCTCATTAAAGATTTCTAGTGTAAAGAGGTTCACTTTCTCTGTCTGGAGGAGCCCAGAAAACAGCAGTGATATTTCACTGCGTTTAGTACCATCATTCAGTTCATACATGCTCCGTAAGATACATTTTGATCATGTTGGCAGCCTTGTGTAAAATGTTGTTTGCATTTTTCTACTGGTTTTAAACATATTGAAGTATTCTGAAAAGGAACAGTGCCACTTCATATAGACAAAAAGCACCTAATATTTATTTCCATTGTCTAGTCTACAGTCAATAAAACATGGCACGCACTAAGAAAGTGCATCTTAATGCTTATTCTACTTTTGACTTTTGGTCCTGTGAACTTGATTGACCTTTTGCTGAATTTTTCCTTTTGCACTTATTAAACTATCTCTGAGGAGGATCTTGTGATAAAATTTTGAAAAAATGGGAACTGTGCAAATTTCTAAATTAGACTATCAGAGAAAAAACTAAAGCAATATTCAAGATTTTTTTTAAAAAAGAAGATATACTAAGTAGAAGATGGCTTCATGCAATGATAATCTAGATTATTCAGTAATTTAGGTGATTGAAATTTGTATGAAAACTTCAAGAAGTAAACTACAAAGACCAGAGTAAATGCATATAGAATCAATTATTGGTATGATTCTCACTAGAAAACATGAGCAAAATATGTTGGCTTGGTTACATCCTCTGTACTTTCCCATCTTGGCCTAAATCTTCTGAATCCATATTTAATCTCAACTTCCCTTATTTAGAATTGTAAAACATATTATCAAAGCAGGAAGGAAATGTATGCCACTATAGTTAAAAACGTTACAAAGATGAACATGCAGAGATGATGATCAATGATTTATAGACTACTTCATCAGAATTTTATCTGACAATGGCAGTTATAAACCCCTTGCTTTGGTCCATTTTCCCCTGAATCATTGTAACATGAGAATCAGCTCCAAAAAAATTATTGAGAATTGTTCAAAGGATCTTCATGCTGATGAAAGTATACTTCTCTGATTTAATTCTAAGGTGGAAAAGAGATTTCAGTTTGTAATGAGTAAATTTCTGGATAAGATTATGCCTGTGAATAATGTGAAATGAGAAAGGATTCCCACTTTGTTTAAGATATCTATAATAATGAATAAACCAAAGTGAAGAAATTGATTTTCCAATCCCTCCTGATCTCCTCAAACACTTGCTTGATTTAGAATTCAAAATGCTGTTGAAAGGCTTACTTACTTTGCAGGATCAAGGCTTTAAATGCCAATAGCCAGCCAACTTCCATGAGAACAGTTAATTGCATTGTATTCCCCATGCTTTAACCTACAAAAAAGCTTTAGGGAAATTGGACAATGCATTGCAAGTAGCCTGTATAATTCCAGCCGTGCATAAGCTGTTGTAAAGCTGGCAATGAATACATTAATGCATGTGTATTTGGTGGGGTGGTTCTTGGCTGTTTTCTACGTCACAACGGCTGTCTCTGTATCCACAAACTCACATGAGGAAACATCATAATAGGGCACAAAAAGATATTTGAATAAATCCTCAGGGTTTGTCACCACAGATGTGGTCAGGTGATTGGTGCTCTGACCAAACTTGCCCTACAGTGAGTTTAAGAAGAGTTTGGCAATCTGTCTTTTAGCAGGATTTACTTCAATGTGGTCACGTCGTAAGCGGACACCTTACATCTTTTCATAATCCTGAATATATTGCTCTTTATCCTGTTCTGTTTTGCACCAGTCAGGGTAACCACTGGCCTCCTGTTTCTGTCTGAGATGCATGTTCATATAACCTGAAAATAGCTCATTTGATGTTCTTTCAAAATGCCAGATCTCATAGATTTCAACAATTCTGTAACCTTTTTCTAAAGCTACATTCAATTCAACAGTACACCATGTCCCAGTCAGAGCTCTTTCCTCATCACTGTGGTTACAGGGGGTGGTTTGAGTTTTTCTGTGCAGGTTGCGCACAAACTAAACATTAATTTGCCCCCTGATTTGTGGGGTAGGACTGGGAAATAGAGATTCCTTGGCGGGTACACTTTGACTTTGGCTACCCCAAAATATTGCTTTATGTCCCCAAAGTTTTGATAGATGATTTGTGGATGGCCAATTGGGTACACCTTGGTCTTATTCACAAAAGGGTACAAACTGGTGAAATCGTAGTATAAGATTTGTTCACCAGGTTTTGGTTTGTAGTACAGGCATGTAACATTTGTTCTACCACCAAAAAAAGCATCTCGAGGATTCAAAGGAGTTGGGAGCTTATTCTCACCTAGAAACTGCTTCAAAGAGGTGTCATCCTCCACCACGGCCCTCCATTCGTGTTCCCAGATGCAGCGCACAGCATAACCCTGGTCCCTGAGGTACTCTTCTTTAATCCTAGTAGAGTTGTGCAGGCTACCATATGTTGAATCAAGTAATTTGTTGAAGTCTTTTTCAGAGTAGCAGACAGGGTACCCATGAAAAAAAACAACTGTGAAATTCAAAAGCTGTGGGAGTTCCATTTATGACAGCAAAACCATCCAAAAAATATTTGCCTACTTGCTTTTCACCCCGCTTCAGAGCATGCTGAATATTGAGATTCTCAGTGTGCTCTATGTGCAACAACCATTGAATCGCTGGAGCTGAATATTATTTATTTATTTATTTATTTATTTATTTATTTATTTATAAAATTTGTATGCCGCCCATCTCCCGAAGGACTCAGGGCGGCTCACAACATATGAATAAAAAAAAGACAACAATAAAAAAACATGGTAAATACAATTTAAAAATATATCAGTATTCAAATAAAACATTTACACCTACATACATGGGCCAATCCATAGGTTATTGGCCCCAGGCATGCCGGAAAAGCCAGGTCTTAACGGCTTTACGGAAAGCCAGTAAGGTGGGGGTAGTACAGATCTCGGGGGGAAGTTGGTTCCATAGAGTCGGTGCGGCTACAGAGAAGGCCCTCCCCCGTGGACCCACCAGCCAACACTGTCTGGCTGACGGGACCTGAAGAAGGCCGACCCTGTGCGACCTCACTGGTCGTTGGGAG
>QLTV01001320.1:3368097-3380104 GCA_003457575.1 Thermophis baileyi | reverse complement strand
AGGAATATAAATGTGTGAAAGTATGAAAGACAAATACCTTCATATGCCCTCAAACATTCTGAGTCTGTCAATTCATTCTAGTGAAAGAAAACAAACAGTCAAACAAACAAGCAAGCAGGCAAGAATGTTATAAACCCATTTTACATCTTAGTGTTTCAAAAATTAGGCATAAAACTACTTACAATAGTAGCTTCCATTCTGAAAAGGGTCTTCTTAGCAGATCAAATGGCTCCGGAGGTATGGATATGCCAGAAACCAGCAAACATGACTGGACCAGTATGGACCCTACTTTTATACATGCTGGGGATGTCACAAATTAATCACATCAGAGTTGGTGAGTTCTTCACACCTTTTGCAAAACTGGCCATCCCCACCTCATCAGGAAACCCCATTTGAATAGCAGGTGATGTCACAAATTAATCACATCAGAATTGGTGAGTTCTTCACACCTTTTGCAAAACTGGCCAGCCCCACCTCATCAGGAAACCCCATTTGAATAGTAGGTGATGTCACATGAGCTTTAATTAAATTGTATCTCTGTGTTTAACATCTGACAAGGTTAAACAGGGGTCAGCAAAAGAAAAAACATAATACATCTTTCATGTGATTTGTAAAGCACATTTTATTATAAATTTCATAGCGTTAACAGTTTCTTGTAATTAATTTCTGTTACATTCTGGGATATGAACCTCTTCAGAGACAATGGCAATTCAGCTTCAATCTTTGACATTAATGACAGTGGTTTACTGTTCTTCTCGATACGCTGTATGAATGTCTTGAGCTCACCAAGGCAATCCCGGGTGAAATATAATTTATTAACTTTGTCAGAAATACTGATGATGATGTAGAGAACATGAGGCATAGAAAGTCTAAAGAATATTTATTTATTTATTTATTTATTTATTTATTTATTTATTTAATACATAAAAATCGGGGAATTTCAGCCACTCACAACAAAGTAAACCAAGGTTGCAGATTATTTAAAAATAGTAAAATAGAAACACAGCTTTTTATCCTTAAGTTTCTCCATCCGCAATTCATCTTCAATCTTTGACATTAATAACAATGGTTTAGAATTCTTCTGGAGACGATGTATGAATGTCTTGAGCTCACCAAGGGAATCCCGGGTGAAATATAATTTATTCACTTTGTCAGAAATCCTGATGATGATCCAGAGAACATGAGGCATAGAAAGTCTAAAGCATAAGCTGTTAATAAGCTCTGTTTCACTGGTACCATCCACATGATCTTCATCTGATTGTAGACACACCATTAAACAATGATATAATATTTTAATGATACACGCTTTCAGAATCTGAGGCATGCTGACATTATGAGACTCCACCGTTTCTAAAGCAGGAAATAAGGTAGAATTAGGCTGGCTGTTTCAACTAATCAAAATACTGTTTTCTTAATTTTTATATTTACTTACCATTTGATGTTTTGCAGAACCTGCAATAACAAGGCTTTATAAGTTCGTTCTCTTCAATGAGGCCATATAGATCAGGTCCTTTTCTTATTCTACGCCCACGCTTGGGAGGTTTGGGGTCAAATTTACATCAAACAAATCTCCATCAGTATTTGCCATCTTCAAAAGACTGCTGGAATTAAATCGCTAGCTGTTCAGGCCTGCCTGCACAAACTCCCTGGCCCTTGCAATGACACGTCCTTTAGCCTTGCGCATGCACAGAATCACGGGGGTATGACATGCCCGGGCATGTCCCGAACAAGGCCTAACCCACATTTTTTTACTAGCAGACACAAACACGCATGCCCGGAATCGCGATCCTGACATGCCTGAACAAGACTTAACACCTACTTGCCGCCTGGCTGCTTTGCCTCTTGTGAGCATTTTAATTCCTGTTAATATTCCTTGTCTTTTGCTGTAGGGGGCAGAATAAATTTTATTAAGGCCGTGCTTCGAACCCTTATGTGTACATAAGGATTTGAGGGTGTGATTGGCAAAATATGTGTCTTTAGATTTTTACAAAGGTAAAAACCAGCTGCGGGTTTTAAAAGGGCTGTGTTCCCCCCCCCCCGCATTCGAGGTAGTGATTTTAAAACCGCCTAGAAATAAATACCTTTTAGAAAAAAGGGGGGTTAAATGCAGGCCCTGGCTGCCTTTTAGGGGCTCCTTTTTCCCCAGCTTTTGAGGCACTGATTTTTAAAACTCCACAAAAATTAAAAGCATCATTAGGCTAGAATGATTAGAAATAAAAAGCATTTTTTATTTCACAGCCCCCCAAAGTAGGGTTTGTTTCCCAAAAACACAGGCCTCTGTTAATTATTCACTTTACTTAGCTTTTTTTTTTTTTTGGTTTTGAATGCCCATAGAATTAGTCTAGGGGTTAAGATAATTATGTACCCAGAGGCTTGACTGCTACATCTTACTTCATGGGGATAGGTTCAACACGCCTTACCAGTATCTGAAAATAGGGCTATGGCCTTGCACCACACCTTATCTGTTAGTGTTACTCATGCTTATCTTGATGGGCTTAGGCCAACATGTCATATCCAGCTAGGGTTATGACCTTGTGGTGGATTATGCACATCACATCCGGGGAGGAGGGCTATGCACATCATATCCCGAGGGTGGGGGCTGGACACATCACTTCCACTTAGGGTCATGACCTGGTGACGTAAGCACCACGTGGGTTTTACTTTGATGACATCACTGATCAAAAGTGCTGATAATTTTCATTAAAAAACGGTATACACTATATCTACTATTGCATTTTTGTCAATAGTCTGCTGTACACTAGATTATGCAATACAACAAGCAAAACTCTACCCTATCCAATTTCTTCCAGTAAATATAACTAATAAAATCCAAAGGAAAATGAAAGACAAATAATAAAAATTGTATATGCATCATTAAAATAACACTAGTGTGACAATATTTTTATGAAATCTGGCTAATAGTGGTTGCTGGATGTAGAAAGATACGTATTTATATATGAGCTATAGTGCAACAATTGTAGGTTAAAACATTATAGAAAGATGAAAAAGTAATAAAGATGAAACCAAGTTTGCAAAAATTGATAGATGTTCCAAGTTTATCATGTTTCATTCAAGACAGAAACTGTTGTTTTGATTCACTCTTCTTAATATTATCAAAACAAACGAACATATAAAAACAAACAAACTCGCAAACAAACCCAATAACCAAGCAAGCCAATTATCAGCAATATAAAAGTACCGTAGTGAATGATTCTGTTTAAAAATATTATATTATTATCTTAGGTTAAATTATGGCTACTAAATTCACGACAGCATAAAGGCCCTTTGGTTAATCGACTCTTGCTTTCTCCTCTCCATCTAGCCAACGTGAAAGACTCATCAACAGTGCTCACTCATCTAACTTCAGGAGGACAAGCTAGAACTGGCAGGGCTCGGTGTCATTTGGGATAGGAGACCTAGCAAATCAAAATGAATGGAAGCATCTGAAAAAAGCATAGCACCTAATAATTTGGAGTTAGGGGAAGGGAGATTTCTTATCAGTTTTCTTTCTGACAGATTAGCTGTCATTTAGCTTTTGAGTGAGGAGAAGCAGCAGCAGCAGAACAGCTATGGAAGAAAACTAATCTTTACCTTAGATCAGAGGTCTTCAAACTTGGCAACTTTAAGACTTGTGGACTTCAACTCCCAGAATTCTCCAGCCAGCATAGCTGGCTGGAGAATTCTGGGAGTTGAAGTCCACAAGTCTTAAAGTTGCCAAGTTTGGGGACCCCTGCCTTAGATCAACAAATGTTTCTGAAAATAATGTACTAGTACTTCACACTATGACATGATGGTGATGGTGTGGTCCTCTATATTGCCAGTGTCCTTGGTTGTTCTACTTGGCCGGAAACAATTTTACCTAAAGCACTTAAACCCCAAGAAGTGCAATTGAAAAACTGTTTAGTTCAGTGTGCCGAAAGGCTGTTAATTTTTTTTTTTAACTTTATCTGAGCTAATACTGCTGTGAATTGTATCTGGCCCTGTGTTCTTAAAAAGCTAAGCAAACTTACACCGATATCCCATCCCATCCCATAATTTTGTTAGCTGCCTGTCTAACTTTTGACCTGCCTCATTATTTTAAGAAAAGATGTAAAGAACGGATCCTGGCCTCATCTGAAGGCAGGTGGCCTACCTGGGAACTAAACTATTTGACCACTGAAATGATTAACTGTTCAATATAAATTTGTTTTAAAATCAGTTTGTGACAAATGTGCAATGTGTGATTCATTTGAAAAACTCTATAATTGCCTGTACAAAGTAGGCTAAAAATTAAAAATATATATCATAAAAATAAAACATTTAGGAATGTAGGAGTAAGTTGTAGTGATGCTATATTATTAAAGACTAAAAAGCATATTAGAGATCTAACTATGGGCTCCCTTCTCAGAAACCTTATGATACAATTAGAGGCTTGATGCTTTTTGTATTTTCAATAGACAATATAATCAATTGAGTGATAATTAGAAAATGTTATCACAAAATAATTTTAAATGCTGATTGAAAAAAGTATATAATATATTTGAAGGAGATAGACATAGTACTGGCCATAATTTATAGAATAATTCATTTTAGCTATTGTAACACTGGACTTTAAATTGTTTGCCTGCAAACATTCCTTAACTCTATTGTTGCAACATCAACTAAACATTTATAACAAATACTCTGACTGTGCCTTAAAAAAACACCAAATATAACATTGAGAAAAGCTAAGGAGGTAAATATGAATATTATTTCAAAAATGGAAAATGGTTAATAGATCGACCAGAGGAAAATATATACCCTATATATACCCTCCTGTCTATCTGTATGCACCCTCCTGTCTGTCTATCTGTACACACGCACATACACACACCCTAACTATAGGTATATAATATACCTGTTCTACTATTAATACAATGTGATCAAAAGTAGCTAAAATACTTTTTTTAAAAGAGGATAATGAGGCATGTTAGAACTACCTCTGGTAGAAAAGAGGACACTATAATTTTTTTTTAAAGCCTTTTTATAATAGGTTGCTTTCTGAGTGAAGCAAAACTGGAATACATGTTTGCATTGTGCAGAGCAAAGAACACATGAAATGCGCAAAAGCATTTCAGCTACTGCTCATTAAACCTAAGTAGCAGCCAATGGGGAGTACTGAGGTATCATCAGTGGATTAAAAAAGGCAAGATGGCAGCCACAGCCAAAGCAATCCTCATCATTGTGCCATATTACTACAGATAAGGCACTAAATGAATGGCGGGGGACCTCAAATTTATGTAGGGGAAGACACATAGGAACTGGTACAGGACCTACATCTCCTAGATTTTTCTGCCTAGTAAGCAGATCCACTTTTGAGCATGCTGGAAGTTATTTTGGGCAGTGGGTATTGCAGCCCAAAGTTATTAAGTGCTGTCTCCAGCCTCAGAAAGACTGAATAATGATAATCAAGTCCAATTGCTGGAAATGACAAATGCATGCCAATGTAGCTTAACTGGCCACAATAAAATAGCTTCTTGCATCTTGGGAAAGTTTTTCAATTTCCCAACCAGCCTACAGCCTTAGGATTTTGTATTAGTTGTTAAAGTCCCATCAAAGACTAATTAGATCCAACCTCATTTTCCAAGATCTATCTGTTGCAACTGAATACCTCTAGGATTCAGCAGAATACAATGGCGGTTACTAATAACCCTCTGAAATAAACCAAAGATATAGCTGCCAATTAGGCAGTGAGGCTTTTTGCTTACGAAGTGCACAAGCAGAAAGAGAAAAAAATGTATGATCCATTTTTCATCCTCTTACGGTCTTGGATAAATCCAAGCATTCCTTTTTAATATCTTCATTTCATCCAATGAAAAGGCAGTCTGCTGAAAATATAACGTTGAATGTTCCTTCTGGTGCCTCGGCTGAATCTTTAGATGAGTCTCCATGCACTCTGTATTCCCCCCCACCCCACAAAAAATGCTGCTTTAGCTACTGTCCTTAGCTACTGCCTGGGCAGCTGCAGTATCTGAGTACCTGTAACTCATGAAATCATTTACCTTGGAATGATGTAATGAAAGAAGTGGGAGACTTAAGAAGAAAGGCAGGCCCCAGCTTAAATGTCTGAGCTTGAAGTTCAGTAATTATAAATGTTAAACAATGGACAAAACTTTTCTGAGTCTCGAGTGATTACTGCATGGGACTTCTCCTGTCCATCTCTCCATTTTTTTTATCCTTTCTAAGGATACATTTTTAAAGGCATCACTTGATAATTCAGTAAGCGAGTAACGGTCAAGTAAAGTTGCAAGAATCAAAAGGCATTTGTCCCAATTGAACCTGGGAGACTCTTTTGCTTGACCTTGTGGAGACGTGCTTTTGTCATGGGGAGAGCCATTTCATCCAGAAATTATTGTGGCTATTAAGTGAAGATAATATGTCATAGATTTTCTTCTGATATTCTGATTTAGCAGGAGGAAACATGAATGATGAACTAATGTATATCATGACGGAAGAGCAAATTTTGCATTAAAGGTTGAAAAAAACGTAATCCCAGTTCAAAAGCCACAATGGCTTCAGTATCACACAATACTGACTTGAATTGTTCTGATTTAGTCTGCGGTCCTACTCCGATACTCCTGGTCTCAGAAAAGACCTCTTTCGATAATTCCAGGCTTCTGTTTTAGGTTACAGAGGAAGGAGGGACAAGCTGCAACTGTATTTTGATATGATTGAATGAAGGGGGATATGCACGTTTTTCCACTGGATGGAACTCCCCAGTACTAGCATATACAGGAACACAGAGCACTGGTAACCCTAGCAATCTGACTTTAACTCAGATGCTTGTTCTTCTTCTTGCTCGGGGGCTAAAGGACTGTCACAAGATATAGTAGATGAAGTGTTTGCTTCATTCAGGGTTGAACTAAAATTGAGAAAGAAAAAGAATGAGAATTAGGACCATTCAATTGTGGTAGACATAATTGAATGGCATGAATCATCGTCATTATTATCATCATTGTCACTATCATCACAGTCATTAGCATCAGAATCATCATTATCCAGTTTGATTTTGGAGCTAGTGATGCAAGATGACAGAAAAATTCAGGAAAACCTGCTCTAATTTTGAAAAAGAAATAAATTTCTAGAAGATAATTTGGAGGGGTGGTTTAATGAATATATTCTTCAAGAGAAGGCATTCTGCAGGCCTTAAAATTCTTTTCAACAATATTTTTCATATTTATTATATTTTCCTAGTCAAGAGAACAAACAGTTGGGATGGAATAATGTCATGGTAGGCGAAACAAGTTAAAAATATTCTAACCTTGCTCTGCTGCTAGAGGCCTCAGGGGGGTTATTATTGTCTCCCTCTGGTTTAGGATCAGGCAAAGGAATGATATAATCATTGTCCACTCCATTCTGCTCCACAGCTGTATAGAGGACAGAACTTGAACTGACACTGTCACTCGCAGTGGACCTAGAAGGACTGAATCCTGTGTTCCTGGGCCTTGTACGTACAATAGCAGGGTGATCACTTTTCAAGAACTCTTCATTGACCTGTTGATACTTCTGCTCACATGCAGAGGCAATGAGAATAGAAAGAATGGATGAGTACATACACTTATTCATCTACAGAGCTCTACATTGAACAATGTTTTATACTTGAGTTATAATACATCTGGATGTTGCAATAATAATTAATATATTATCACTGCAATTCCAAAGATTTAGAAGTCATGGTTACTGAAAATGGATGGATCTTACTTTTAAGTAGATTTTTTAGACATATATGAACTTGTGGTTTCTCCAGGAGTAAATGATAAGGTGAAGTGCATCTCAACATGGAGTCTATACATGCACACGGTGTTTACCTTTTTTTTTTTTTTAAATGCATTGTATAAGCCAAATGTTTTGGCTTCATGTATCTATACTTTGCTAACTTGAGATACGCCAGCTTTATCTTTCAAAGGTTTGAAGGGCTTTTGGACCATGAATGAAGCTATTTGTCACATGAAATCTGGTTTAAACTGGGGTTGTAGTGCATATCTTGGTTGCAGTCTGGTGCACCAATCTGTAGCCATTGTATTTCATCAGATTCCCTTTCCTTCTACATGCCTGACTTATTTCAGAATCATGAGCAGACTGACTGATTTGTTGAGGTCACCAGAATGGAACAGAGTCTGAATAGAATAGTTCAGAAAATGCCAAATGTTAGGTTTCGTAGAAAACTATTTTTTTTAATATTTAGCTGTCATTCTCTACCTCCAGGAATGTCAAGAAATCGAGATTTGAATTTTGTACATTACTTTCTAAGATTATAGCAGCAGTTCATAGCAATTAAGATGTTTAAAAGCTGCAAAAGTAAAAGAAAAAAACCCTAATTCAGTGTCACCTCTATAATGGTCCTTTTATTTCCTGTAACTTATTTTACTTCAGATTTCAGGGGAGAGAATCCCAAGAATCCCCCAAAATGAGGCTGATGTAGAAATGGGTTGGGATTCAAACCACAAATTTACAGCAATACCCCTCAGGATTCCTACCATTGTTCCTAATAAATAACATGATCTATGGTTAGAAACATTATGATATTACAAAAGAGACCAAACTAAATCTATTTTTCAGTACTTTCCCCAAATAATAGCCAACAACGAACAGATTTGGAGACAAGTACTCAGCCCCATATCCTTTCTATGGGTAAAAGAAAAGATATTATCTAGATAGATTTTGATTTAAAAACTGAGCCTCTTCATTTGTTCAGGTCAAATATAGTTTACCTTCTTATAGCTGTCTGTTAGCAGGTTTCCCATAAGTACTACCAGTTGAGAGAAAGATGGTCGAATCTCAAACTTCTCTTCCCAGCATTTCTGCATAATTTCATAGCTAAAAACATATGAAAGAAGATTTCAAGGTTTGGGAAAGTCTTGAAAAGTGGATGACATTTCCCTTAAGAAAGACGACTGTTTACCCAAACCACTCACATTTCATTGGATGCATGGGTAGGTTTGGACATCCGGTAGCCACGTTTAATAGCATTATAGAATTGCTCATTCATAGGCAGTTCAGGATATGGAGTCCCACCTAAGAACAAAAGAGTGAACTTAAGCAACCACCATTTCTTTCTCAATTTCACACAATGACAGCGGTTGTTGGGAGTGGTCCCTCTCAGACAGAAAAATGGATGACAGAAAACACTAATATAGAGAAGATTATGTAGATAGACTACAGAAGTAAGTTTTTCATTTTAAACACAGAATATTTGGAAGGCAGGATATATCAAAGGTTAAGTTGGACAATGCTGACCAAAGAGACATACCTAGAGTGAATATTTCCCATAGAAGAATCCCGAAAGACCACACATCACTTAAGGTAGTGTAGAGGTTGTTGAAGATGCTCTCAGGGGCCATCCATTTCAAAGGCAAGAAGGTCTATTTAAAAAGGTAAAATGGATTTTATTTTAAAAAAACCTTCCCATAGGACTGACCATTGAAGGTTTTTGAATAGTTACTTTGCTAATGATACTTTTCTGTGAATCTTAATGGAACTAGTTTGCAACCTAGAAAGAACTATGAGTCCTTCTCAGTCAAGAAGGGGATCTCATTACTATAACCTTGCTATTGTTAGTCCTGCTTTACAAGCATATGACAAAATGTGACTCCGATCAGCAGTAAAACACTTAGTCAAATAACTAACAATAATACCAAGTTCTGAATTTCATGTGAAGAGAATGGATTGCTGCTTCAAAAGTAATGATGATCCCAACCCAAATCCAATTTCAAAGAAAGGACAGCTATTTCAAAAACAGAAAAAACTTCAAATACTCATTTTCTTCACAAGTTACAATGTATGGAGAAAATTCCACTTATTGAAAGCTAATAGGGCTTTAGTGAGGACACTGCCTCTAATGTTTATTGGTGTCTGGTCATATCCTTGAGTCTGCAGGCATCCAAATGGAACAACTTGTACATGGAGACCACTATTTACATTGTGAATATTACATGTATTAGATTGTTTCCATAGTGAAATACAACAGTGCGGTGAGGAAGAATTGGAGTTTCATGCAATATTAGAAAGACAATATAGCCGCAGACTTTTGGTGCCTCTTAAGTGCAAAGTAACTCTTCGTGCTTCCCAAAATAACTGAGAACTGTCAATAGTTTTATTTATTTTAATAGTTTCTGGTTTTAATGGATTTTATTTGTATTGAAATACATCCTGAGAACTGTTAGTCATAGACTATCCTACATAAAGAGTGGGCGTGAGCTTGTAGAGATCAAAGAATTTAAAAACACAGCCTGAAATAATCTGGAGTAACATTAAATTGGATAGGAAAAAAAATGGACTAGTTGAGCAAAAGACACCCTCAAACCAAGGACAGCTATATTATGCTTGTTACCATCATTTCCTGTATTCCTCTCCCCAGCTTATGCTTTTCTGTGACATGTGAAATCAGTCTGCTTCTGTTTTCCCCCCTCCCTTTAGCAGTTTGCATGCTGTTCTAATCACCATCTTCTAGGCTGAAAGAGGGCTCGGTTGTGCAACCAGCACCAAAAAAAAATAATTTCCAGGAAGAATTGCAAAGAGCCAGGGGTTTCGTTTCCTATTTAGTGGGGAAAGTGACAGGGTAAAGGAGATTTAGAGACGTGCCTTCTGTTTCCAGCTGTGCAAAATGATTCATATTGGGACTCTGGTCATACTTAGGTTGAGGCTTTCAGGGACTGAAACCAAAGTGTATGTATGCACACAGACCCACGCACATGCACACACACACCCACAACCAAATTCAACAAAGTGATCAGCATGGGAATGATAAGATCAATCGGGTAATTTTAAGTTTTATGCATGAAGAATTTGGGAGCTTGCTTATCTGTATCCATAATGATTATTATGAGCATGTTGTACTGTATTATTAATATAGCTATATAGATATTAGCTGAAAAGAATTGATTGGCAATCTGAAGTTCATTAGATGCTTCCGATTTCAGCTCCATCCAGGTCTTCCCAGCATAACCAATGACAAGGAATTATACAGATTATAGTTCTAAATATATAGAGATTGCCAAATTGGTGAAAATCTATTTTTAAATTCAGGAAAAAGTTCATCTTTCCAGAGACTTAGAAATAAACATACTTCCATGCAAAATCATTTATGAAGAATGTCAAAAACAGGTACAATTATCTGGTGGGTGAGGCCAAAATAATCTATGTGAAATATTCTGTTTCTTTCTGAAACAAAACTCCTTGAGATACTTTGTGATTTCACGATAAAAAATAAGCCACAATTTAAACAAATGAATAAACTTTAGAAAAACAAAAATCATTAAAATAGCAATCAAATTGTGAAAACAATAGCAGCAATAGCATAAATGTGTAAATTAATTGTCTTAAAAGTGTATAGAAAGAGCCAAATTATTATTTTTTTGTTGTTACTTGCAAAGTTGTGTCTGACCCATCGCGGCCCCATGGACAACGTTCCTCCAGGCCTTCCTGTTCTCTACCATCCCCCAGAGTCCATTTAAGCTCACGCCGACTGCTTCAGTGACTCCATCCAGCCGCCTCATTCTCTGTCGTCCCCTTCTTCTTTTGCCCTCAATCTTTCCCAGCATTAGGCTCTTCTCCAGTGAGTCCTTCCTTTTCATTTGGTGGCCAAAGTATTTGAGTTTCATCTTCAGGATCTGGCCTTCTAAAGAGCAGTCAGGGTTGATCTCCTCTAGGACTGACCGGTTTGATCGCCTTGCAGTCCAAGGGACTCGCAGGAGTCTTCTCCAGCACCATAGTTCAAAGGCCTCAATTCTTTGGCGCTCAGCCTTTCTTATGGTCCAACTTTCATAGTCATACATTGCAACTGGGAAAACCATAGCCTTGACTATACACACTTTTGTTGGCAGGGTGTGTCTGCTTTTTAGTATGCTGTCTAGATTTGTCATAGCTTTCCTCCCCAGGAGCAAGCGTTTTTTAATTTCTTGGCTGCAGTCCCCATCTGCGGTGATCTTGGAGAACAGGAAAATAAAATCTGTCACTACCTCCTTTTCTTCCACATCTATTTGCCAGGAAT
>QLTV01001320.1:3314022-3338106 GCA_003457575.1 Thermophis baileyi | reverse complement strand
TCAACTTATGTGTCTTGTTCAGTGGTTTCAGCCTTCTTTACCTTGGCCATGTCTCTGCGCACTGAACACCTTGTACTTCTGGGCACTCCAGATAGGTTGCAGTTCTGAAATATGACAGCACTGGAGGATAATGAGTTCCTGGTAGCTTCACGTTTGATTCTTCTCAAAGCTTTGGCAGTTAAAGTGTGTCTTTTTTTCTCAACACGTTTCTTGCGACCCTGTTGACTATTTGCAACAAAACGTTTTATGGTTCTGTGATCACACCCCAATATCTTAGAAATTTCAAGAGTGCTGCATCCCCCTGAAATACTTTTTATAATTTTTGACTTTTCAGAGTCAGTTAAATCTTTTTTTTAGCCCATTTTACCTGAGGAAAAGAAGCTGCCTAATAATTATGCACACCTTGATATAGGGTGTTGATCTCCTTAAGCCGCACCCTCTCTCACTACACAAATACACATCACCTGATAAGCTTATATCCACTAAGCATTTAAGTTTATACAACTTGGAGGTGGAAAATATGCATACAAAGGATGATATGGTCAAAATACTCACTTGCCTAATAATTGTGCACATGATGTAAGCTAATGATGGACTTGCTGAAGTTGCAAGTCTTTACAAACATTTATTTGGGGTGTTGAGATAATTGAGTGCTCCACTAAACTTCAAGACTACCATTTCCAAACAAAAGCTCATCTAGAATATTTCTTCTTTGAATACTAGATTTTTGCATGATGGAACATTTTACTTAGCGAAGCATGTATTTTGGGGGAATTTCACAGGCATAGTGAATATAGTCCAGGTTAAAATAGTATTACTTAAAAGTGGGAAGTAGACTTCCAACTCTTTTTCTGTATGTCTGTATCTGAGAAAGAGATTAGTCTTTTTTAAAGTGTTAAAATGTCACTGCATGCTTTTGTAGAAGCTTGTAAACATACTCTCATATTTCCCAGATGTATGTCCAATTTTCTTTATTAAAAACCAATAATGCTATGTCAAAGATCATTTGGAGTATCATTATTATTGCCAAGTATCGGAATAATACAATGGATTGATATTTTGAGGATATCTGATGGCCAAATTACCCTCTCCTTACAGCAGATGGATCAATTCATAGGCTTATTGGTTGGTATTCTTTTCTAAGTAGTGGAACAAAAGACACAAACTCCTTTTCCCAATGAAGAGACACAAAGAGTCTTGCATATAAATAGATCAAACACATATGTGTGTGTGTATCTATATATCTGAATCCATATCTATATATCTGTTGTATATGATCAAATCAATATTGATTGTAATTACAATCAGATTACAATAAAATAGTGATTGTAAACAAATTATCAAGCACATATTGATTGCACAGAGAGATTTGTGCTGCTGTCTCTTGGAGCATTTATATCACACATCTGCCATCTGCTGACTATTCCACTACAAAGCAAGAACTTTTAACTGGATGAGCATGTGAACCAGCTCCTGGTACCCTGTTTCCTGCACTGACCCTCTCACTGCTTTCATTATTTGGATTAAGTAATGTTTCTTTTTTCTTTAAGAGTTGCAAATACATAGCATAGCATACACCCCCTAGCACTGGAACCTGTTCAAAACCAGGAAAGTAGGCAGGACATGCAAGTTATAATTTTTAAAAACTGTAATGTGATTTTAAACATTTCAGCAGGTGGCAGGAACATATTTATTTGATAAAAAATAAATATATTCTAGTGTAGCTATATCAGATGATGGTCATGTTATTTACAAACCTGGCTATTTTCATAATCTTAAAAGCATAATTGAAAGACAGCTAGCAATTTTGATGCAATGCATTTAGAAAAGAGGACATTCAGAACTAATCTCCATTAACATTTGAATTTATTTTGTGATCCGGACAGTCTCTATAGTATTAAAAGGCTAAAAATAGCAAATAAAGTTGTGTGTATAATGGATTCAATAAAACTAACAGGGCTTTCATTATACATCAAAGGTGGTTTCATTCAAATGGCACTCACTAAGTGGTAGCACACAACTGGCCTTGGCTGATCTTGAAAAGCTAAACATAGTTAACTGTCATCAGTAATTGGATGGAAGACCACCTGGGAAATCCGGGGCTGTATATTAAACTGGAATGTTTAAAGAAAAAAGTCCTGGAAAGGCAAGACAAACTATTAGTGCAAAATTCTAACTAGATCTCTCTGTGTAAATCAGCAGAAGTTGAACTTACATTCTAATGAAGAAATTGAAATATGTGTGGTTTGGAAAGAGGTAAATGGTAGCTTATTTGCATTGGATGGAAATTGGGAGCATGATAAAAGGCAGGTTATATCCTTTTCAGAAAATAGCTATACAGGAATAGCTCATTAACTAATGAAAACATGAACATCATCTATTTGCCAGACTCCACGCCAAATCAAAAGACTGCAATTCCAGGAATTGGAAGAAAATGGCAAAGGTAGAGACAGACATCTGGGTTGAAGAGATTAAAATGAAAATGGTACCTCCTTTGGTGCAAGCACCAAGCAAGTTCACAATGTTCAAGTGAGGTCCAAGGTGGCTCATGATCTTCAGTTCTGACATCAGAGCCTGCTTTTCACTGCTTCGGGCTGTGGCTGTAGGGTGGATGAATACAGTAATGAAATATAGATACTTCTTTAAAATGCAATCCACACTGGGCGTATACATGAAGGAAGATCGGGACAATTTTGTTGGATACTCAACCAGATTAATCATGTAAGCTATTATTTAGGTAACATAATACATTATGGACACCGTTATGTATGCCATGGGATTGGTACCAAAGATAATTGAATGGGAAGGTAGATAAGCAATGAATATGACAACATATTGTTAAACAGCCTAAAGGAGAAAGCCAGGCATGGAAGACGGCATGATTATTTGTATTTCCATGTGCTGGGAGGAAGAAGAAACAGTCCAAACTCACACTTGAGCATTTTCACAGCAACTCTCGTGGTGGACTGGGAATGGCTGAGGCTGTGAGCAATTGCTTCCACCACACGGCCGAAGGCTCCAGAGCCCAACGTACGTCCTGCAGCAAACAGAAGATCAAATAGCTATGTAATTTTTGCTTCCTATAAAACAGCTGAGAATAATAAGATTGCAGCAGTCAAAAATTCTGATTAAATTAAAATAAAATACATCGTCTTCTCTAACTACAAACAGCTATGATGGGGAGGGCTTGACAGAATTGTTGTATGGATTGTCCTTAATATGAAAGTTTGGGCAGAAAGAGCTATGCCACAGGGAATGACTTAGGGGTGGACCAGGGCTGGCCTCTCCCTGACTGGTCAGATAAGAGTGTGATCCCAATTAGCACAGTATGCTAAATGTGACCACTAGGGGCAGAGTAATTACAAATTTTGAGCTTCACATTCTCAGACGATTTGTTTGTCGATGTATTACATTTCTAGGTCACCTCACTGCAGATTATTCTCTGGACAGCTTCACGGAATTTAAAGAAACACCAATACCAATATTCCTCCTTCATTACTATAGTCTTAACTGTCAAGGCGACTGTGATGATATTCATGAAATACAATTTAACAACTACATTGTATCCAGAGTACCACAATATATATTGTTTATACAAGCTGCTGATTATTTTTCTAAGCCCCCAATGTAAGGGCCTTTCTCCTCTGGCATTAACATGGCTGATGTCTCCTTGGCAGCCTCTTTTTTCCCCTCCTGACTCAGCCTTCATCTTATTCCCAGCCCAGTTCTTTCATGTTTATGAAGCACCTCACCACATAGATACACAAATGTGAATTACTGGGTTTTCCCATTAGATTGTATTATATTACAATCTAAATGTAGTTATGCCTGTCACCCATCTTTCAGCATACTTTAAAAGTCTCTGAAAAATATGCTGCAGATCAAAGGATGAGGCTTCACAATCTAAGAGCTATCTAGTAAGAAACGAGACTCAGACCTGGAATTCTGAATGCAACCTTCCCCAACCTTATACAGATGAACTCTCATCCTCCCAACTGTCATGGAAAAGAATCAGTAAAATGGTTTCATTATGGATTAAGTCTTTCTGTTCCCCATAGAATTCCATTAAAAAAATCCTAATTTTAATTGCAAGAATGCTATCTGTTGTCATACAGTGGCATCTGGCTTCTATGTATCAACGTCTCTCTTATCCTGCTCCTCCTCTTCTCACCTAAAACCAGCCTGTCCCTTGGGACCTCCCAGCTGGAATCATAAGGCAGTTGCATAGGGTCCACGTAGATATATTCATGCCCATCAGAGCTGATGGACTCAATCACCTTCCAGCGAATTTCATATCGAGGCTTCTGGTAGAAGGAAACAAAAGAGTTAGAAGATGGCAGGGCTACATAAGATGCAGCCCACTGCAAGAAGAGGCTCACTCTGGAGATCTCCTCCTTGTGCAATTTGCACAAGGTATTATTGCACACCCAAACCTAGTCTGTCCCTACATACAAAGGCCTTTCTCCAAGGAAGGGTGCTGCCTCTCTTCCTTCCTTAAAAGAGCTAAAGTAGCTCAAGTGGTACATTACAACATCAGCAGAAGTTTCTGCACAAATATCAACGGGTCTTTGAATAAGGATAGCAGCCTGTAACTTATCCCACCCATTCACTGGGACCCAAAAGCAGCTCCATTAGCTTTGTTAGCTTCCATGCTATAAAAATAAAAATTCTTTTACAAACTTGAGAAATGTTCATTCTCTTTTTAACATTCTCATTTTGATAATAGTTACACATTTTAAAAGACACGTTGTCACTAAGAAAATTGAGAATATAATTTCAAAATAAAAAAGAACATTAATGCTATCTCCTATAGACAAGTATGTACTTGTCCTACATTATGGGGAATTTTGTAAGTACTGTAATCTCTGATTGGTATTTCAGATGATTCTCAGAACCTTGGCATAGTAGACTCACGGTTCATAATAATTGAAGTTAAGCAAATCAACTATCCTTCTTAGAGCTATTATTCCTATGGCTTCAGGAGTTTGTTCAGCCAATCGTTCTCTGAAATTCAGCATAATTATTCAAAAGCTGAGAACTTAATAGTCTGAGACACTAAGGGCTAAAACAGATTCTTACTTTTCGCCACAAGAAAATGAGGATCACCAGGAAAAGAACCATGAGAATCACAAAAGCCACGATTACTGAAATAACGATCACTTTAAAAGGTAGATCTAAAACAAGAAACGTAAACAGAATTACTAAATTTACATATACATTATGGCCAATGCTGCCCCAATATACTTATTTAGATTTTTAATCCATTTTTCACCTGCAAGGTTTACAAAGACACTTAAAATAACAACATTACCATATTCCTTTTTAGTCTGTCCAGGCCAATTATCCACAGTATTGTTGCTAGTAATTTTGAAAACTTTTGTGCTTTTTGATAGATATATAGATAATGTAATTTTTTTCCTGTTGTTCATATATTCTCTTTCCCTGCTTTTGCCTGCCCTTTTCATGTTTTTGCTAGTTAAATGTTTTGACATTTACTGATGTTTATTAAATAGCATTATAGCATTATAGCTGAGTGGCGTGTGTGTTTGCTGTGATCTGAATATGGAGACTAACTGGGATGATGCTGGGTGCAAACTAAACTGGAAATTACCCATAGTTATAACAGATGTACAGCACAGCTACGAGACACAATACCACTTCTGGCCATGCCAGTGCAGTAACACTGTTGCATATCTACATGTGTGTCAAAAACAATAAGATGGATATTGCAGGACTCACTGAATGGGACCAGGGTGATTTGCTGAGTGTGTGCACCAAGGAGATTTTGAGCTGCACATTGGATAAAGATAGGCTCATCTACTCTGTGAAAGTGGAGCTTGCTTATCACAACGTATACTTTTCGGTCATCTTCATAAGTGAAATTTGTTTGCAGATTCATTTCTTCTGAGGTGTTTCCCAGGATCTTAGTAGTTTCTCCCGCACACCTGTTTTGGAAAGCAATCAAAGAGAGTTTGACCAGTATCTCCATCATATTGTGTGATATGTTACATCTCTACTCTAGCATATTCCTCTGTCTGCACATCTAAAGGTTAGTCCCACTAAAAGTTTTCTCAGAAGTAGGTTCTGTACATTCAGGAGCTCCATGCTTAGCTTCTCAAGCTGTCCTACTACAGAGTGAATTATTCAACCCAGAGCAGGGCATGCAAACATGTATTCCAGCCACCTTCCTAAAAGTAAAAAGGTCTGTAGTCTGGTCAGTGTTGGAGAGGAGAGCACTTGGGAACTCTCTGGATGTCCCCTTGGTATCCATGATGGAAGAAAGACAGAACACAACTTCAATAAAAAGAAAAGTCTTAAGTGTGTCCATACTTGAAATATACTGCTCCGGTCACCATATTTCAAAAAAATATATTGCATATGCAGAAAGGAGAAAAATGTTTAAGAATTCAGGAATTTCCTATGAGGAAAGGTCATCAGAACTGAGGCCTTTTAGCTTAGGAAAAAGATATTGGATCATGGACATAAAGCAGGGGTAGCAACAGAGAACTGTAACCATCAAGGCATCTTTTGGGAAGCCAAAGAGCAGCAGCTATTATTCTTATAATTATTTTGCAGTTCTCTCAGAGTATTTATGGAAAAAGCATAATGGCCAATAATTTTGGCCAAAAACAGCCACTGTGACACCACGGGGATGATCGGGGAAGGTTTGTGGAAGTAAACATCTCCTCCTCTTCTTCCTCCTTCAAAAATATATGGGATAACAGAACCATCCCAAAACAGGGTTGAATATGCTCAGTAACCATGGAAAGTTGATGGTCAATTGGAAAAATGAAAAGATAGAGGGAGGAATGGAGAATAATCTGCTGGAATTGGGTATATTTGGGGGCTTGGAATGCTGGACAGCAGTACCTGTCAGCTCCGACTGGTAATCGTGGCTTGTGATTAGTGACGGTGGTGGGGTGGAGCTGTGGGGTGGGGCGTGTGGTGCATTTAAATGGTGGTGGGTAGCCTTAATGTTTGTTGCTGACAAGATTTCATTTTGTGTATGCATTGTGATCATGAGAGTGCCGGAGGCCAGAGAATAAAAGAACTATGACAGCATTTCATCGTGGTCAGGTTCGTTGTTCTTTGCAGTTTTCCGGAACCTGACAGTACCCCTACGAATGCACTGAGACATTTTGATGCTTATTTTACTTCTTGTAAGATTCAAATCATGCTCTAACCAGTAGCAAGATCTGAATTTATCTCATGTATAATGAGATTATAAAAAGACTGGTCTGCAGCAAAATCCCATGGCAAGTTCTTTCCTGCTGATCTCCCCACCCAGGGCTTTAAATGCAAAAACACTCAATATGTTTGGTGCAAATGTTTTCCTTACCATTTGTCATTATTACAGGTATACCAGGTAACCTCCGGTTGGGGCATTCCTTCTGTAGTACAGATCACTGTTTGCTCACCATTTGTTTTGTTGCTACTGTCTCTCAGTTCCGTCACTGTAGCTGGGACTGGTTATATTGGAGTAAAGAATATGAGATAACAAATAATTGGTGATAGGGGTATACAGTTTTTGCAAGGGAAAGCTTCCTGAAAAATGAACAATACAGTACAAAAGGTACTTTCTGAGTCAGAAACATGTTTAAATTCACTGCTATATCTTGCTCAAGTGATATTCCATTTATCCTATATTTTTTTTAGAATTTTTTTAACTGAGTGCTTTCAGTTTCATATTCATGCACCTCTGGAATTAACTTTATTAGGAAATCCCCTAAAGTTCTGGTGACATACACAGTTATTGAGCAATATTATTACTTGGAAGATTGCAAATAAATGATGCATTATAGTTATGAGCCTGTGAGTAAATTAATAATCACGTTAAATCACAGAAAACACGGCAACATTAATACCTAATAGTCAGACTTGTTATTATGCACACAGCGGTCCTGAATTGAAGACACACTTTAATGCATGCATAGCAATGGGAGAAAATTTCCACCATTCTACACACACAAAAATGGCAGACTGAAGGTGCCATACAATTTTCATTCATGTGAACCACTGCAAATATCCATTAAGATAACATGCCAACGTGTGATTTTTCTTAACAATTATTGCATAAACAACAATTGGCTAGGTATGCTGAATCATAAACCATAGTTTTTGAGTAATAATGATTGGGTTTACACGATATGCTAAGCCATAATGTAGCTTTTAGGCTTCAGATCAGCCTGTTGTATGAATCTAACCAGAACCGTTTAGATGAATATGTATAGACTATAATCACAATCACTTCGGCTTAGAAGTACAAGGATAAGTAATTGTTAAACTGTGAGAAAGCCAGAAAAATAATAATGAAATCCTTATTAATTAATTAATTGATCATAAACTAAGGATCTCCACTTCCTGTTGACAGAGAGCAATTTAGCTCATTAAAGCAGCTTTATCCTAATAAATAATTAAATGTCAAGATGGTAGCCACAACTTTATGGTTGTAGCCCATTTAGTAGTGCTGCACATGTGGCTCTCATAAGAAAATGCAGTTTCAACTGCACTGTTGCTGTCTATTTAACTTAAAAAAAAATCCCATCGTTTCATCCCCCACAGATGCCCCTGCATTAAAATTCTTGAGTTTTTGAGTAGCTTTTACTGACTTTGAGCCAGGGAGGTAGACATGGACAATAACACCTGACAAAGGAAAGTCTGGAGTAACAACCACACATCGCACTTGGAAGGAAGAATGGAAAACTGTTCTACTCCTTAATGGGACAATTTCAAGACCCACTAGAAAGTGACAGCTTTAGGGAAGGAAGAAGCTTTTTGCTTGAGAAGCATAAGAAGCTCTTGAGAACAGTGTTGAATGAAAATTGCATTAGAAGATAAAATGAGCCATTTATTTATTAGCCACGATTCTTCCCCAGCAAAAAAACAAAGCAAAATAAAACAAAACACCCAATCCAAAGATTCTGGGAAGTTTAGAACAATAAAAATAAAAGGAATATTAAAACAAAAAGCAATAAAGAATACACAATGGCCCATAAATATATCTTAGACATCATAATCTCCCATATTAAATAAAAGGTTTTAGCATCTTTTTGAGCGGTGAAACAATGTGAGCCAGGTTCTAGGGACAGAATGTTCTGCAATTTGGAGGTTACCCAAGAGAAGGCCTACTTTCTAATCCATGTCCCCTTTACTTCCTGCCATGATACTTCAAGACAGCCTTCCCTATTATCATTTCTCCAATACTCCAATACCTCCTATTTATGTTTACATTTTGGCTAAAAAGGGGAAATCGTGCAATCCTAAATTCTTATCTTTCAAATCCCATTATACAGATTTTGCAATTTTCTGCCTGTCTTGCCTTTGAACCCAACTCCACAGCTCCCTGTTTAGACTGCAATCATCCAAACAACCACTAGATGGAAGCAAGGCTTTTATTGAACAGCAGGAGAGAATAAGAATATATTTGGAAAGCATGACTGATGAAAGGAGCCTCTCAATCTCCTTGTTTTTAATAAGACCCTCATCCTTTGATTAGCTGCATGAAGGAGCTGCAAGTGTACCAGGGACACCCTACTGCTTGTTAATGTTCAGCTGTAGCTGATAAAGGAGGAATGTGCGGACATTCACAGCTTGCTTCATTTTCCAAACTGCCCTCCTCTTTTCCAGGTTCTGAAAAGACCACAACAAAAGAGGACAGTCAATTTCTTTGATTCTCCAGATGGCATCGGCCAGAAATAGGATTATATTCTCAATCAGAGACCCCTACACATGTCTGTTCTTCATTCTGCCAGATTCTGCCAGTGGACTGTCTTTGGGTACTCTCGTTAACATTGACAAATGATAGCCAATAGCTACAGTTCTTGAACAGAGGTTCCAAGCAGGGGTGTGGCTAGCCTAGGAAGCCACAAATGGTTTTTCTCCCCCATCCCCATCCTTGCTCAAGCGGAAACATATTCTCTTTGGATAGCCAAGACTATGTGCTAAAACTGGTTCTGGAAGAAAGTTTTTTTCTTTTTGCAAGAAATCTCATGACATTTTGCATTCCCAAAAGTCTTATGAGAGTCCGTGTGATATACAGGTAATCCTTGACTTACTATATGACTGCTCATTTAGCGACCGGTCAAAGTTACAGCAGACTCCTCCCCCTTCAAACCTCCCCTACTTATGACCAGGTCCTCAAGTTATAACTGTTGTAGCACCCCCCCCCCATGGTGATTCACCCTACTCTTGGTATACTTAAGTGAAAACTAATTGCCCTGTCCTGGATATTTAAAATATGACTTAAAATAAAGATACATTTAATAAAGTATAATCTTTGCAAAGAGGTTCTTTTGGCTGTAAATAAAACTGATCAATTGCAAGGAGTTGTGCTCACCATTAATCTGCAAATAAAAGGAGAGCTCTTTTAAGTCATCTTCGTGAAATGCTCGGACAGTGTACAAACCTCCCTCACTTGCTTTCACCCTTACGAGGGTCAGAGTAGTTTGATACCTGGAGAGAAAAAAAGAATCTTGCAACAGTCGAGATAGTGGAGCTTATATGGAGGCACAAATTATGTTACTTTTCAAGGGGGAAATTTTCCACTCAAAGAGAGAAACCCATTTTAGTTCAGCTAGAATGAATTGTGATATTTGATAAACTAGAATTTGCCATCATGTATTAAATGAGAACTAACTTAAATATAGTGTGCCATCCCATTCCGATTTCTGATTTAGGAAATATAAGTTCCTGGATGCTTGATTTATATTGGACCAATGTGTACAGAGAAAGGGAAACAAAACATATTTCCCTTATCTTTATATTATTACGATTATCAACTTTTTCCACATGGGTGCAAAGTTTTATAAAATCCATTAGTGATACAAGATTTTTCTTAGTAAAGGGAGGATAGATACCTGTCCATGATGTATACAGTATATCAATTAAAAATAATAGATGGCTTAACACTGCATATGCTAAAATATTGAGATGAAACAGTTTACCTGGTTTCTGACAAATTCCTGCTGTTGATAGCAAAATCACTGTTGCTCTCAGAAGTCAGGGGCTTGTTATTCTGAAACCAGACGATGGTTGGACTTGGATAGGCTTCAATCTGTATCAAAAAGGTGTGACTTTTGTGCAGTTCTGCAAATACGGTCTCATTCAGAACAGTGTGAAAAGCCACAAAGCCACGCTCTAGGTCAGAAAGGGTGAATCGAAAAGACACAAATGGACCTATATTAATTTTTTTTGTTTCACAATGTGAGTTAATGATGAGGATAGTTAATTGGCTCTGTTTTAGCACAAATTGATTATTTTAATAAGCAGCATAAAACTGTGTTTTAAAGAAAGAACTTTGACTTAAATCTTAACATTACTATTCTAGATCAGCTTAGCTTTATTGATTAGCCTATAGGCCATATCAAAATACAAGGTTCAAACACATATTACAAATAAAATCCTATAAAAACAATTTAAAATAAGAATAGGGTAAAATACAATAATTATGGGATAAAATACAATAATTTAATGCATAAATATGTAAAATAGTATAAAATAACATAAAATTATATTTCTGTATCACCCCCTACAATCTACCTCAATCAGGCCCACATATGCCAATCTCAGTGGGACCATTTTAGTCAGAAACTGTGCTGTATTAAATGTAGTTTTCAAATTCTGGCCACACATGAGGTATGTTGTTTTAATATGGGCCTCCCACTGGGCCATACATTTAATGTATGAATCAAAGTACTTATCTCTCGCCCCCTTATACAGATAGCAATCAAATAATATATGAGTCAGGTCTTCTACCTCTTCAGCTCCGCAAATACATGTACAATCATTATATGGGATAAAATCAGAGGTGGGATTCAGCCAGTTTGGACTGGTTTGGGTGAACCGGTTAAGATTCTGTGCAGTTCGGCGAACCAGCTAATCCCACCACTGGCTGGCCCCGCCCGCCCCTCACCGCCCCACCCACCTCGCCTCTTACAGCCACTCATTTTCTTGCCTCGTCTGCTTTGGTCGCTTGCTTGCCTTGCTCGCCAGCCTTCGCAGCTCGCCTAGGCCCTAGATGTGGCGCCCGCGGCCCAGCTGCTCTCCATGTCAAGCCCCGACCCGGGGCTCGCCATACCTGGGGAGGATGAAACAGGAGCACCGGGCATGGCGGCGGCTCACCAGCGCCAAACGGCCGAAGCGTTCCCCGCCGAACCCACGCAGCGGGACCAAAGAGCGAGGTGGCGGCTCGCCGCCGCCCCGACAGCTGACGGTGCCAACCAGCCGAATCGTTCCCTGCTGCACCCACACTGCCCAGCTGATCGATCCTGGCAGCCTTCCAAAGCAGCCATGTACCGCCCGGCAGGACGTGCCAGGCAGCAAGAGAACTGTTGCCAGCTGATCATTGGCCCAGGTGGCCACTGCGGTGCCCAGATATGTGCAGCCAACCTTGCCGACCAGCAGACAGTGGTTACTGGTGGACGTGGGCAGGTGGATGGACATAGGGTGGAGCCAGAGACTTGAAAAGGCGCTGGGAGGCAGACGCTCCTAGCGCTGACTTTACAAGGGATTTCCTACTCATCGTGTTCTAAGGTTCTGGCTTGTTTGTGATTAAAGCTGAGTTCTGCTGCTTTTGAAGTAAGTGCTCCTGGCTCCCTTTATTCCTACCAGGTCCGGCCTAGACTGGCTGAGACTCCAGTTCCCTTGCCCGCTTTCCTGGCTCCCCAGCTGTCGCAGCTCGCCTAGGCCCTAGACCACGTGGCGCCCACGGCCCAGCTGCTCTCCGGCTTCCTCACTCCCAAGCCTTCACCGCTCCCTAGTTTTAGGTAAGTTGCTGTTTTACATGGTGTGAGTCACCCCCGGGGCGAATATTGAAGAAGTAGTAGTTCCATGGAAAGCAGCTGAAGAACAATTGCTTATATTTAGTGACATTTTTAATTACCAAATTAATATTAATGATTAATGAGATTTTTTAAAATAAGTTTATTATTTTTTTATTTTTTACAAACATATCAATGCGTGAAGAGTGTGGCACCTGGGTGTCATACATTCTAATACAAATAAAACTGATAGCATTAGTAATAGTTATTACTTTCAACCAACTTATATATTCCTAATAGTAATACTGTACATATTTATATAAAGTTGCAATCTATCATTATTCAATTATTCCATATTTTCTCTTATTGCTCTTTAATAGCATTAGTAATAGTTATCTTCAACCAACTTATATATTTCTAATAGTAATACATATTTATATAAAGTTGCAATCTATCATTATTCAATTATTCCATATTTTCCCTTATTATTGCTCTTATTTTATTATATAAAAGTGTATACACTAATATTCCCCTTTTCTCTTATTTCTATGCCTTATTCTAACTTTTAATCATGTCATCCTTTGTTAAAAAACATTTTCTTTCTATCCTACCTGATTTCTAATCATGTCAACTACCTACAAAAACAGGAAAGAAAAAATAGAGGAAAAGAAAAACCAATCAAAAACAACACCAAAAATGAAAAATCATCTATCCATCATCTCTTGCCCGCTTCGATACTTTGCTATGCTTTTTTTTCTTTTTGACTTGTCTCCCATATTACAAATAAAGCTAGTAGAATTAATCAGTTATTACATTCAATCAACTTATATATTTCTAATAATGATACACATTTATATTAAGTTGCAATCTGTCATTATTCAATTATTCCATGTTTTCTCTTATTACTTTTATTTTATTATATAAAAGTGTATACACTAATATTTCCCCTTCTCTTATTTCTATCACTTATTCTAACTTTTAATGTCACCTTTTATTAAAACCTTTATTTTATTATATAAAAGTGTATACACTAATATTCCCCCTTCTCTTATTTCTGTCACTTATTCTAACTTTTAATCATGTCACCCTTTATTAAAATACTTTTTCTTTCTATCCTACCTAACTTCTAGTCATGTCACCTACCTAAAAAAAAAAAGAAAGTAAAGAGAGAGAAAAGGAAAGCAAGTCAGATCAACAACAGAAAAAAGAAATAATCTATCCACCGTCTCTTGTCCGCTTCAAGACTTTAATTGCTATGCTTTTTTTGACTTGCCTCCCAAGTTCCTCTCTTGGTTCTTTATCTCTGTCTGCATCTGCTTCTTGGCTGTTCAATCTAGGTATTTCTCCCACCTCTACCCTCTTCCATTGCCTAGTTTCCAAAGTTTCTGCCCAGGCCCCTATTTCCCTTTCAAATATATCTTCCAACTCTCTCAATATATTTTTCCCCTGGTTTAAATCATCAATCACTGTTATTTTCATTGTTGTCTCCTCTTTGTCTTCTTCTTCCTTCATTTCTTCTGTTAACTCCTCCCTTTCCTGGGCGTCTTGGTCTTTACTCATCATCCCTCATATAGTATTTTCCATTTTTCCTGTAATCTCCTTAAATCCTTTCTCCATGATGTCTTTTGTGTTTTGAAAAAGTAATGCCATCTCCTTTGAAATTCCACTCATTTCTTCCTTATAAAGCATTTTATTTTGTTTTTAAACATTTAACTTTTGTCCAGCAGTCCAAGAACTATTTATTCAGTCCTTAAGTTGCCCTTCAAGGAATACACTAGTCCCAGTTCTTTATATCCCATAGGTAAACAATCAGTTCCATTTAGATAGTCCCAGAGGTTATCAAAAGCCTCTTTACTTCCCCTTTACAGATTTAATCTTCTAACATAACATTCAGGGGTCCCTTTAATTAAATAGCTTCCTTTGGGTCTCCAGTAGTCATAGGGTAGCTAAAAATAATCCAATAGATATTTCCACAGTCCTTCATATAGGGAATTTTCCCTTTCATCAGCAAGTGGCACTCTCAACTTAAATTTCAGTATTACCACTTGTCAATTCTCCATTCTTCATTTTAGTTGTAAAACAATTATAAAAGCAGAATAAGTTTTGTAAGTAAATGATTCCAGCATTTTAAAATGCCTTCCCAGTACCACATCTCCCAGTTTAAGAGTCCAATTTTCTATATATTTCAAAATTTATTATTTTTCTCGCGCGCGCCTTTCACTTCCAGTCTGGTATTTTCTCAGAATGCTTAGATGCTGCTTTAACACACAGTTTTGAGCAGATAGTTCTAAATTGTTCCTTGGGGTTAAATTTAAAGCAAAAGGAAATCCTCTCCCCCAGTTCCAACACTGTTCACCTACTTCGCTCCAGCACTAGTCTTAGTTGTTCCTCGGTTGTCCCAGCTTTGTGGCAGCCATCTTTAGGCTGCCTTTTTTCTTGCCGTGGCTGAGAGGGAAAAAGAACCCCGGGTCAGACAGGAGAGCTGTGACTCTCCTCAACCTCACAGGGTGCCCCTCTTTGCTTCACCACAGGGCGGCTTTGGTTCCTATCGGAGCCCACAAACAGGGAGAAGTCAGCACAGGGAATGTGGAGACCCGTTCCCTGTATCTGATATTGCTGCGACGTCAACTGGAAGTCGATTATTGAGATTTTGTAGGAAATGTTTTTTTTTAAATTCCCAGAAATATGCAATTCCTGACAGTATTCAAAAAGCTAAAAATATTGTCAGAACAATTGCTATAAGTTCAGCAGAAGCGGAAAGGGGTTTTTCAAAAATGAACATATGTTCAGATAAGTCACCTGTTTCCAATATAACAAACCTAATGACTATTAGTCTAATTGCCCTACCCCTAAATGAATGGGACCCTATTCCTACAGTCAAAATATGGTTAAGAGTAAATGACGCAGCCGATGATGCTTGAGTAAAACTGAAGAAAAGTGCAAGCGAGGACACCAATAAAACAGCAATTTGGAAATACCTTAAATAACAGTTTTATTGTTTTTTGTCAAGTATTATCTAATAGTTTTTCATTAATATTTTAAAACTCTTTCTTGTAACAAAATCTAGTTTTGTGTACCTCTTGTTCTTATTTAAGTATTAAATTCCTGAAATAGTAAACTACCTTTTGGTATATCTTTTTTTATATTCAAAACAGTCATTAGGGCAAAGAAGTGATGTCGAGTTGGCCACACCCACCCAGTCACATGACCACCCAGCCACGCCCACCCAGCCAGTCATTAGGGCAGAGAACCGGTTGTTAAATTATTTGAATCCCACCACTGGTTCATAGAATGGAATCTCCCATATCTAACCATTGTATCAAGCTGTTTGAAACTTGCTCGGTAAATATCTCCCTGAGGTGTTTTGGCAATTGTGACTTTAAATAGTTGTCCATTTGGAAGGTACGTTTATATTTGCTCAGCCATTTCAGGCTATCAGCCTTACTAAGTGTGGCTATGTCATTTTGAGCTTTTATGTCCGTGATTCTTTGGAAAACTCTTTTTTTAATTTGTTCTCCTGTTTCACAAGAGGCAGGGAATTACTAATCTAATTTATACAAACTGTAAACTGGACTTAACCTTTCTTCAATTAACCTTTTTTAAAAAAATGAAAAAATAAAAAAGTGCCAGACTTTTGCTAGATAGAACTTGTGTGAAGAAAAGTCATGGTTCAGTGAATAGCGTTACTAGTTAACTTAATGCTATAAATGTTAGGATCAGTTTCCTTTTAAAGTTTTAACTGAACAGAAATAGAAATAACTTATCCAAAACATTAACTGGTCAAGCCAAGTTAAGCCAATTCAGAACAGTTTTCCTCAAGTGCTGTTGCATTAAAGATTCAAGAGATACAGACCACAGAACATTCTAGCATTCATACTCTCCATAGGTGTCTTCTCCAGCAGAAGAAGTGTACTTTTGAAAAGGCAGTTCAGTTTAATAACAGAATTAAAACTTATGCTGTTTTTGCACTTATTAATTAAATGCACAGATTAGGCTTTTAAATGTAATTTATTTCTCCTTGTCCGGAAAAGGAGAGAACAGATATTCCAGGTTGTCTAATACAACTCACCTTGCACCAACACTGTAAGGAGGAGGTAACAAAAAGTATCCTCAAACTTGCTGTGCTTTATACCTCATTAAAAAAGAAGGTAGTGTGGCAGTACACTACAATGCAGTGATAAGTTATTTCTTTTTTCTTTTTTTAGTTTACAGAACTTTAATAATTGTGTTCATACACTGAAGTGCACATTTTATTATTAAGATTAAAGAAAATAGACATTTAAAATGCAGGATCCAAATACTGTAACATACTTTTTTTCTCCTCCCTCTCCCACTCATTTCCACACTTAATGACAAGCAACAATTTGCTATTCATGTCTTGAGTATGTCTTGACTAACCCTAACCTTATTGTATTTTCTTTCTTGGAGGCTAGAAAAAAAAATTCCCTTGCTCTTTAGCAGGAGACAAGCTGATCTGCAAAATAGGCCATTTTTTTAATTTTTGGTGGCTTGCTTGTTTCAGAGACAGTAACTGTTCTGAAACAGAAGTTCCTCTCTATGGACGTAACCAAAATGCATCAAAATTTTAGGCAACTGCAGTGGTGACATTGGCTAATCACCAAGTTAATTCTTTCATGTCAAAACCAAGCTTTTGCCTAAGAATTCCTTGATTTTCTTTAGTTTCCCTTCAACATGAAGCATTATTTTGAGAAACTTTGCAAGCAAATTGTTAAGTTCGCGCGGGAAGAATAGCCGAGACGTAGGAACAGTTCAGCACCTTTATTGCATGGAAAGAACTAATACGGACTGACTGTCTGGCGGCAGTCCGTATTAGTTTTAAGGGCTTCCCTGCAGCCTGCTGTCCACTGACAGTTTATTTTTCCCGCCGCTGACTAAGCCAATCAGCGGCGGGTATGCAAATACGTACTCCGTGCGTCAGTATGTAACACCCCTCCCCTCTTAATTCAGCAATTGTCCAATCCGGAACTAGTATGAGTGACGTAGTCATGCAAGTAAGCGGGTCGCCGTAAGGTCCTGCTGGGCCTGCGCAATTCAGTTCCTTGGGAGTTCTCAACTGGTGCGGACATGGTTCTTGTTGCTCCGTCTCCACTTGATGGAAATATCTGGAACCGGCCTCCAGGCGTGGCGGCTGAAACCTCGGCTTCTCTGTCCTCTGATCCCAGGTGACTTCGCTGGACCTCAGCAGCTGCAAGTAGGTGCTCGCGCTCCCTCTCCGGGCTTGAGACGAGTGTCCTCTGGTGTTGTGCAGCTAGGGCCTGGTCATCGTTGTTGTCTGGGTTTCTGGAACTGTATGGTCGGCGGGGCGGAGACCCGCATTGTTCAGGGTTATTTGTTGGAGCCCCCGGCAGTGGCTCGGCTTCTGGTTGCCATAGCCAGGAGTCTCCTACTCGGTGTCATAGTTGGTCGATGTGTCGCCTCCACACTCGGCCGTCGTCCAGTCTGACCCTGTATGATTTAGGGCCAGTAATGTCCATGATGGTTGCTTTAACCCACTTGGGGTCCCCAGAGAAGTTTTGGGCAAACACTAGATCACCAGTGGCTAGTGTCCTAGTAGGCTTGCTTGAGTCTAAGGGTTTGTCCGGATTGTAAGTGGGATTCAGCCTGTTCAGTTGGGATCTCAGCCTTCATCACATCAGTAGCTCAGCAGGGCTCCGGTTTGTTGCTGCGCTCGGGGTTATGTGCTGGGCTAACAGGAACTGGTCAATTCGTTCTTGCCAATTCCCTGGGCCCATCCTGGTGAGCATTTCCTTCGTCATTCTCACCATTCTTTCTGCTTGGCCATTGCTGGACAGACAGAATGGCGAGACGAGCACATGTCTGATTCCGAGGCTTGCTAAGAATGCTTCCATTCTTAGAATGCCGGGCTGTCAGTTGTGGGCCGTTGTCTGACACCAAGACATCTGGTAACCCATGGGTTGCGAATAATCTCTGCCGGGCCCGGATGGTGGCTTCTGTAGTCAAGGTAGGCATGTTGACCACCTCCAGCCACTTTGAATAAGCGTCCACTACTATTAGGAAGGTTTGACCCGCCATCGGTCCCGCAAAGTCTATGTGGACTCTTGACCATGAGGCGTTGGGGGTCTCCCATTCAGACGGGGTTGTTTGGGGTGGAGCCGGTCTGGTTTCCTGGCAGGGCTGGCAAGTCGCAACCCATTCTGTTATGTCTTGATCCAGATGGGGCCACCACAGGTAGCTCCTTGCCAGCGCCTTCATTCTTACTATCCCCAGGTGCCCAATATGCAATGTTTTGATCACTCCCTTTCTGAGGTTTTGGGGAATTACAACTCACTCCCCCCATAATAAACAACCCTTGAGTACTGACAGTTCCATCCGTTTATTTTTAAATGTTTTAAATTCCTCCCCTTCGTCCTCCTGTGGCCACCCCCTCAACACCCAGTTCATTACTTTGGAAAGCACCCTGTCTTTCGCTGTGTGCTCCGCGATGTCCCGGGATGTGACGGGGCTGGTTCGCTCTATGTCAACGAGCAAAATCTCAGCCACAGGAGCTGGGTCTTCCACCAGGTTGGGTTCTGGGCAGCGGCTGAGGGCGTCCGTGTGGGCGATACTCTTTCAAGGTCGGTGGATAAGTGTGTAGCTGTACCCAGAGAGGAAAATGGACCAACGGGTCAGTCGAGGAGACATGTATTGTGGTGTCTGATTGTTTCCGGCAAGTAGACCCAGTAAAAGCTTGTGGTCAGTTATTAGCTGGAACTTCCGCCCATATAGGTATTCATGGAAGCGCTTGATGCCGGCCACTGCTGCAAGCGCTTCCTTGTCCAGTTGGCTGTAGTTGCGTTCAGCCGGGGACAGGGTTTTTGAATAAAAGGCTATGGGGGCTTCCGAGCCACTGGGTAGTTTATGGCTCAGTACCGCCCCCACTCTGAAGGGGGAGGTGTCACACATTAACAGCAGGGGGAGGGTCTCGCTATATTGCATCAGAACGCTGTCTGAGGAAAGTAAGTCCTTTACGGCGGCAAAAGCGTTGGCCTCTCTTTGTCCCCATGTCCATGTGGCCGTCTTCCCCAGGAGCCTATGCAGAGGCTCAGCAACGGTTGCCTTCTGTCGCAAGAAAATGACATGAAAGTTTAACAGTCCCAAGAATGCTTGCAATTCTGATTTATTTCGGGGTGTTGGAGCTTCTTTGATGGCCTTAATCTTTTTATCTTTGGGTCGGATGCCAGACCCGTCTATGAGGAACCCCAGGAATTCGACACTGGTGACCCCAATCTTGCATTTGTCTTTCTTTACCTTGAGTCCCCGTTCTTGAAACCGCTGTAATACCTGTCGCAACCTCTGCATTAATTGATCTTCTGAGTCCCCTGAGATGAGGACATCATCAAAGTAGGGAACCACTCCGGGAATGCCATTCAACAACCATTCCATTAAGCATTGGAATAGGCCAGGGGCCACGCTGACCCCAAACTGCAGGCGGTTGCACTTGAAAGCCCCCCTGTGGGTGACTATGGTTTGAGCTTCCACTGTGGTTGCATCTACAGGCAGTTGCTGATATGCCTGGGCCAGGTCTAATTTTGCAAATATTTTTCCGCTGCCCAGCGAGTGTAGTAGATGCTGAACAACGGGCACAGGGTATGCGTTTGGCTGCAGGGATTTATTAATGGTCCCTTTATAGTCCGCGCAGATGCGGATAGACCTGTCTGGTTTCATGGGGGTGACAATGGGGGGTTTCCCACGTGGCATGCTCTACTGGCTCCAATACCCCTTGGGCTATCAATTTGTCCAGCTGCTCATCGACTTTAGGTCGGAGCGCAAAAGGAACCCTTCGAGGCTTTAATCTTATGGGAGTTATGCTGGGGTCTAGGTTAAACGATATAGGCTTGCCTTTATATTTACCTAGACTCCCATTGAAGACGGTCTGGAAGTCTGTGAGGAGTTCATCCAGCTTGTCCCCTCTGATTTGGTGTAGCCCGGTGATGCCTATGTCGAGCGGCTTGAGCCATTCCACCCCCATCAGCGTTGGCCGGTGTCCTTCCACTACAGTGAGAGGCAGATTCCCTTTGAAGCCTTTGAACTTGACTGGGACTTCTGCTCAGCCGAGGACTTGGATTTGATTCCCATGGAAATCGGTCAGGCGGATGTTTTGCGGTTGCAGTTGTTGTCAGTTGATTTGGGGCATCAGTTGTTTCAGTGTGCCCCAGGTCATGATTGTGAACATGGAGCCGGTGTCTAGCTCCATGTCGCAAGGCAGTCCATCTATGGCCACTGTGATTACGAATTTCTCTCCCTGGTTGGCATTGGCGTAGCCCACCATAGTGTGATAGGTGCCCCTTGCCTCTTGGGAACTGTAGTCGTCCCGTCTTCTGCCCCTCTGTGCCCTGGAACGGCTTTGGGCTTGTCTCCCTGGTCCCATAGGTGGTCTGGGTGGGAGAGGGGCCCAACTGGTATTGGGCTGGTTGCGTGGCTCTGCATGCCTCAGCTATGTGGCCGTGCTTTTGGCAGCAGCGGCAAATGGCTTCCCTGAATTTACAGGTAGCCCTGGGATGGCCCCATAGGCAGCCGGAACAAAGGGGCTGCCTTTGATTAATGTCTCTGGGGCTTACCCTCCTGTCCTGCTGTATTTGGTAGACGTTGTTGTCGTCGTCGAATTCATCTTCGGCCTCTGGAACCTCGGTTCGCCAGTCCAGCTGCCTGTGTGCGTGATGGACCCCGCTGGTTCACCGGACGTTGGCTGCAGAGGTGTCCGAAGATTCGGCGGCTCTCACTTCCTCGACCACATCCTTGAAAGTGGCGCCCCTCCTGATTAATAATTTCTTCTGGATATTGAGATCCCTCATGCCTAGTATGATGCGGTCTTTCATCATCTCCTCCGGGTTGATGAATTCACATTTGAAGGCAATCTCTCGGAGGCTGGCAACGAAGTCGTTTACTGTCTCTCCTTTGTGTTGGTGCCGGTGGTAGAATTCATTCCTATTCACCATCAGCGGATCAGAGGGGACATAGTGCTCTTTCAATGCTGATTGTAGCGTGGACCAGGAGATGGACTCGATGTCCGTGGTGCTACCAGGGTCTCTGCCAATTTGTAGGTCTTGGGTCTGCAATACGTGAGGAAGAGAGCCCTCTTCCTGTTGTCCGGCAAATCCTAGAAATTATTCGCTTCCAGGAACATGCGGAATCTGGACATATAAGTCTTCCATTCTTCGGTCTGTGGGTTGAAGAATGCTGGTGCAGGAGATTGCTGGTGTGCCATCCTGTTGATTGGCCGGAGCAGGTCGGAACGTGCTTAAGATGGCCGTGGATCGCCATGAGGTGCCTTTGTCCTGTTGTCCTGTTGTCTGCTTTCCACAACCTTCATCGCCAGTGTTAAGTTCACGCGGGAAGAATAGCCGAGACGTAGGAACAGTTCAGCACCTTTATTGTATGGAAAGAACTCATACGGACTGACTGTCTGGCAGCAGGGGAACCGCTTTTAAGGGCTTCCCTGCAGCCTGCTGTCCACTGACAGCAGTTTATTTTTCCCACCGCTGACTAAGCCAATCAGCGGCGGGTATGCAAATACGTACACCGTGCGTCAGTACGTAACACAAATATTTCTCAGTATTTCTGAATGAACAAAACTATCAGGCAACTAATAAGGAAAGTACTGTTTTGCTATTTTTGTGAGCAATTTGAGCTGAAGCTTGGCATATCTATCACATAAGGTTTTGTGAAAGAAAACTAGAGTCTGGAATACAATCCCAGTTTAATTAAAAAAAACAAAAAAACCTCCTGTGCCACTTAGGCAATCTATGTTTTTTCCTGGGGGAAAAAATATAGTTGACATCTTGACCAAATATAAGAAATGCCTTGTAATTTTGTTTATAGTCTTATGACAAATGTGCATTTCTTAAACAAAACAAAATGATACTGGTAAACTGATTTACACATTATAGGTAGTTCTCAACTTATGACCACAGTTGAGCCCGAAATTTATGTTGCTAAGTGAAACATTTGTTAAGTGAATTTTGCCCCCTTTTATGACTTTTCTTGCCACTTTTGTTAAGTGAATCACTGCAATTGTTAAGTTAGTCTGTTAAGTGAATTGACTTCTCCATTGACTTTGCTTGACAGAAGGTCGCAAAAGTGAATCACATGACCCTAGGACACTGCAACTGTCATAAATATGAACCAATTGCCAAGCATCTGAGTTTTGATCATGGGGATGCTGCAATGGTTGTAAGTGTGAAAAATGGTCATAAGTCACTTTTTTCAGTGCCGTTATAATTATGAACAGTCACTAAATGAACTGTTGTAAGTAGGGGACTACCTGTATTATTATTTTTCAATTGGAATGAATTAAAAGAGATTTGTTTTCCAATGTTGCCTATGGAAATCATCACTATGTATACTACTGAAATGCCTAAAGCCATAAAAGTTATTTCAGGAAGATTTGGTATCAACCTGGTGACAAAGAAAAAGATTTCACCCAACATACCAATCACTCTGATAAAGATACTTTGTTTTCCTTTTTGTCCAAAATACGTGTCCGTGGCCTCACATGCATATAAACCTTGATCATCCAAGTCTGCATTTGGAATGGTTAGGATGGAACTAGTATAGTGTTTGACTCCTGGAACAATATGTGTCACGGGTTTTACCTCCTTGCCTACCTGTAAAAGACAGTAAAAATAATGCAGAGGAAGTAATACAGTTTCCAAAGCTCAAACAACAAGGAACATAACCATATGCTGTCTCAAATGATGAAATGCTTTCATTTAATATGTTTTCTTTACGGTGAAAATATGACATTGTTCCTCTCTTGTTAGTATTTGTCCGATGGCACATGTGACACGTAAGATTTCAGGAGAAAACATACCAATAGCGAACCTGAAATATATATGGTAAAGTCACAGCATACCTTTTCTCTCCTCAAGAAGCAGGAGGCTAATTCTCTTTTGTAGAACACTTCTTCAATGAGGATATTTGATAGTAATAAAAATGTAAATCTGCTACTCTGGATGCACATCTTTCTCAGCTTCCATGTTACATTTTTAAAAACAAACATGAGTTGCAGCAGCAGAAAATATCTGTGGAATACCGCTTTGTCATATCAACAATCTCAGATACACAGAGAAGTGAAGAAGAAAAAAGTCTCTGAATTGCAGAATAATTTGCAAAGTGACAGAGCTGAATTAAATACTGAGAAAGATGCTGATTTCTGGAACTGAGTTTTAGGATTTGGGAGATATGCTTTAAAGCAGGGGTGTCAAACTCGATTTCATTGAGGGCCACATCAGGGTTGTGTTTGACTTCGGGCGGGCGTGGGGATGTGGCCGCGGCCAGGGCGGGCGTGGCCAGCTCGGCATCACTC
>QLTV01001320.1:3251242-3281909 GCA_003457575.1 Thermophis baileyi | reverse complement strand
GTTTTGAGCCTAGCAAGCCTCCCTGAAGCCTAGGGAGACCAGAAGCGGCCCATTTCTGTACTTCTGGTAGATCCGTTTTTCGCCCTCCCCAGGCTCCAGAGGCTTTCTTGGAGCCTGGGGAGGGCAAAAACGGCCTCTCCCACCCCCCGGAGGCCCTCTGGAGGCCGGAAATGCCCTCCCAGAGCCTCCGCGCGAGCCGAAAATAAGCTGCCGGTGTGCACATGTGCGCTGGAGCACGAGCTAGGGCTCGTGTGCCAGCAGATATGGCTCCGCGTGCCACAGGTTCGCCATCACGATACCAGCCCATCATGGGGACTGAAGGGAACCAGTAACCAAACTGTTTGTTATTAAAGCAAAGGAATGTGCCTGGAGGAGATGAGAGGTCATTTCATTCTGTGGTCAGCCTGATTTGAGTGGGAAACAGGCACTTCTTGCTCCCTAAAATCCACTCTGGGGAAAATACAGCTGCTGCAAAAGTCTCAAATGAGACTATTTCAAGAATAGACAGTAGCATTCCTCACATTACAACCAAGGCCCACTTCTGCCTACTGAAATGGCAATGAACAGGTGACTCTGTTTCTCCTGCTTACACCAGAGAAGAGCCATTTGAAAGCAATGTACTGTAGATGCTATTTTGTATATAATGAACATTGCATTCTACCAGCATGTATGTTGAATTTAAACACAGCTTTACTCCAAGTCTAAGATATCCCTGAGGTGGAATAATTAGTGGATAATTAGTTCAACATTGAGGCCCATACTTGATATATATCCTAAATATATAACACATTGTTTTATAAATATGAATTGCCCTGTAAACATATAACTTATAATATACCACTGTTTAATATATATCACCTTCCAAATATTAGAGATGTAATGTAGAGTAATAACTTACTGTATTTGATAGTATTCAGAAATATATTTAAAATATTAAGCCAGTCTAAGAAATATTTGATGAGCTAAGAATTAGTTGAGAATTGTGCTTTTTAAAAACCTGGATCTAATTTTCTTTAATTCATCTCAAATGTAATTTCTCAAACATGCCCATGGAATGACATGGCATTTCCCCCCCCCCCCTTAAAAATGCATAAGCTTCAGTTCATTGGTAGAACAGAATCAACTTTAATCCATTCTTGGCCTATAATTATAGTGAATTATCAATATCAGTCAAATACAAATATAAAGTACTCTTTTACACAAGATTTTACAATCTTGTACCTATTTTGAAATCTCATATCGGCTTTTCTATTGCCATTGTCAATCTGCAACACAACTGATAAAGTCCCCAGGAAGATTGCAAAATGAGACCAATGAAGAGAACCAATTTGTATCTTGGTATTTTAGATGTATGGTATGTGTGACCAACCTTGTTTGCAGAAGAAGCAGTAGTGGAAGAAAACAAAGAAGAAAAACATTCTTCAAGTCTAATGTAAATAAAAGGTAACTTATTCTGACTCAACATAGCCAAAAGGTGGGTATATGTTAGACACTTCTAGTTTATTTTTTTCACTGTACTATGTTTTTAAGCAACATATTATATCTGGTCAGTCACAATGTAATTGTACATTATAAGTATATGCATAGCAAAAGCTATTCCTGAAATTTCCAATCAAAATTAAGATTGCAACTGAAATGTCAAGATGCCTCCGTAAACCGAACTCCAAATATTCATATTTACTCAAATCTCCTTGTGCACCAGCTACCTGATTCAAATTAAGTGAACATCTGTTTTACCTCTGACCTGTGATAGATTTGAAACTATTTGGAGGAAAAAATATATATTTTCTTAATTTAGATGGTCTTCATTATAATTATCCTCCATTGATCAGTGAAGAATTTTACATTGCAACAGTAAGAAAGATCATTTATTTAAGGATTTTCTTTTTATCAGCTGAATCTACCATGTTTTTTTTTGCTGATAAATTTGGTAAAATGACTGGCATCCTATGACATTGCTGACAGAGTGGCACTGGCCAGCAGAATAGATTTACCTTCCTATTCACTTTTTACGCACTCCATACGATTAGGGGAATAATCCAGAACAACTGTAGAGCATCAACAAGGGAAGGAAGTGTTTCACCATACTGAAAACATTCACATCTGCATAGAATGAACTTAAGTGACTTTGTCACTTGCTAAGACTTGACTTTACAACCATTTTTATTCCCCAAGACCTCACCAGCTATTTTATAACATAGCAATAGTCAATATCAGTATCTACCTCAAGATGCAAATAGCATCATGAGCATTCCTTCCAGTAGCAATAGCAATAGCAATTAGACTTATATACCGCTTCATAGTGCTTTACAGCCCTCTCTAAGCGGTTTACAGAGTTAGCATATTGCCCCCAACAATCTGGGTCCTCATTTTACCCACCTCAGAAGGATGGAAGGCTGAGTCAACCTTGAGCCGGTGAGATTTGAACCGCTGAACTGCAGCTAGCAGTCAGCTGAAGTAGCCTGCAGTGCTTCACTCTAACCACTGCGCCACCTCGGCTCTTATAAGACCAATGGGAGCGTGTAGAATCTAGCAACCAATCAGTACCCTCTCCTTCTTACTGAACTCTGGTTCCAATTACCGTAATTGAGGACTTACCTGTATTTGTAGGATAATATCATCAGATGCCTATCATTTTAACTATCATTGCAATTTGGGGAAAATGCTATTGATACCTACTTCAAAATCATTTTAAATAAAATTTGATCACCCTTGAAAAAAAGATTCTAATTTAATATTGACTTAAGTTTTATACACTATGGCCAATAGTAGCAGCATTATGTATTTAACATAACATGTAAGTTTAAGAAGAATCCTACAAATCTGACTGATTATTCTGTCAATGTTTAATTGGTCATAATTCTTAAAAATTATTATCTGGTCTATTATTGGATTTTTTAAAAAAGAAAACTCTTAATCAACCAATGTTATTGCAAATGCCTTATAAATAGATCACTTCTATCTGAATTTTTGTTCTCCTTCCTTTTTGCATTGCAAAATAATACATTATCTCTCTTAATTCAATGTTTCTTACAGATTCATATTTAATAGCCAAAAGAATGGGTACTTTAATCTGGTTTACCTAGTAATAGAACATCTAGTGTTTCTGATAAAATATTATATTGAAGTATTTTTGCCACAATCATTATTATCAGAGTCTCTTATTAAAGTTATTTCTTAATAAGAGTCTCTTACTTTTTCCAAAGTCTCTTACTGACTCTGGAGTCAGTTAAAAGGCATTGTTCCCCTGGACTGGCTATCCAACTTTCCTACTCAGAGGAACTTCTCATGATAGTTGACAAGTCTGGCTAGGAATCCTTTGGATTCTAGTCTCTGGGACCCAAGAAAGTGAAAGAGTTAGTGCTCTGCCAGCAATCACCACCCAAATCACTACACAACTCAACTTGCTGTTTATGTGGCTAGGGGAATTCATAAGAGTTATGAGAGTAGAGTTAACCCTTTCCAGCCAGGACAATATCCAATTGTTGAAGAGCATATGTGCTAAATAGAGTAGTGTGTCAAGTTATCTTCTAAGCTACGTGTCCAGTCATTGATAAAATTATACTTTGCACATATTCCCACTTAACCTGTTGTGAAGACACCTCACTAGCTCTTTCTTGCCAGCATCTGTATCTTATTAGCCAACATAAATAATTGCTTCAAAACTCGATCTTTTGTATGGATATAGAGTTTTATAGACCAACATACAACTCAAATATCTTATTATTCAGGTTTGCTGGAGATAGCTTTAATTCCCATTCCCCACTCTCTTGAAAAAGACTAATTATTTGTAGCTAATAGCTATACAAAATAGCATCCAGTTTCTGCTATCTAAATGATGACTGATCAGCTGAACCATACCCAAAAGTAGGCGCAGGATCTGTAGAGCCACAAGAGGGTTCACAAATCACTTACATTATGCCATGATAATATATAATTAAGCAAATTCCTAAGCATATTTGTAATTAAGGAAACGGCATTCTGTGCCAAGATCAAAAATAAGGGCTGTTTTAGAAACACCCTGATGCATATGCATCAATGCTAAGATAATAGCAATTGGTACAAAGCAAAACAAAGGATTTCACATTTTTAAAGAAAAAAATCTAAAGAAAAATGGGAATATACATGCTAGGACTGATAAAAAATAAAGGCATGCAAATGGAATAAAGCTACAGTATATATATTCCCATGCTCTTTGTTGCTTCAATAAGCATTTTAACTGCTTGGACCAAGTACAAACATCTTAGTATAACAAATTGGTTGAGTGCCCTTTATAAAGATTGGTATTCTCCCTTATACGCTTAAGGAAGAAAGATAATATCTTATGTCTGTTGTGGTTTACAATGAATGCATAATTTTTAGAGAAACAAAACTCTTTTGAAATAATAGCAAGAAGAGATGATAGTGCAATAATATTATAGACAGAAAGGGAGAGAGATGTAATTTTATATTGAACAATAAACAGGCGTTCCTAGCACGTTAAATATCACATAAAGGAAGTGAAAAGCATTTCACTTCTTTTCTATGTGTTTTCTTTGCTTTTCAAAGATGGGCTTGGCTAGCACACATTTCCAGGAATTCCCATAATGCTTTGCCAGGCTGAGATTCTGCCAAGCAAACCCAGCACAGCTGTTATAAATTAAGAGAAAATAAAATACAATATATTTCTCCTTTTTAAAAATGGATCTGAGTAATTAAGTGAGATCATAGATGCCCATGTGTAGAAAGGAAGCATGGCAGGAGTTTTAGTATTTGGCACTTTTCAAGGTTTTAAACCAACATTTGGCTTGACTACATTTCACACTTTTTGGCAATCAATTATTCCTCCTGGAACATAGAGAGGTAAACTGTAAATATCCATCATCTAATGCAAAACTCTCCTTTGCAGTAAATTTAACCACTATCCTTTGTGTTGACTTGGTCTCTGTAAATCCATTTCTTTCCCACTCCATAAAATGAATAAATCAAAGGGTTTTTTCCACCCTCTTTTCCTGGAAACATCTGTTATTGCAACATCTGTCCTCTGGGGTCTTCAGAATCCCATGACATTATGTTTACTCATAGGCCAGATTACTATCAGAAAGACATTTTCCCAACCCCTAACTGAAGTCAAAAAGAATATGCACATATGGATTGGCTTTGAAAATGCATAAACAGTTGATAATAAAACACAGAAGTCTGAAATTTGAAACCAAACTAAGACTGAGGATCTCAAGGGACTGGTGGTCTTAATGCATGCATGTACTGATATTCAATATCTGATAGATTTTTCTCTCTCTTTAGCTTCAATCCAGAGTGATTATTTATTTATCTTGACCCTCCCGGGGAAATCAGAAAAGAGGAAAATGTGCCATTTTGGTTTAGCAGAATCTCTGCTTCAGTTTACATTGTGCACTTGGTATGAGGCTGCAGGTGAGAGCATTGGGAAAAGCAAAATCCCAATAAAATGTTATCTATTTGCTTGAATTGATTTTTATTGTGGGAATAATTTTTAGAGCCTGATCAGAGTATGGAAATACAGGGTAGTCCTTAACTTACAACAGTTCATTTACTGAGTGTTCAAAGTTACAATGGCACTGAAAAAAGTGACTTAGAACCATTTTTCAGTTACAAACTTTGCAGCATCCCCATGGTCCCATGACCAAAGTTCAGATGCTTGGCAACTGACTCATATTTATGACGGTTGCAGTGTACCAGGGTCATGTGATCACCTTTTGCAAGTCCTCCAGATATGTTGAAGTACAACACACCTAATTCTACTGGCAGCTGTTACCTTTGCTGTCTGAAACTTATGGAAGTTGTAGCTAGAGCCATCTGGAGGGCAGCAGTCTGAAGAAAATTCATTATATAATGCAAATTTTAAAGAGCAAAGCAAATATAGTGATTTATATCTTTAGATATAGCATCTAAAGTAGCAGAGCAATTAAAAATTAAGACTAGCAATTAGGAAAAGAAAGTTTTGTTTCTTAGTATACTGTAAATGTGGCCATCAATCATGATGGCCGAGTTGAATGTTCTTTCTGAGAGATATCTGCTGGAATTCACATGAGCAATTCCAGAGCAAGAAACTGTAGGTCATGCCATAATTAACTTCCTAAGTTTTATTCCAGATAATTTTTTTATAGAGCAGGGACCATTCTCCTTACTGGCACATGGTTCTAATCACAGAGCATACAGTTTGAATTGTCTTCCTGGTATACAACGTTTGGTTAAATGCAGCCTTTCTAGGATTTCCAAGAAACTAAGATGATCCCAGCACTTAGACCAAAGGTCACATAATCCTATAAGGAGCTATTTAAGCCATTTGGTCCAGTTCAGCAATACAAATTAAAGCATTCATGACAACTGAACACATCCAGCAAATATAAGCTCCCCACTTTTCTGGATTAATTCTACCGACAAATTGCTCCTACTGTTCAGAAGTTCAATCAGAATCTGCTTTTGCAACTGACATCCATAATTGCACATCCTGCCCTCTGAGATTACAGAAAACCCATACTCGGCTTTCTTGAGTGTTGATTTCCTTTCATATAGTTGAAGATTATTATTGCATCCTTCATCTACTCCCCTGGTTAGACTTTCCCAGTTCCGTCATTTTTCTTAATAAAGCTTACCTTCTATTCCCCTGATCGCCTCTACCTTTCCCTTATTGGTACTTGTCCCAGATTGTATGAATTTTCCATAAGTGTGATGGTCAGAACATCGTCCATCAATCTGACCTTCACAATTGGTGGTTAACTATCTTAGAAAAGACTGAGAATAAAATTTCCTTTCCCTTGTTATCTATTAGCCTTTTGCCATTTTCAGTAAGTAGCTGTTGTACTTCTAATTTAGAGAATATCTGTAGTCTTTTTCATTGTTCTTATTTTACATTAACCTCAACTCATTGCAAGCAGTAGATTTTCCTGAAAAATCTTTACAAATCTGGGTAACCTATATATACTCTTCCTTGATTACATTTCTGGACTTTCCACTTTTTTATTTTGCAATAAAAAAATCAATATGCATGGATTAGATACTTTTAAAATTCATACTAATTTGTACTCTGAATTTTTTTGCAACTGTCCCTTTTAATCTCCAGTAATTTAGTGAAAACCTAGACTTGCAACATTGTTGAATGTTCCATAACTGAAACAGAATTTAACACATTCAGAATTAGCAGAGGAGGTGATATTTACCTGTTTGATTAGAAAAAGGTCAACAATTGCATTTATTAGTGACTGAAAACCCCTTATGGACTTTTTGGTGAAAAAAGAAAAGAAAAAGGAACTTGTGATTTATCGGTTTGAAGATTAGAAAGGGTAGATTATGGAAATAATGAAATAATGATGTAGCCTTAGAAAGAGAGGGCAAAGTAAAAATGTATAGCTGCTGTCAAGAAGCAATTTCTTTACAATCTTTCTTTTTCTATTTTCTTTTTTCACGATTTACTGTTCTTTATTATTTTTTCTCTTATGACTTTTGTTAAACATTTCTTTAATAACAATTAAATACATGCACATTTTAATATACTGTACACATCTGTTGAACAGGAATGAGGCTGTGGAGCCAACCCTGGAATATTATAACCATCTCATGTGAAGTTTCCTATGGATTGGTATCAGATCAAGTTGATCCCCTGATGCCTTCCCTCATCCTTTGAAGGAGAAAGTTATCAGCAAGACAAATGAGGAATTTCTTGCTGAAATGTTCTTGGTTGAGTTTATCTCCCAATAGATATCAGGATAATTAAAGTCTCCGGTCACTATTACTTCATGGCTCTTTGAAAAGTCTGCATTTTGTTTTTGGAAAACATTATCCACATTATCTTCTTGGTTAAATAGTTGGCAGGACATACTTCTATATACTTAACCCAGTACATTCTTTCTACTTGTTTAACCCATATGCTCTCTGCAGTGCTAACTTCATTCCCTCAAATTTTGTGCAGAAATAAACATACATGTAAGTTCTTCATCTCTTTATGTACTGTCTAGATAGTCTGGGAGGTAATGCTGGGGAGCAACCAATAATTTGGTGTCTGCTGATACCAATGATCTGAGAAATGATCTGAAAGCTAAATTTAGGCTGTTGTGTAGGTCATTTTCCAGGACCCCCACAATAACTTTCCCAGAAATGTTACCTGTTCCACAAGCAGGGCAATTAGGTTGAGCTGAGCTGAGTAAATTCCTTGCAAGGATTAGATAAGAGTGCCAACAGGTTAAATTTAGATTTCTGAGGCCCTGGAAATAAGTTTGGAAATAAGCCAGGTTATAAAGGATGGGCTCCATTTGAATCAGAAGGATATCATACTGCTGGTGTTTAATATACTTTAGAGTAGCTTTTAAACTGATATTGAGCAGGAGGGGAGGGAAACCATTGTGATATGATGAGTATATATTTTAATGGTACTTATAACTCATCCTAATAACCAGCAGATTCTGGGCAGTATAGACTACAAGTACAAACTAAAAGAAATAGAATATACTTCACAATAAAAAGATCATTGGAAAGCAAGAACAAACTCAAAAACAAACCCTAAGGTTGATGGGAAAGAGAGCAAGGGGATGGGGGTGATTCTTCTAAGAAATAAGAACAATCAAGAAAACACAGATCATGTGAGTAAATGTGCAGATCACAGAAAATCAAAAGGTGAGAGTATTTAGGAGCTTATATGCAAATGCCTGGAACTGAAAGCCAAGGTGGAGGGTTGGAGGATTAGGGGAAAAAATTACTGCAGACATTAGAGAAACATAGAATAGAAATAACCAATAGGATACAGTTGTCTCTTGAAAAAGGCAGGGAAAGTATACTAAGGGCAGAAATATCCTGCATGTCAGAAAGGGCAGAGGCTTCCATAAGAACTTACAAATGGAGCAAACCCTTCCACTGAATCGCTCTGGATGTCCAGAACCAAGTAAATTTGAGGTCTATGCTGCTACCCTTGGCCAAGAAGCTAAAGATGACCTACAAATGGATGAAAATGAAATTACAGAGGCATAGTAAAAAGAGACAGCATGGATGACATGGAACACCAGATGAATATTAGGAAATAAGTATTCTGCACACAACAAAGGGATCACATTTCTACCTTAAAAGATTGTGTCCTCGACCAGCTAATTAAAAAGCCAGCTGCAAAATTCAAATTCTTGTGATAGAAAACATTCCTTGTGGGAGGAATGGTTTCACCATCTTTTGTTTTGATACTGTGTAATGGATTGAACTGACATCAGGCTGTTTGCTTGTGAACTGTGTGAGAAATAGTTCTCACATATACCTACTAGCATATGTTTGAGTTCAAGCTCACCTTGGGTTTCCCCCCCACATTACCTAAGCATTAATATATAGGCAATGAAGGTCATGCAGTTTATCAGTTCGCATTCTTCCCTGTTGTAACAAGGGCCTGTTATAGCAATGCTCCCTTTTCTTCTACGGATCACTAAGCAGAATGGGAAGAAAATTGATAATAAGGGATCCATCTCTGACAGCCAAACTGCCGAGAATTTTGGAAATCATTATTATTCTATTACATTTGGAGAGCACCAGGTATTTATTTGTCTGTTTGTTTATTTCATTTAGAAACTGCCCATCTCGCTCACAGAGTGGCTCTGGGTGGTGTAAAATGTTAAAAACATAAAAACTGAAGATAAAAATTTTAAAATAGAGGCGAGGATGGTTAAAAATTGATATTACATATTAATTAAAAGGCAGGGAAATGGACTTCAGGGCACTAACTTCATGGTTTAGAGTTGGCGATCCGGCTGCATAAAAACCTCTCTGCCATATTGCAGGATTTAACATTCTTCAGCAGTAGGAACTATAATGACAAAACCCCAAGTCTGATGCTACATTTTTCATCCTGGCAGCAGTAAGACAAGCTAGCAGTTGTCAACATTCTCATGATGTTAAGCAAGCCCTACCTGCACTGGCCCATGATACTGTTATATGCAGTGAGATCCATCTGAAGCAGTCCTGACTTTCCAGATGTTCACTGCTTGAGTGTCTGACCTTTGAAAATGTTTGGCAAGTATTTGTAATGAGAAACACAGTTATAATAGAGGAAATGACTATTGGAAACAATTATGATTGTTTTTATATATTATGCATGACCCCACTTATGTGACTCAGCATCTCTGATCTTAATTATTTTCTCATAACAAAAACAGATTGCCTCTGAAGCCTGTGGAGATTTAGCATATATTTGGATATATAACTTTACTTCTCTTCTGACTTACAAATAAGCAAGCATGTTAAGTATATAAATATATACTGTATGTATCTTTTTAAACCTTTCTGGAGCTGAGCTTGTATCTGTGAATCTTTCTCATGGAGCTAGATTATGCACAACAGGCAGAAGAGCAGTTCTGTGCAGAGTAGGACTAACAAATGAGCAAGAATCATGTGCGATCATGAACAGACTTATTAGTCAATTATTCAGAAGAATTAGTTAATTCTTCAAAAAGTATATAGAACCACTACGTCATAACCTTCCTACTCCATTTCAGGGATAGGAGAGAAACAGAAAAGAAGTGGTTTGTGTTGTAAAAGCTTAAAATAAAATGAAACATCTGTTTGGCAAAATGCCAATGTTATAAATAAGTCTCAGAGCATTGATATTCACCCCACTCAATGCATATGCTTCCTCTTTCTCCTTGTTAGCATCAAGAAACAGTCCCACAGAGCATTAGGTTGCTTTGGAAAAGCAGACATAAAAATCTTGGAACTGATTATGGGAAAATACCTTTATGGACACAGAAGGGTCAGGCAGAGAGAATGTCTGCTGACGTACCTGAGAATACAGCAGAAAACAGGAGACAAGTGCTGGATTAATCTCCAGAAAACACAGTAGCTCCTGCTATTTCAGTCATATATATTATGACATGTATATGTGTGTGTTTATGTACATTGTATACAAGTTTATAATTATATGCAATTTCTACTCTATTTGAAGCTCTTGTGCCATTTTTCATTTTTAGCACCACAACTCTTTCCATATCTTTTTTTTCTTTCTTAACTCCGGCATAAAGTTGAGAAAATGGCTTCTTAAATTTCACTCACAGGTCTGTATAAATTAATGCTATTCTAGGCTGCTCTTTCTGCTAACTTGCATTTATGCAGCATCCTGAAATAAGCCAAGCTTTAGCAGTGGCAGGCAGGTACCCAGTTGGGCTGTCATGAACAGCAAATGTTTCTTCATTGCCCAGTCAGAAAAAAGGGGGATTTGTACACTAACAATATGAGTAACTTTAGTTGGTGGGCTGAACTAGAGAGCAAAATATTTTTGGCTAACTCTGAGCCAAAATTCAGCATTAGCATAATTTTCACTTGCATTGCCTATTTCTTCCTTTAGAAAGTAGACTGTATCCTTCCAACTTGGGCCAAATCTCTTGGGACAAGTGCTTGTGATTGTTAATTTCTCTAAGTGGAAGCAGTCTGGAACATTCCTGAGTCATAAGGGCCCATCTTGAAAACATGGGATAAAGTTAGTATTAACAACTGGTACACTGAGACAGCTAGTCATAGTTTCCATAGTAACAGTTCTTTGCCAGCTACCAAAATCTTTTCTCCACATTAGAGTCAAAAATCTACCTGGACATTTCCACATTTAGGAAAAGAAACTCTAGGAATCAGCCCTTAATGTAGTGGGGAAGGAAGGGGGAAGGACTAAAACAATTTTAAACCCTGGCAACTAACCATCTTGACTTCTCTTCGTACATTGAAAAAGCCCCTGCCTTCTAATCTCAGCTATGTAATTAGTTTATCCTTCCAGTTCCCTCCAAACACTTTTGGAGGTGAAAAAGTACTGGCCAGGTGATTTTTCTTCTAACATTTATAAAAGAAAATAACTCCAGCATTTTAAAAACACTTTTTTAAAAACTTATTTTATTTTGGAATAAGTTGTTATTTCATGTTATTTGCATATGAGACCTTCTAAGGTTTGATTTTAATAGGAATGTCCTTTTATCAATTCATGGCATATAATCTGGAACAGACTTCTTCAACCTGGTATTTTCCAGATGTGTTGAAATGGCAACTCCACAAACTCCTTATCAGCATGCATCTGGAGAATACTGGGTTGGGGAAGGTTGTTCTAGAATCTAGAATAATAATTTTCAGTGTTTTCTCACTGAAGGCATGTACACTAGTAAGACAAAGATGCCTTGCTGCTTATATTATTATTCAAATGAAAAAGGAAGCATTGTTTCAGACATGTAGAACATTAACAATATAAACACACTAATAGAAGGTTAATAGAAATACCCATTAAGACTGAATATTAAATGCTGGAAAAAAACCAAGGAACTTTATGTACCCTAGATGCATGCCAGTACTTAGTAGGATTCCTACAGTCAGAATTCAAATGAACTATATTTTCAGTACTTTATAAAGTTGACTTATCTTTGACTCTTTTCCAGAAATTCAAGATTTAGATCTATGGGCAATTCTTTTACCTCACAACCCTTCAGGCACTATTCAATTTCCTACATTTAAAAACAAATCTTCTTGAGTAACATCAGTGCCCCGCTTTATTTTTAGAAGTGCCTCTGGATTCTAAGTGGACCTTACAAAAATGAAGTTTTATTTTCTTAGAAAATAACATTCTCTTTAGAAAAATAAGAAGGATGGCAGCCACAGTCGTATTTTGGACTGTGCCCACCTGCCCAGAAAATGGATATTTTTATAGGTAGCATGGAGCATTCTGGGAGCTAGGGGAAAGTGGTTGGCAAGGAACATTCTAGTAAATCAGTGCCTTATAACTAGTCACATTTCTCTTGGCAGTCATCTTGCAAAAACACCCTAAAATGTCTTCCAAACATGCCGATCATCCCCAAATTGCAGGAATCACTAGTTTATACTGTACATACACACTTCACAGTGCCACAGTGCTAAAATAATATCAGTGTTATCTGGTACTCATTAGAAATTTCAAGTTATAGGAATAAGCCTTTATTCCTATTTGGTCATCTAATCAACTGTGTTTTTATTCATCATAAGGTAAAGGCTATTATGCTTGAAACAAGAATGTCACATTGCTTATTCCAATCCCTTCACCTGTAAATGCGTAACACATCGAACTAATCCATTTGTATCGCTTTTCCAGTACTATCATTTTCTTGGACATGCAGGAATTTAAGGAGTTGTGGCTGAATTCTCAACATTACCAAGACACAGTAATTGGCACCAATTAAATTGCTACATTCATGTTTGAATTGCTTTTACTGGCAAGTCTCATTGTCTTATTTATACTGAAAGTATACTGAAAATATGTTTGCTTGTGGTTTACTCTGAATCAGGGCCAGGAGAAAACAAATCATCTCGAGTCTCCATTCTAAAGATGGTGTTCTCTCTTTGTAAACTAGACGCCACCTCAGTTCTGTGGCATTATTTATCTTTCTCTCTTGCCTTGGACAAGCTATAAAATAAATTTTCATTTCTCTGAGGCTTGTGGATGCATTTTTTTTAAAAAAAATTATTCTACTTTCTAAAGAACTGCAGACTTGGGCATTTTCCAACACATAGTTGAAACTAGGAGAAAAATTCTTTCAAGCTGGAGAAGCCAGAACATTAACTGTTCAGTCCCCAAATATCATAGCTCGATATAAAAGCTCTGAACCCTATATAGATTACTGAGAATGAAAATTGGCTGAAGTCATACAATGTCCAGGTTTCTCCCCTTCCCCCGAGGATTTTTATACCATTGGATTAAAAATACAAAATGTATAAAAATTGTCATAACAGCAGGAAAATCACAGTGATCCATATTGTGTATATACTAAACCGGTAAGGAGAAAAATACTGAAGGATATTAAGACAAACTATCAACCTTCCTATCCTATATTAGATAATTGAATGACAAAAATCTCAATAAATATGGCTATGTCTGTTCCCAGAAATTTTTTTGTCATTCCCTATTTCTGGCTGTTCTTTGCCATATTCTTCCAGTTTAATTCTCCCATATTCTCTCCAAATTTAAGTTTCCAAAGAGATATTTTCCGAATTGTATCTTTCTTCCAGCGCTGGGCCAAATATGTTCTTGCTGCGGTGAGCATATATTTCTAGTGGGATTTTTTTTCCCCTAGGATTCTATGTAATAGGAAAAAATGTGGTTTCATTTCAAATTTGATTTCCAAAATGTTCTGTATTGCACCATGTTTGTCTTTCCAGGACTTTTTTTTTACTTGTCACCACATATAGTAAAATGTTCCTTCTGTTTCATGTCATTTCATGTTCCATGGCGTTTGTGACATTTATTACTGCATGATTTATGAATCTTAAGGATTGGAGTTGGATAACTTCTGTATATATTTACCATTTTATTAATTATGGTACCATGAGATACTTTGTCACTGCTGTGATACAGAGCTATCACACAGGCATTTAATGCATTCACACTAAAGGCAGTGTTCTGGGAACGAGTTGAAGCATTTCTTTGTTTAGTTATTGCAAAAGAACTACCCACTAAGACTTGCAGAAATCCTACGGCCTTAGCTTTTGTTTTATTTCTGCAAGTTTTTTTTAAAAAAATCTTTCATTCTTTCTAAAAACAAGCCAATCTCTGTAAAAGTCAAAAGACCTCAGTGAGAAAGGAAATTATTCTTACTTCTGGGAAATAGACCCTTGTGTTCCTGACATTCTCTTCTTTTCCTGATTTAACTTAATATGCTTCTTTTTCTTCCACTTCATCAGATTAATTTTTAAGGAACATTGGAGGCTGGCTGAATCTGTTCTTAGCTTAGTCCTTATAACAGGGACAAATGAGATTGAAGAGATTGTAATCAAGAATGAAGAAGGGATCCCTCCTACACCTCAGTGGCATGTTGGTCCCTTGGTTTTTTTTTTTTGCATGCCTTGTTTACAAAAACATTTCCTTTTAATAAAAGATGATGGATCACAGCTCTCATGCAGTTTTATCTGACAGCATGAAAACACTTTGTTCCTGTAAAGATAGTTTCTTCTTATGAGCTGCTTTATAAGTTCAATTACCTGTGGTCTACTTGTTGCTTCCCCCCCCTCACCTATTTGAATTGGCTAGTCTAGGCTTCCTGCTCCCTTACAATAAAAAAAAAGATAACAAATATTTGTATAAACAGTAAGTAGGAATCAAAAATCTAAACAAAGCCACAAATTTTTTTGTTGTGCACTTTAATTTTGGCAATTTCACATTCCAGTAGCAACTGGTCAGTAGAATACCAAGGGGATATTAATAAGCTTGTTGTGCATGTTTGAAACAGAGGGTATACCCATGGTTTCTAAAGTATTATTAATATATTCAGAGAGTATACAAGCAATGACTTACAATAATGCATAATTGAGCAGAAAATTAATTATGCCCTATTACTCATCCGTTTAGAAAGGACCATGTAGATTTATTTAAGCACAAATGCCAAGAAACAACACATGCATTCCTTTCATACATTTTAAAGGGATTTTTCCCCTTTTTGTTTATACAAACAAACATAATTCCCAGAATCATTTCTTATGTCTTTTAGTTATCTACCAGGATAAGCCAGGCCAGAACAATTTGAAAGTCAGAACAAACTTTAATTTTGTATCCAAAATGAGAACATTGTCCTGAACTGTAACAGAATTAAATGATTCAAGTCACAATTCTCAGGTCATAGACTCACACTAACAATAAAGAGTATCTATTAATCTATGTATTCTTTTAAACCAGAGTCAAGAAGTAATAAAAGAAACTTATCTCACAGGGTTGTGGTGGGGAAAACAGGAGGCAGGAATACAGGTAGTCCTCATTTAGCAATCATAATTGTGCCTGGCAACTCGGTCCTTAAGCAAAGTGCTTGCTAAGTGAAAGCATGGCCATGTTAATGATCTTACTTCAGCTAATACTTTGCTTTATAGACTTGAAAAGGTCATAAATGTGAGCATTGGTTGCAAAGTTATTTTTCATCACTGTTGCAAGTGTGAATGGTAGCTAAATGAGAGAGTTACTAAACAAGACTGCTTGTATTAGGTATGTTTGCCACCTATACATAAAAAAAGGTGAAATTATTCTGCAAGAATACCTCTAACACCATAAAACATCTTCCTATCCCAGGTCCTTGGGAAGGACTTGATGTAGGGGGGGGGGTTTAAAAATGTCAAATCCAGTCTGAACATTTGGCTAATTGTGTGACTAACCATAATTGAAAAAAATCAGCATCTGTCAATTGCAAAAGGCAGCTTTGCATGAAGCAGCTTACATCCAGTACCTTTAACATCATCAAACAACATCATTTGCCTCTTCCAGGTCCTTGGGAAGGATTCAATCAGTGGATAAAAATGCCAACTTCAGCCTAAGCATTGTGCTGACTGTGTGACCAATCATCATCATCTCCATCATAAATCTGCCTACCCCAGGTCCTTGTAAAGGACTGGATAGGAAGGGACAAAATGCCAAATCCAGTCTAAACATTTGGCTGGCTATGTGATGAACCATAAAATTGTGATGCTAGAGGTGGTTTCTGAACTTCAAACATTGTAGTCATAACCCAAGAATCTTCCTGGAAGAATTGCACATAAGCTGCTATACATGAAGATCATCCTTTTAAGTAGATGAGTTGTGCCATTTGCAATCAGAACCCAGAGATTAAGGGGAGGGGGCTAATGTACCAGGCCTCCTGTCTAGTTTAGTGACAGTAACTGCAAGGAGCTGACAGTTCTGATGGCCTGACACAGGATGCTTGCACATGTCCCACTGCACGTTGGCTTTAGTACTTTGTCATACTAAAGCTGGGAATAAGTTTAGGGCTAGACAAAGAACAGAAGAGGTCAGTGGGGAATACCGTAGAGGTCAGGCACTAGGTCAGGCATACCAACAAAAGGCTAGAGGTTAAAGCTGAACCCAGGCAAAATTAATGTTGTGCTTTTAGCAGAACAGCAGTAGGAAAATGCAAGTGGGATCACACCAAATAAAAGAAGAGCAAAGGGCTCTGACAACAGCTGTCCAAACTGTAACATTCCTCAATAAATGCAAGACTCAGGACTAGAGAAGTAAAATTTCCAGAAACTTTGAAGTCTTGAAGAAAAAGTCTTGAGTTTTCTATCACTTAAGCCTATATCCTCTGCTACCCTTACTTTCTGTGATATCAGGTTAGCACAAGAATTTCACTCAGAAAAAAGAAGCATTTTTTTTTTTTACATCCAAGAGAATTTTCTCTTTGGAACTACCACTTCCTGCTTCTGTCAACTTCAAGGTCTTCCTTCTTTTGGTTTTCTAACTTCAGAATTTTGAGATTTTCCTCCAGGACAGGAGAGAACATCAATCAAGTTACAAGCCAGAAGAAAGCTGAATATCCAAAACAAGATACAGAATTAGAATTCAGTTACCACAATCCATCGCAACAGTTAGGAAAAGCAATGCAGAGGTTTTTGGTTTTTTTTACTCAGTACAAGTTTTACTACATATATAATTTTATATGCCTCACAGTTGTTCTTACTCTCAGATCAATTAATGCTTCTTAGAGTATGTTATATCCCAACTAGTTCAAATACTGTGTCCAACTGTTAATAATCAAGGTGGGAAGTATTGAATTTTTTTTCAGGAAGGAAGGATTGCCTAGAACAGGGGTCTCCAACCTTGGCAACTTTACGACTTGTGGACTTCAACTCCCAGAATTCCTCAGCCAGCACATGCTGGCTGAGGAATTCTGGGAGTTGAAGTCCACAAGTCATAAAGTTGCCAAGGTTGGAGACCCCTGGCCTAGAAGACAATTTTCTTCAAATTCCAGCATTCTTGACTGTTGGAGATCTAAAATGTTGAAGGGCTATGTAGAGTGGCTAGAAGTTCATTTTCATAAATGATGGTCTAGCATTTTAAGTTTTCTGGCTGATATTTTAATTCCCACATATTTGGTGACCCAGAACAATCAACCAGCTGACCATAACAAAAGCAACCAGATAAATCTTTAATATCCAGGTTTCTGTCTCAGATACAAGGACTAATTTATTAATTATATGGTAGCAAGTCTCACAAAATTTAGAGCATCCTCCTCCAAACCTGGCTGGTAGACCTACTGTACTATTTTTATATTCAGATAATGAAGCCTTCATCTTCTATTTCACCCATTGGCTTGAACGGAGCCCTAAGTCAAGTGCACAAACTATTTAATTATTAATTAGCAAAAATAAAAATCATGGTGGTTTCAAAAATTTTAGACAGAATTATAGGAGACAAGGAAAATGGAATAACACTGAATAGGTTCAGACCTTCAAATATCTCAAACTTGTTTTCTACACCACTGGCCCCAAACTCAATCTCTATAAGAGGTCAGAAGTATAGTTGCTATACTAAGATTTTTCTGTATGATAGAAGGTAATTACCTAACTAGTGGAATAAAAGTATTTGAGGCCAAAGTATAGTGCGGCTGTCTTAAAACTTCCAAATATAAGAATTTAAAACCATTAGATTTTGCCCCCCTCCCCCCAGTTGTACAATCTGTTTTACACTTTGTGTGGAAACTACTTGGTGCCACCCTAAGGTACTGTAGAGTCTTCTCTGATGTATTGATTTCAATGGGACTGATCAGGCCAAAGCATCTTTCAAGCAATATGCCAGATATATGGCCCTGCAAAATGATCTATATTAATTAAGCGAATTTACAAAAATGTGCTCCTGCACATTACCTGTACAATACTATCCTTCAAACCACAAGAAGATCTTTTACACTTGCCTGCTGAAATGCCCTCCCCTCTGCTCTTTTTGAAAGGTAGATTCTGTAACATAGCTAAAGAGTTGCTCCTACCTCTATTTCCTCTGTCTCTACGGTGAAGGGGAAATTGAAAACATGGGTCATGTGATACTGCTGCCTTTTTAATAGAAATCTACAAGACATGTATAATGTATATTTCCCCATTTACCATACGATACCCAGGCAGGTTGGAGTCTGATTACCTTAGTCTTCTGCTAACTGACCAGAAGGGAGAGATTTTAGATAATATAGCCCAGTTTTGTGTCAGAGCTATGATCAAACATAAATAGCTCCTCCAAGTGAAGTGATGCTGAACTTTGCGTAGGTTGCCATGATTCAATATATTTTATAATCCCATCTACCTTATACACATACCATTCCATGTCTTATCTTGCTATATTCTTGCTATAGTTGGTTGGATCATAATCCATATACTTCGCAATTCTATGTCAATAATTCTATAGATTACAATCTATAGAAGTAGTAGGATCTATAAGACACTAGGAGAATGTAAAGTTATCCCAACTTGTATTGAGCCTAGTGCCTGTTAGTTTTATATTCTCCTAGGGTCTTATAGATCCTACTACTTCTATAGATTGTAATTTTATAGGTGTCTATCTGGCCTTAATCCATATACTTCGCAATTCTATGTCAATAATTCTTATTTTTGTATTATTTCAGTATGTTTTATTTCTATTTTAGAATGATTGTTACGTTGCTTTATGCTGGTCTATGACCAAATTAAGCAATAAACACACAGACTAATGAACCAATTGGAAATAGTGACTACAATGTAATTCCTGTAAAACACATGAGTGCACCAAGGGGAAAAAAAAGACTAGTATTAGAACATCTGATTTAAAAAGAACAAATTTCTCAAAATACCGTAGTAAAGGTTTTTTTTAAAAAAATAAATAATAAAAATTAAAAGGGAAAATAGAGGTCTAAGTCTTCAGAATGCTTAGAGATCTCAGTATTTTAAAAAATGTCATCATACAAGCTAACTAGAATACTGTATATTGAAGCTAAAACTAAGATTAGAGACTCTCTTGTGTCAAGCTTAGATCCAGGTGTTTACAGTATCCATCCATGTAATTCTGGTGGAAGCAATGTGGAAGTCATTTGCTGTTGCCTTTTTCCAATGTTTTTTTTTTCAGTTTCCCATGTGAGTTCCTAATGGTCTTAAGGTTTATCCAGATCCAACCAATACAGCCAAGCTCTTTGCTCACATTCAGGCAATGTTAGTTAGAAGCTGCTACTTTATTTTTATTTATTTATTTATTTTGTCAAGCATGTATAGGCAACAGATATAAGTATAAACATGATTATGAGTACAGGAAATGGGGGACAGTAGGACAGGGACAGTAGGCACGTTGGTGCGCTTATGCATGCCCCTTACAGACCTCTTAGGAATGGGGTGAGGTCAACAGTAGACAGTCTAAGGTTAATGTTTTGGGGGTTTGGGGATTAAACCACAGAGTCAGGTAGTGCATTCCAGGCATTGACCACTCTGTTGCTGAAGTCGTATTTTCTGCAATCGAGTTTGGAGAGGTTTACCTTAAGTTTGTATCTATTGTGTGCTCGTGTATTGTTGCGGTTGAAGCTGAAGTAATCATTGACAGGTTAGAACTGTCATTGACAGTTAGAAGCTGCAACTAACCAGAATGTTTTACAATACATTTGAAGTAAGAAAAGTTGGGGGAGTTGGCAGTCTATCAGACAATAGATATGCTACAGAAAGAAATGGAATTGGAAGATGTAAGATAGTACTGCAAACAGAGGTTACCAGATGAAATCATAGGCCTTCAGGACAAATCATGACTAAACAAATCATTGGGTCCAGATAATATCCACTCAAGGATACTGGGTGGATACTTGGATTTTAATACAGTAAAAACAAATGTGAAGTTGCTGATCTTCTAATGCAAATATTCAACTTTTTCCTAGAAAATATATTTTGATTCTGAGGACTGGGAAATAAATAACCTAACCCCTTTGCTTTTTTCATATTTCTAATGCATTCTCAAATGCACATAATGCACTCCACTCCTATTCTGTTCAGTACTTGGGGGAGGGGACATGTCATTTTTCTATTCAACTTCATGGCTGCATTTGAGCAATTCAGGTGTGCCAGAGGCAGCAAAGATAGCTGACTAGCCATGGATTCTATCCACTACTTAGAAGCAGAAAATAAGACCAGGCACTGAGCCTTGCAGTTCAGAAATAGCTGCCACAGCAGCAATGGGAGAATGGAAATGGAGAGGGAACATATCCCTCCTGCATTTGCTTCCTTGGCTGGGCAGTAGTCTAAATCTCTCCATGTTTCTTACAGAATGAAGCCTGGCTGGAAGAATAAAAAACACCCAATTCAGTCTAGGCAAGGAGTCCTGGGCTCAGGGCATATTCTCTGCAGGGTTCTGGCACTCATGATATGTTTGTTATTTTCTGAAGGACCCAGAGTTGGGTACACTTCAAAGAAAAACTGGAGAACAGCAGAGTAGACTTAAATGACCTATAACGCATTACGAGAAGTCATCAAAACCTAATTGCAGTTGGGCTGCCAATAATAATAATAACAATAACAATAACAATAATAATAATAATAATAATAATTATTATTATTATTATTATTTTCCACATAAAGTGGAAAAAGTCAAAAATGAGAAGGTGCAGATCTTGTGGGACTTTCAAATACAGACGGATCTTCAGATATCAGAGTTGTTGAAAATCAAAGCGTACAATTTATTGATATTGCTGTCCCAGGAGACGCCAGAGTTGAAGAAAAAGAACTGGAAAAAATCACAAAATATCACGACCTGGCCATCGAAATACACGATTATGGATGAAACATGTAACAGTGATACCCATTGTCATCGGGGAACTTGGTACCATGTCCAAGAATTTTACAAAATATATCAAGAAATTGCAGCTTCTTGCAATAACACCAGCGGAACTGCAAAAAATTGCACCTCTCGGAACTTCGTACATTTTAAGAAGATACTTGGTTGATACCTAGGATGCTGGTAGCAACCCATATCAACCATCAGTGTCAGTCAATGATATTTGTGATACATTTTTAAATGTTCAGTTGACTGAGTTTCATGTTTTAATGAATAAAATATTAATGTTAATGTTGTTAAAATTGTTAAAATATTGTAGGTTTTATGAATACAGACTGATAAAATCTTTCCTCATCACACACCAGATATAACTGTAGTTGAAACAAAGAAAGTGTGGATAATTGATGTGGCAATACTAGGGGATAGACAAGAAAAAAGACAAAGAATTGGAAAAGATAATAAAATATCAAGATTTGAAAACAGAAATGGAAAGATTATGGCATAAACTGGCCATGGTAGCCTCAGTTGTTATTGGCACACTGAATGCCACACCAATACTATTGGATGGCACATAGGAAATCTGTACATTGAAAAATTTCTGTCAATTGCAAAAGGCCATGTTGCTTGGATCTGCACATATACTATGCTGATACATTGCAGCATCCTAGATTCTTGGAAAGAAATCAATGCGTAACAAGGCCAACACCAGCTAAATAACTTTGTCATAAATTCACATTATTGGGAATAAACAATAGACACTTTGAAACATTAATATTATAAAATTAACATATATCACATTGCTTAGTTCAAACCTTCCCTCCCAAAAAAGGAACATTATAAAAGAGGGTGGCACTAAAAGGATAAAATTTATTTTAGTAGCAAGAAAGCAAGCCTATGTTACAATTGTGTTTCTTTCAAATAAACAGCTATGGGATTCGTGTTCTTCATAGTTGTATTTTAGTTACCTATGCATTTTAATCTAGATGGCCAAATATTGAATATATTAGCACTGTCGTCATTGCATTCTATAGTCTAGTTAATTTTGCTGTATCACCAACTGGATTTGAAATGAAGTTGTTTCTCAAAGACCACCCAGGAAGTTAATTTTTGAAATTGAAATCAGGATTTGTAGCAAGTAGCTCGTGTTCTTTCACAACAGTGGTTAAGAAGATGCCCTACAAACACACATGCACTGAATGTACTACACACTGTGAGAAATACTGGTGTGATGAAGTACCCACTCTGGTGAGTTCATAGGTCAAGTAATAGAAAAGTTCTAAATGAGCTCTTCTGAGCTCACAATACTTGCTTCAAATTCGAGACAGGTTGTTCCAGCATTACTGGAAGCATCCCAATACTGTTCCAGCCATTCCAGAAGTGTTTCATGCTCAATTGTTCTAATTTGTGTTCAGAATGGGGGCTTTGGATCTTGCAATGGGAATGTTTCAAGTTTCAGATACTCGCAAATTGGTCAAAACAGCATAAGGATATTACAGAAAAGTCAGAAAAACTGTCATGAACCCAAACTGGAATATTTTGAACTTGTACCCAGGGTATCCCCTCTCAGGAAGTTTTAAATTCAATTTATTTTTCTTGTGGCATAAATGCCAGCACTGTCTATAAAGGGGAAAAATTAAGTAGCAGGTGATACAGAAGATGCCTGAAGCATGGGAAAAGATAACTAGCCATTTCTATCTTTCCAGGAGATGTGCTGTAGTAGCAACTATGCTAAAAGTTTTCTCTTCTGCAATGATCAGCAATATTCTGAGAACAGAATATTATATCATCCCTTTTCACACTTTTAGTGTTTGGCTCTCCAGAAAGCCATTTTCATACATCATGGAGTTCATCTTTAACTAATGAAAGTAAAACCAGTACAGTATTAGTGCTCTTGAAATCTGAGCTTAAAACTATTACAAAAAAGGATGATAAACAGGACACAGGGAGATGCTTTCTCCCATCCTCAGGCAAACCAATAGACTTTTTCCTTTCTTTTTTGAGCCCTTAGGATGTTGCAAACAATTTATGTTTCAAATGCTAGCCACTGTATTCCATTGGATGGACACAAACAGGAGAAAAAAGTCTGAAAGAGAAATGGGGACAAACCTGAACCTTCAGCCCAATGACTCCCATCTCCTAATTTCAGTTTAGGGCAGTGAAGATCTTACTTTGTAACTCCACTTTATATTGAGATGCTCTTTGGAAAGCAGCGAAAGAAAGAAATTGATGGAAAATGAAGTATTTAAATCTTTGCAAATGCTGCGTTTTGCCCTTTTGGAAACTGATCCCAAAAGCAAATATGGTTGAGCCCTCCACATCTGGATCCGTTAAAAAAAAGTTTCCATTTGCAACTTGTTTTTAGGCTGGTGCAGCAAATAAGAGCTGAAGAACTAAAAGCAAAGGAGACCACAGAAGGGCTTACCTTAACTTTGCAGAAAGGGCTTTCGCCAAACGGCGCCCAGAACTTGCTGGGACTCCCCTCCAAAACTTCGTTTTATCTTTCTTCTGAAGTTTCTCCGACTGCCCCGAGTCCTTCAGCTGAGCTAGGCAGTCTTACAAAAAAGAAAAAGGAAAAAAAAATGCCTGAGGAGGGTTGTCTGAAGCTTGAAGGGGCGGGACTGGGGGGGGGGGTAGGAGGAGGATGCCCAGAGCGCCCACTGCCTGCCTAGAGCCTCTGGTTTGTTTTTTTATTACCCCCCAGAGTATTCGTCACAGGATCCTAAACCGAGCCCTTGCTCCAGCTCTGCAGCGGTTCTTTTAAACCAACAAGAAGCCTCTGCCAGGAATGAGGCTTTGCGGTTGTTGATTTAATCCTACTTTGGGTTCCAACTTTTTGGATCGTACTCGCAGACAGAGACAGGAAGGATGGAAAAGGAAAAAGAAAAAAAAGAGAGAACCCTTTTGCTTCTTTTCCTTTCTGGAGGAGAAAGGCAATTTAGGGGGGGGGGAGGGAGGCTAGCTTCAAGTAACTGGAACTGAAAGACACAACAAACTTTGCAGCCCAAAGAGGCGGCAGGTCAAAAAAGTCGGAGGAAGACGAGAGCTGGAGGAAAGCTGGTGCGAACGGTCCGAATGCCATCCTCCAAGCGGAACAATCCCAACCGAATCGGTGTGGGCGCGTTGTGTCTGTGCATGGTGCAGATCTGTTCAAAACTGGACTTTTAAGGGTTGCGAGCTTCTCAATCCCATTCTGTCTCTCTGGTGTGGATGCCTGCTTTCGATTCTGGCCTCTCCCCCCCCCGCCGCCGCCCCCCTCCTACCAGCCTCCATCTTTCCCTCCTCCCTCGGTTAGCCCCTTTCTCAGGATATGAGGAAATGTTTAGAAAATCCGCGGCCGACGCCAGCCGCTGACTCATGTTTTCATTAAAGAAGGGAGGCCTCCCGCCACATGTGAGGAGCGCTGCCCGCCCGTTCGCTTTTCCTCCTCCTCCTCTGGCTCCGCCTCCGCTCCCCTCCCTCGCACCTTCTTGGCGCGGAGTGGGAAGCTTGGAGGGGGCGACCGGACCGGAGGGGGGAAGAGCGGACGTGGTGGGGCTTATCGGCGGAGATAACCTTGAATTAGCGGCCTGCCTTGTTCTTTGTTTGCTGGGAGGGATCGCTGTTGAAAAAGTTTTTGCGAAGGACACAACCATGGGCTGGTTGACACACAGACCTTAGGGGGACGTGCGCATGTGAATCGTAGTTTGCTTTCTGTGTGGATAGATTCCCCGAATAGGGGCTGTTGAGGAAGCCTCCCCCCCCCCAAGGGCCTTCCACACAAAAGGCCATAGGGTGGTGGGTGGGTTGTTTGAGTGTAGGCATGAAGAAAAGAATTGAGATACGTGTTTTGTTCTGTGGGCTTTTGATGAGCTCAGAACAAATTCCTCAAGGAGTCATTCTGCTAGGTAAAAATACACAAGGCTTGACGGCCAGCCGAAAAAATAAATAAATGGGTCTTGAAAGAAATCATCCCAAGAGTCCTCACTCAAGACACAAATGATCAGGGTCAAATTATCCTACTTCAGAAATGTTATGTGAAGACTCGGGTCTCTTGAAAAAAAGCTCTAATGTTAGGAAAAGGGCAGAAGGAAAGACAGAAAGATGACAACAGCAGCAAGGTGGATGGACTCAGTTACAGTGGTGAGGGGAGCACATTTGGAAGTGCTGAAGGACCATTTTAGGAACAAATTGCATAGAAAAAAGTCTGTGTGATCTCAAGAACTTAAGACAGGATATCCTGGAAGAAGACTATAGCAAACTAAGTCTTTTTATTGCTAAGAAAAAGCAACTATGTATGTATTTGAAGTTAGAGATGAGCTTCGCTCAGAGAACATGTATTAAAAACTAAGTTTTCAGGGGTTCATTAATATAATACCTTTTAATGTAAATGTATATAATTTGAATATGGCAAATATGTAGAGAATTATAAATACATGGGCATAGTATTCATAATTGTTTTGCTCAAAGTTGGGAAATTAAAAAAAAATCTCAGACAACTTTCCCGGGGCCAATTGTTGGAAAATGGCAGTGAAACGTTAAAGGGTTAAGTTATGAATACTTCATAAACTCTTCCCTAGACTCTCTAAGAATCCTTGATATTCACCAGTAAATTAAACCAATAAATAAATAATAAATAAATAAAGCCAGTCTATTACCTTTAGTTTTTATAGGATGCTATCTCATTGTCATTTTTCAAATGCAGTTCCACTGCCAATCCAGTTGCCTTCTGCACGAGATAAAGAAGAAAGTGCTCTTTTGTCCTTGATTTCAAATGCAAAATATCTTGAGCCAACCTGTTTAGGGCCAAACAAAAAAGTCAAAGATATAAACACAGTTTCATGTTCTCTGAAACATAGCATATATAAATGTGACTGAAAGCTATCATATCTAATACCATTGAATTTGGTATCATTAGAAGACCCACTCAGTTTTTGGAATGTCAACATCTTGATTTCACATCTAAGCAATCATATGTCTATGAATTGATCTACTAGTATGGCTGAACTCCTCGAATAATACACCCCATTGAAATAAGTGGGGCTAATTTCTCAGTATTCATGTTCAGGCAATTTAGTAAATACATTATTCTATGCTCAGAATTAACTTACTCAGTTCAGAAGTTGCACAATGCAGCCTTGTTTGCCTAGGTTAGCGTAGGTGGAATTTGAGAAAACACAGTGCTTAGTAGAGAAGCAACAGGCATAAAGTTGTACTGGTTACCAGTTTGATTCTGGGTGTAATTTAAGAGATGACACTTATCTATAAAGTCTTTCAAGGGCATCTTATCTCCAATTATCTCTGATGTTGGCAAGCTCCATACACAAAGCTTGTAACATTCCCCAGACGACCTATCTTCTCCATTGCTGTCCTGACCTTTAAAACAGCACCTCCTCCTCCAGGATCCAGCTAGCTCTGACCCTGCCAAGCTTTCAGAAGTCATTAAAGACCTATTATTTTCTCCCCAGGGTTTGGGTCTGGGATTGGTATGACATACTGGAAGATTTTGCTTTTCCCCCAGCGTTTTTTCTATTTACATGTCTTTGTTTTTGTTTTTTATGTCTTTTTATTATGTGGTTCTATTATACTATTCTTCAATGATGAGTGCTGTCCTGAATTGTATGTTGAATGGGTGTCTATAGAAATTGTTCAGCTAAATGGTAAGGTCACACTTGGAATACTACATTCAGTTTTGGTTGCCACGATGTAAAAAAGATGTGGAGACTAGAAAGAGTGCAGAGAAGAGCAACAAAGATGATTAGGGGACTGGAGGCTAAAACATATGAAGAACAGTTGCTGGAATTGGGTATGTCTAGTTTAATGAAAAGAAGGACTAGGGGTGACATGATAGCAGTGTTCCAATATCTCAGGGGCTGCCACAAAGAAGAGAGAGTCAAGCTATTCTCCAAAGCACAAGAAGCAATGGGTGAAAACTAATCAAGGAGAGAAGCAATTTAGAACTAAGGAGAAATTTTCTGACAGTTAGAACAATTAATCAGTGGAACAACTTGCCTCCAGAAGTTGTGGGTGCTCCAACATTGGACATTTTTAAGAAGATGTTGGACAACCATTTGTCTGAAGTGGTGTAGGGTTTCCTGCCTAAGCAGGGGGTTGGACTAGAAGACCTCCAAGGTCCCTTCCAACTCTGTTATTCTATTCTATTCTAAATAAAATGGGAGGCCTCACTATCAACTTGGTGTTTTCCAGAAGCTGCTGAATGCTTGCTTGGATGTATCCTTGTTAAGCTTAATTTTGTTGGCCTGAATGACTAAAGTAAACTGAGTTTATAAATGTGAGTTTAAAGCCATCACCGAGTATGTGATTGAACAGACTTACAAGTAGTCCTCACTTAACAACAGTAATTGGAATTACAGTACTGAATTTCCATTGCTAAGCAACATGGTCATAAAGCACAGTGTGATGTGACTCCATTGCTTAGCAACAGCAATCCTGGCAGTCCCCATTGCTGCTGTTAAGCAAGGATCTCAGGTTTTTATTTGAGGACCTCAAGTGATTTTGACTTGTGACTTCCTGCTGGCTTCCAACAGGCAAGTCAATGGGGAAACCCTCAGGGAGTTTAAGTCCTGCACCGTTTTCAAGCAGGCCCATAGACAGGTGAGTGGTATGGAGTGTGGCCAAATGAGGTATGATGTTGCTGCATGAGTGTGGCTGAGTGCAACGGCTTTCATGCACTTAACAATTTGTTCATGACACTCTCCACTTCTTTCTTCTGGTCCTCTATTTAGCAACTGAAAGATACATGGAGTTCAAAACAACAACTTCAGTTTCTGCCAACTGAGTTTGTTAATCTCTAAAAAGACTCATCTTTAGGCCAGTGTTGGCTGATTTCTTTTACCCTGGAAGGGCTTTTGAGCATGTTCCAATTGTTTTTATTGTTTTTTGACATTTCCCCCCCAAAAAGCACAAAGCTTAGACTTCTTGTAAGGTCAGCTACTACACACTATACCCCCTAGAGCCAAGCTATTTGTTAATTTACTTGTTTATTTATTCTTCTCTTGGTGGAATGTGCAATAACTTAGCAGTAATAAATAAGCTTGTAAGGGCACTATGGAGTGTGGGATGGGGGGGGTATTCCCTGGGATTTCATAACGGGCTCCTCAAGAGAAATAGCAGCAAGACAATTTACAGGTGCAATTTGCAGCCTTCCCTGCCAGTTTCCCATAAATGGCAATTGCAGTTGGCAGTCACAATGGCAGTCGCAAATGAGAATTATGTGAGTATTGAATGCTAGAACTGTGATAGGCGCTAGCTAGTTGCCAAGTGGCCAGATCACAATTATGTACCCACAGGGTACTTCAACAGCCAGAACTTTGAAGACTGGTTGTACCACTTACTCACCGCCATTGCAACTTCAAACAGCCATTGAATAAGTGGTTGTTAAAAAGGACTACCTGTGCTTTGTGCAGATGACATTTTATGTTGCAAATTCCCGAGAACTTAAAGCACAAGTGGAAATTGTAAACATCCGACATCTTTATCAAAGGTTGGAGGGTTGCTTTTATCAGCGCATAAGGTGTACCTGCGATGAACTAAGATTATTTAGCCGCAGGTTGAAAGGAAGAGAAGGTTGCATTACAATGATGCAACGATTGTTGGAGTCCGTATGCTGCATTAATTCCTGAGCTTAGATGGCATCTCAAATAGCCACATCAGGGAAACAACAATAGCTCCAGGCAGGGGAGAGAAAGCTTTTCTATAGGCTCCATATGCTCCTTTTGGAGCACTGAAACTAGATCATCTTGAACTATTTTATCAGTCTGGAAATTGGTGCAATATGGGTCCTGAGATGAAAGAGCAAATGGTTTATTTTATCTGCAATAATGGCAACACATTCTGAAATGGAGCCCAGAGTGAAGCAGGAAGTTCTGTAGTGATGTCTGGAGATATCACATATCCAGGCCCTGGATAACCATTCTGTACAGCTCACTCCTGATACCGATGGATTCCCATCTGAATGTTTCCCCTTTTAAGAATTGAAAACCTGCAGACTCTGCATCGGAAAACAAATAGCACAGGATTATTTGGAATCTTTCTTTTGTCATTTATTTCTCATAACAGATTTCCCCAGGCAGCACCTCCAGATGAATTAGACTGCGGCTCCCATCTTTTCTAGCTTTAGAAATACTTGCTGGATTGATGGAAATCTAGAGAGGTGCCAAGTTGAAGAAGGTTGCATTAATTTGTGTGATGTTAAACAGTATTTTTTTTTTTTGAAGAAAGTTGAATTAATTTGTGAAATGTTAAAAAGTATTTTTTTTTTGTTCTTTTGAGAGGGAATTCCTGTATTGTTTATGTTCTGTATAGATTTGAGTATAGCAGGCAAAAAATAAATGACTGGGCTGCACACATTTTTCCATTAAGAATAAATAGTCTCTCGGATGTGAATTCTACAGTGTAAGTTATGTCTTTAATCTTGCTGCTCTCATTCCTTAGAAGGCTGAGACAAGAATTAGTGATAAGACTAGGATATTTAACTTTGCTTAAAAGTATCTTCATTTTAAAGAGGCATTCTTGAATTCATGCCTCATTCTGAAAATATGATCCCAGTAAGTGTTGCTAATTCAGTTTGAGCCCTGCTAGGAATGCTGTACTTCTTACTTATGAGTAATTTGGGCAAGGAATATTTATTGGAACATTGAGTCCCTTCAAAATTAGAATGTTTTCTGTTTCTTCCGACTTTTTGAATGCTCTAGAGCAGGGGTCCCTAAACTTGGCAACTTTAAGACTTGTGGACTTCAACTCCCAGAATTCTCCAGCCAGCTGGCTGGAGAATTCTGGGAGTCAAAGTCCACAAGTCTTAAAGTTGCCAAGTTTAGGGACCTCTGCTCTAGAGAATATAAGAATAACAGTGCTGTGGTTTTTTTAGGAATCTTGCAAAAATAGATTTAAAACCATGGCACAACTTTAGGGATAGTGCTTTAGACCTCTATGGCTCTTGAAGTCTCCCAAATGTCCAACATCAGCAATTGGTGGGCAGATACTGATGTTGTATTGATCTTAGAGAGGAACTAATGGCAAGTGTGGCTAGCAACATCCACACCCCTGAACAAATCTGATAGGGGCCCCTCAACTTGAGACAAACTCAAGGCCTGGGAGAACAGTCATGACTTTAGGGCTTCTCTCTCTCTCTCTCTCTCTCTCTCTCTCTCTCTCCCCCTCCCT
>QLTV01001320.1:3215479-3251167 GCA_003457575.1 Thermophis baileyi | reverse complement strand
ATGCGGGTAGGGAAGATAAACCTCGCTGAATTCCATTCCATTCCGTTCCGTTCTCTCTCTCTCCTCTCTCGCTCTCTCTCTCTCGCCTCTCTCTCTCTCTCTCTCTCTCTCTCTCTCTCTCTCCCCCTCCCTCCCTCCCTCCCTCCCTCCCTCCTTCCCTTCCCCCACTCATCCATATGTTTCCAGCAAAACCAGCCCAAGGTTGTTTTATTCCATTGTTGTACGCTGCCCAGAATCACCTTTTGTTAAATGACTGTATATATAAATTTATTTATTTGTCAGCACAGACACATCCTACCTGTTTTCTTCATGCTGAATAATTAGTAAGAGAACATGCATCCCTGTTATCTATCAGGCCAGCATTACCAATGTTGTAAAACTACCTTGATCATTTTTGTAGGGTTCCCCCCCCACCAACATTTTTGGGATCAACTCAGCATTATATCAGGCAGATTGGGAATGGGCATACCATTTTAAAAGCAGTAGAGTAAGCCAGACTGGAACTCAGATATGCATGTAGGTGCAGATTTTAATTTAATAGCATGTGCATAACCTTATTTAGGTTGTCGCAGCCAGTGGAACATGGCCATTATTACATGGAGTTGCAAGGACCTTAGCTAAGCCTAGCTAAGAGCAATGTACTTGCTGCCAGAAGAGCAAGACAGCCACGTTTAAACCATATATGAGAGCAGTTTAGCATGGTAGCTGAATCCTATTTCAGCACTGGGGATCGGACAGTGTCTTTTACTGCCCCCAGGAACAGCAAGCCAGCTCAGGAATGCAGTCACATGGCCCATAAACTCTGTTCACTAATGCTTTCCTGGACTTAATGGTAGGGGAGGTCTCAGTATTGGACATGGGTTGTATTCCTTCTTCCCCTCGACATTATATGCCTTGGAAAAGATACTTTATCTTTTCACAAGAAAGTACAAAATGCCACTGAAAGGTTACATTTGGCAGAGAACTTTTAAAAAAACCCTGTCTTGCTCCTGCTCAGCCCTGAGTTTGTTATCTGCAGCAGGAGAGGGGCAGTCATGCTAAGAGGATGTATACGTTACCCATGAAATAATCAAGGAGCTTCTAAGTAATAACTGAAATAGGCAGTCTGGTCCCAAGTCACTTACACAAACGTGGGAGTTGTTTGTTTTAGTTAAATGAAAAACCCTGTGACCTCAGATGTGTGAACTGCTGATGCCTCATGCTGAAAAAGCCATGCTTTCCTTCACTGTCTGTTCCAGTGTTTGATGCATTTCTGTTTCCTAAAGTAACAGGCAAGAAGAAGGAGGCTTCTTCCTTATTTGTATTGATTGGGTGGATCCAGTTACCAAAAATGAAACTTTCCTGTTGAGGAATCAGAAGCACAGCAGTGCACTATGCTCCCTCTCTGGTAGCATCAGTTCCTTCAGTTGCATTGCAATAGGGCAGTATATAGCCTCAAAATGCCATATGGCACTGACCTTTTGTCTGTAGATTTGGCTGTTCCCAGAACTTCCCCCCCCCACTTAAGTGCTTTGCATAACTAACTTGGTGGGAGAATATTCTCAGAGGCAGCAGCCCTGCTCCAATGTGAGTAATAATAGCAGTGTCTTCCGGTTGCCCAGTCATTTGAGCACATCTGGAGGCACTTACATTCTGAAAGGATTAACCATTTGCTAACTGAGATATTGAAGATTTATACAAGCCAAGAATAGGGAAGGGGCAGTTCACTACACCAATTGGTCTGGTCTGTTTCCCTTTGCTCATTTTGGAATTTCACTACCCATTGCCAGAATGGTTTCAAAGAAACCTGGAGTTTGGCTGTACAGTGATGCTGAAAAGTTTGTGAACTCTTTTGAATTTTTGATATTTCTTTATAAACATGATCTAAAATGTAATACGTTCTCCACACAAGTCCTAAAATTAGATTAAACAAATGGGTCAAGAACATTATACTTGTTCATTGATTTATTGAGGACAATAATCTGTAGCTATATATGGGTGTGCGGCAAAAATATGTGAACCTCTAGGATTATCATTTCATTTGGAGGGGAAATTAGAGTCAGGTGTTTCAATCAATGGAATGACAATCAGATGTGAGTGTGGGAGGTCCTGCCTTATTTAAAGAGCAGAAGTCTGAGTATTCATTATGAAAGACTGATCTTTATATACTTTTGTTTTCCACTTGTATATTTGCTTTAGTTTTATACTTTTGATATGGTCAAATAACTAAATCAATAAAGTTTCTATTTTATTCTACAACATAGGTATGTGGAAGTTTGTTAATGGCTTAAACAAAGGAGATTTCTGACAAACAAAACAACTGATGATGCTCACCAGGCTGAAAATGGCTACACAAATTATTCCAAACAGTTTGGACTATATTTGTCCACTGTTGGGCAGATTGTGTACAAATGGAGGCGAATCAATACCCTTGTTAATCTCCACAGGTGTGGTTAATCAAACCAGGATTGCTTGCCATCATTGATGGAACTATGGATTCTAAATTGTATCCTCAAATTCTGCAGGAAAATGTCAGGGTATCTGTCCCTGAAATGAAGTTCATGAGTAAGAAGGTCATGCTGTAAGACAACAACCCACAATATACAAGCAAATCAACCAAATAGCAGTTAAAGCAAAAGAAAGTGAATGTTTTTGAATGGCCAAATCAAAGTATTGACCTTAATCCTATAGACATGTTGTGGAAGGATTTGAAACAATAGTGTTCATGTAATGAAGCTCACCAATATTCCTGAGTTGAACTCTTCTGTAAGGAGGAATGGGCTAAAATTCTTCCAAGCTGATGTGTAGGACTGATTTGATCAACAGTTATTGGAAATGTTTGATTGCAGTTATTGATGCCCAAGAAGGAATACACCAGTTGTAAAAACAAATGTTTACATTTTTGTCATACCCAATTATGTTGCTTGCCACTCCCTCATCCCCCTTCCAGGTTTTCAGATCTATATGTAGGAATTTGGAGGAGATAAGCAGCCAACATTGGTAAGCATCCCCAGTTTCTAGCAATTTCACTCTTTCCACATATTGCCTTCTAAAACTGCTTGAAACGGTAAAAAAAAGATCATAAGAGTTTTGTTACATTCTTACAACAAGCATATAAGGCTTTTTCTATCATTTTTAATGGCTTATTCTGGGGTGAGGGGAGTTGGCCTCCTGAAGCAGAGGAACAGAAGGCATCAATCTGTCCTCATTGCCGTAATAAAGGCAGTATGCCAAATAATGAAATTATTTGGACAGAATTGGAAATGGGGGTTGCCTTTGGGCCTTCAGGCAGGGTCCTTTCTCCCTACATCTTTAAAAGATTGATTTGCGTCCTCCCTCCTTCCAGCTCTGCTATTTTTCATCTTTCCATCTTTCTTAATTTATTAATGGTAAAGAATTACTTAAATTCAGGGGTGAAATCCAGCAGGTTCTGACAGGTTCTGCAGAACCGATAGCAGAAATTTTGAGTATTTCGGAGAACTGGCAAATACCACCTCTGGCTGGCCCCAGAGTGGGGTGGGAATGGAGATTTTGCAATATCCTTCCCCCAGGAGTGCGGAGGGAATGGAGATTTTGCAGTATCATTCCCCTGCCATGCCCACCAAGCCACGCCCACAGAACCGGTAGGGAAAAATTTTGAATTTCACCCCTGCTTAAATTGTATATATAAATGCACTGCACAGTATCTTTCTTAATTTCCAGGCCTTAAGCAAATAAGAATGTATAAATGGACAGATTAAAAATTTCCCAAAAAGGTGTGTGGGTGGGACTCAGGTGAATGTCGAGGTGGCGCAGTGGTTAGAGTGCAGCACTGCAGGCTACTTCAGCTGACTGCTAGCTGCAGTTTGGCAGTTCAAGTCTCACCAGCTCAAGGTTGACTCAGCCTTCCATTCTTCCGAGGTGGGTAAAATGAGGACCCAGATTGTTGGGGGCAATATGCTAACTCTGTGAACCGCTTAGAGAGGGCTGTAAAGCACTATGAAGCGGTATATAAGTCTAAGTGCTATTGCTATTGCTATGTCAAGTGTTACAATGATTTTTTACCCCTCTACATACATGACAAAATCTGTTATTACATCAATACGTACCACCCTGTTACACCATCCTTGTCTGGGTAGATCTTTACAGCTGTACCAGTCTGTGGGCCAGTTCTTTAACTGGGAAAATATTTTGAGATATTGTAAAGCAGATTCAGCATAGCATTAATGCTTATGCCAAGGTTGCTAATACATGATGATAGACAGCTGTTTTACTCGTACAGCCCACTCCTTGCTCAGCTACATAACATTCTATTATAAGCTGATATACTTTTGAATATTGGCATATACTGTGGAACATACTCGGCACACCCACACTTCCTCTTGCCCAATTTTACTACTTCATACATGGTCATGGGCTCTGTCCAGAATCGAGCACATGGTTCTGAACATCCCACTCCACAGATATTTTTGGAAGATAATTCTGTGACTTCAGACAAGTATTTGTTTTTTTCTTAAAGAGTATCTAATTCATTGCTGGGCTTTTTTAAATAGGGTTGTGGCACATAAATGCAGATTTGGTTTGCTGAAACGTTCTCTACCTGAGCCTTGTGTGAATACATTTAGCACCCATATCGTTCTGGATCACGTTTTTAAATGTCTGCTTTTTTTCCCCTCCCAGTCTTCAACCCTTCATACTAGATCAGATGAAGAAGCAGGAATATTTTATTGTTAGAGGATATAATAACATAACCTTGAAAGTCTATCAGTTTTTCTCTGTCCCCTGTTATACTAAAAAAATAAATAAATATCAAGGGAAGGTTATTTTAAATTACTCTCTCAAGGTTGCTTCAATTTCTGAACTATGTAATCCCTTTTCCAAGTCTCTCCTTAATAGTTCATTCCTTCCTCCCACCTTAGCAGCTGTTTCATACCTTCTCGAGGTCAGCTTTAAATTCCTTTACAACTCTAAATTTAATTTCTTCTTGCAGTTGGTATTTTTCTTTGTAACTGTACTGGGATCATTGCTTATGTGTTGAGTTAATCTTTTTTTAAACTTTCACTTGGATGTATGTTGAATAACGTAGGTTTCTAGTACAACTGTCAGTTCAGTGCTTCCAGGGAAAATGCTAAATACTCAAATCCTGTTAGTGCATATTATATCTGTAACTGTTTGCGACGTGTCCATCATTGATCTCTGTCTTGCAGTACTTCCTGTGGCTTTGGCACAGATTAAGCAATGGTTTTCACTCATTCAGCATAACCTCCTTGCCTCTATATTCATCACTCTGCAATTCTGCTTTAAGACAGTAGAGACACTCACATGATATATGCCATGCAAATTTTCAGTCATTTTCCCCTATGTTTTCCCCTCCTTGTAAAAATTATACCTATTAGTTTGAAATTTTGCACTTTTTTTAAACCTAGAGTCATATTTATACTTTATATCATCTTCATTGATAAAAGTAATGGTTAACACACATCCAAAATATATTCACGTACAAACCTCAAAGCCCAACCCAAAATGTGGGCAGCTCCATAGTTCAATTTGAAGCCCAAGACAAATTAGGAATCTTTTGAATCAGACCATTTAGGCTGTTTTTCAAATCATTGATTGTAGATTCCAGGTGTACAAGTTTTCTAAACTGAGTATGTACAACAGGCAAAAGTTATTTACTCTGTTCCTTGTAAGAAATAGGTGTCAGTTCCCTACTTTCTGCACCATCTACTGTTCACAGGAGGTAACTAAAGAAAATTCACTCCTGGTAAAAAGTTGTTAACTGGAAATTCTAAAACTGATTGTGCAACTGCAATCCCTGACAATGATCTGTGCAATGCAAAATTTTTGGTATATTGGTGCGGAAGGAATTGAATGGGGTATTGAAGGATATCAGAAAGTTGACCTGGAGCACCAGGAGATCTTAGAATTTCTAAGGATTTTTTTACTAACAATAAGTAGAATTAGATAAATGTACTGATTGTGCAAAATGGGCATGTTTTAAAATAAATAATAAATACATTTAAATATTTTAGAATGTTTTTTGTTATTAATGAGGTTTAATTAGCTAAACCGTGTTCCTTAATTTTCTGAAAGTCACACACATAGTATTTCTTTGAAGACTATATTTGCATTATATGGTACTTGTTCTCCAGTAAATGTTCCTTTTAGCATTTGTGTAACATTTCAATATTATTACGTTTTCAACTGACTGTGGAAAGTTCTACATGCAGCACTACGTCTTTCTGAAATAATTTAAACAAATAGCATTTTTAAAATGATTATTTGAAATACGCTTTAGAATTTTTTTGTGTAAAAAAAAGTAAATGAATTATGGATCAGGAAAATAATTCCAAGAGAATTCTTGCAAGTTTGCACAAGAATTTTTACAAGTAACCTTATAATCAGAATTGGGTCTTAAAATTCTGGATTGAGTCTTATTCTAATCTCCATGAGGTGGCGCTGTCATTCTGGAAAAATAAAAAAACCATCTTGGCTAAAACAGAAAGATATACAAATATTACAGTGTGATATGTTTTATTGGACAGAAAGGTATCATAATATCAAACTCAGCTCCTCGTAACAAGGAGCCCCTGGCCACCTCCATTTCAATTTATTGGCAATAAGATAGAGTGACTTGCCACAGTCACCACCCAGGATTAAAAAAAAAAAAAAACTTTCCAGTTACTTCCTTTCCATTCTTTATTACCCCAAGATTCTCCTATTTTACTCTATTCACAGCTTTGCCTACAATTCAAAAGCTTGGGTTCTCTTTTATTACTTTACTTTCTAGTTCCCAATCGCCCTCTGTTATGAATTCAACAAAATAATTCTGGAATTAATTTTGAAAAAACACACACCCAGAGACCCCCTACATGAAATAGAAGAATAAGATTGTGATTCTAAAATTCAAGTAAGCTATATAAGATCAGGTCTTAGCAAAAACAGCATTCTCTTAATGTAAGGGACTCAACAGGGAATGCTCTGACCTAGGTATCAAAGTGTTTTAGAACTGACATTGTTCTGGATCCATTTATAAGCACTTGTAATCAGTTCCCATTGCTTTGAAATATGTGGGGACTTTGGTGCTCTCTGAGCTTGATTGTTTCCTTGCAGACATTTCATAACCCAACATCAGTGTTAGCACTGATGACATTACTTAGTCAGGTAATAAACTTCTGCAAGGAAACAACCAAGCTCAGAGAGCACCAAGGATCTCACAGTTCAACCTTGAGCTACAAATATTCTCTTCTATTGGCTCCGAAATCTGCAACTGTACCCAGGGATTGTGGTGTCATGATCTCAGTTGTCCATGTTTTTATTACCCTTAGAGAAAAGTATTATAATAGCAATAGCACTTAGACTTATATACCGCTTTACAGTGCTTTACAGCCCTCTCTAAGCGGTTTACAGAGTCAGCATATTGCTCCCAACAATCTGGGTCCTCATTTTACCGACCTCGGAAGGATGGAAGGCTGAGTCAACCTTGAGCCTGGTGAGATTTGAACTGCCAAATTGCAGTCAGCCGGCAGTCAGCAGAAGTAGTTGCAGTACTGCACTCTAACCACTGCGCCACCATAATGCTCTTTTATTGGATCTATCTGTAAAGATAATCTGGAAGCTCTGAGTAATTTAAGACAAATCAAAATGCTAGAGGAACAAAGAGGATAATATACCAAACTGCTGTTTGTTAATATTGTTGCTTATTTGTTTCTGGGCCTTAAAGGTACTTTATGGCATATATTTAGTGAACATCTAACTACTGCCTATCAGGAGGAGAGAACCATGTTAACGGTGGCACCATTGTTTTCTGTTTCCTGTAGGTACTGAAAACATTTTTTCTCCCCCCCCCCAACAGTTGTCTTAATTATGCAATTTGTTTCATATTAGTTTTGATCTTTTTAAATGCTTTGAGTATGTTTTTGCTTATTTAGTCTCCTCCTATAGGAACCACCTCAATTTTTAAAAACACACATACAAACAATTAATCATTACTTTTGCTTCCGTTATGCTTTGCTTTGATCTCTGCCTTCATTGATCCATGTTCCTGTATCTGGGTTGCAAGGAATTACAGAGCTCAGAGCCTCTAAATCTCTTCTTTAATCTGCCCTTGACTGGCTGTAAAAGATTAAAGAAAGGACTGATGCATCTGACTTTAAAACAATAAACTGCTTAGTTTGTTACTACCTTTTGATTCAGTTAGTTGTAATCAGGTAAGGAGGGTGGGGGTCAGTTCAGTTGCTCAAGGACTTCTGGAGGATATTCCAAAGCAGACAATGTTTGCTGTAGGGTTTGCCCTGAGAAGTTTGTAGAAGGACTGGGAAGGCCTTGCAGCAAAGCTGCCATGAATGCATCACTGGAAAAATACCGAGGGAAAAAAAATCCATTTGCAATTTGGTGGAATGTTGCAAAGAACTCTCGTCCCCCTCAATACAAATATGCACATAGATTAGAGCTGGTTCAGTCAGAAGCAAGGGTGGGAGTAGAAAGGCTAAGGCCAGTCTTTCTTACAGTATACTGTCCCAGCCCTGTTTGTATGCATGTGGGTGGGTGGGTGGGTGGGCTTTACTGCTTTATGTCAGAAGACGTTAGGCCACCCCTACAGAATTCAAACAGTTTCTAGCTGTTTTACATTGCTGCGGTGACAGTATCTCCTCCTGTGGACCCAAGAACAGCTTAATCCAAAGATAAATTGGAGAAAAATTAGTTGTTCCATATTTTTGCAAGCTGGGATTGTTCTCTGTACAGTATGGTTGACAAATAATGATAAATAGTTCTATCTAAGCACTAGGACAGGGCTGAAGAACCTGTGACCCTTCGGATATTGCTAGGAAATTGTAGTATAACTATCACAAGGTTTTCCATCCTTGAACTAAATATTCTCCGGTTCTTTGCTAGGTGGGGTAATCATCTGATTCAAAATTCAGTCTCTGTCAGTATTTAAGCAGTTGCTTTGAGGAAGGTTTCTAAGACAAGGAAGAGCAGCAATATACATTCCCACTTGCTGGGCCATCTCCCTGTACTCTGTCTTGGGAATGCTTATGCAGTGCACAGCCCAGAAGCTCATGAAGGTAGGAGGCATTTTAAAAAAGTAAATCCATGCATCATGTTTTCTTTTTTTTATAGCTAGTGTGGTCCACATTTCTGTTTGATAAAGATCAAAATTTCCTACTCCTGAACAGGAGCAGGGGTGAAATCCAGCAGGTTCTGACAGGTCCTGGAGAACTGGTAGCGGAAATTTTGAGTAGTTCGGAGAACCGGCAAATACCACCTCTGGCTGGCCCCAGAGTGGGGTGGGAATAGGGATTTTGCAGTATCCTTCCCCTGGAGTGGCGTGGGAATGGAGTTTTTGCAGTATCCTTCCCTTGCCACTCCCACCAAGCCACACCACACCCACCAAGCCATGCCCACAGAACTGGTAGTAAAAAAATTTGGATTTCACCACTGAACAGGAGTATCTAAGGCAATGTTCTCCAAATTTGCTCAACTGCAAACTTCCATAGATTCCAGCTGATATAAAATGTTAGAACTTGTAGTACAACATCAGGGTGAGAATTGCTGATCTAAAAGACGTATCTCCTAGCAGAGAATATATAGAGCTCTCTGACCGAGCATACCGCATGTGCAGCCCCGGGACATCCGCCCTCCCTCCTGGAGCGCCACTGTTGCCTCGGAGCTCGCCTTCGCCTCTGCAGCCCACTGGCCCCTTGGGGCAGCGCAAATACCGCTTTTGCTCTTCTCTTTCTGGGCGCAGCGCTTCTACTTGTTGGGCAGCTTCCCCAAAGCTGGCAGCTCCGCGGCCAGCTGCTTTGCTTTTTCCCTCTTTTTGGGAGGCTTGTGGGAGGCTTGCGCAGAGGCACCGGCACCGGCATGGGGTAGGCAGGCAATCCAGATGCCCCACGTGGGTGCTTGTTCGGTGCAGCTGCAGGCAAGCCAAGAGACAGTGGGACGAAGGGGCTGGTGCATTGGGATCGCCTCTGCCTCCCCCATGCCTCTGCCTCCACCTTCTGCTGGTGCCACCATGCAAGCCTCCAATGAGGAAAAAGAAGGAAAAAGCAAAGCGGCTGGCTGCGGAGCTGCCAGCTTCAGGAAGTGGCCCAACAGGCAAAAGCACCGCGCCCAGAAAGAGACGGGCGAAAGTCATTCTGCGCTGAAGCAGAGGCATTCCGAGCCTTCAGCATATCCCAGGATTGCAATGCTGAAGGCTCAGAATGGGGCCGTTTTCGTGAAAGGCAGGAAAATGTGAAAAGGGATTTTCCTGCCTGTCATCCATTCCTGAAGCTCAGCACAGACTGAGAGGGAAGGATGGTAGGCAGAAAAATTCCCCTCCCCATTTTCCTGCCATTCGCGATAAGGAGTGGCTGGGAGGGGAGGGGCCGGTTGAGGCACCCCTCGACGTGAGTTATGTCAAGTTGGCCATGCCCACCCCCACCAAGCCATGCCCACAGAACCGGTAGGGGAAAATTTTGAATTTCACCACTGGGCCATATACATCCATATGGCCACTAGATTATAGCAAAGAATGAAAGTTTTCTGTGTCTCTTTGCTGTCACCTAGTGAGGAATTAGATTTTTGCAACTCAGATCTAGTAGCCCCAGATAAAACATTTTGAACTGGAGAATGCCCGGGACATCCGCCCTCCCTCCCGGAGCGCTGGCCCCGCCCCTCTCGGCCCCAGCGCAGTGGCTGCATCTCCCCCAAGGACCGGCCACCCACCCGCTGGCCGGCCCGGCCCAGAAGCAGTTGCACCTCCCGTCACGCGCTGGATGTGGAACTGGACCTTGGAAGGCAAGCGGGTATGGGGGACTGCTGGGAAGGCCACCTGGAAGGCAGGCAAGCATGGCAGGGCCGCGGGGAAGGGAGTAGGCTGCTAGCTCCTTTCCCCCTGGCCCGCGGCCATGACATGCTTGCTTGCCTGCCTTCCATGCGGCCTTCCCGGTGGTACCTGTGGCCAGCTTGCAAAGGAAGGCAAGCAAGCAGGCGGGCAGGGTCGGGGTCAACCAGGGGTGTTTTTACCAGCTCGGTGAACGGATTTAAATCGTCCCTACCGGCTTGCCCGAGCCGGTGCGAGAGGGTCGAATTTCACCCCTGATATGGGAGCGATATCTATATTACATACACTACATTCTTTTCTCTGTCTTTGCATTTGGAAGAAGAAATCTTTGGCCCTCAATCTCAAGCACATTTTAAGTTAATTTAATGCAAGAATCAAGGTAGAATCCAGAAACAGTGAAGGAAGGTCAGGTTGGAAAAAATGGGGGTGAAAGCGAACATTGCTGGAGGAGATAGAGGCTATTTGCTCTCTTATTAGAGGTGCAAGATACTTTTCTACTATTGCCACCCACTCACCAAAAAACAAACATTTTACATTTTACAAAATTGGCATTGGTTCCATCTCTTTTGAGAGAAGTTCTAATGTGGATATCATATGTGGTGGTCCTACTTAAAAGAAAAAGTTTTGGATTGATCTGCGGGTTGGGTTAGTGTCTGAGTTGCATGTATCTGGACAGACACTTCTTCTTGTGCCATATCCGTCATCGGACGTTGGTGATCATGTTGGCGATCCTATTTTTATCAACAGCGCACGAAAAAAGTGCTGCTGAGTTTTGTCCAAACCAGTTCCTTAGATTTTGAAGCCATGATGTTCTTCTTCTGCCTGGACCTCATTTGCCTTCAATTTTTCCCTGGAGGATTAAGTGAAGTATGCGATATTTTTCCTGGTGTCGCATCACATGTCCAAAATAGTCTAACTTTTGCTTTTTTATGGTTTTGATGATTTCCCTTGGCTTTCCCAGGTGGCTTATCACCTCCTCATTTCTGATTTTGTCAACCCAGCTTATACGTAACAGCTGCCTGTAAATCTAGTGGATAACTGCAAAGAGATAGAGAAAAAGAAATTCTGTTACTGTCTACTGGTTGTCGGAAAGTTTGCAAACCAGCCAGAGTAGTCGTGCCAATTAAAGCAGTAATTGGGGTAGGAACTTTTGCAAAAACATCACAGAAGAGTGATATTTGGTGGTACCACTTGAAGGATTTTTATGATACCAGAAAGTAGCCATTAAAAAAAAAAAGCCCTTGACCAGCCAGCTTTTAAAAGTTGATTATGAATTAGATTAATTGTAGGCATTACCAGCAATTAGCAAGATTTAAGGGATGGGGGTTTCAAAGAGCCGAGGTGGCGCAGTGGTTAGAGTGCAGCACTGCAGGCTACTTCAGCTGACTGCTAGCTGCAGTTCGGCAGTTCAAATCTCACCGGCTCAAGGTTGACTCAGCCTTCCATCCTTCCGAGGTGGGTAAAATGAGGACCCAGATTGTTGGGGGCAATATGCTGACTCTGTGAACCGCTTAGAGAGGGCTGTAAAGCACTGTAAAGCGGTATATAAGTCTAACTGCTATTGCTATTGATCATCTTAACCAGCTGCGATAGATTGTTGGTGATTTCAGAGTCACTGGAAGGGGCAGGGTAATTTCTTCGGAAGTTTTGTTTGTTTTGAGAGGTTGGGTAGAAAGAAGATTGGGGGCTCTGGACACGAGGGTGCCCCTTCTAAAACAATGCTAAATGTTGTCATCAATGACTAGGCATTCTATAAAATACCGTTCCACAGATTGCCCTACCCTGTTAATGCTGTGCAGGTCTTTGCCTCAATAAAGATTTGAACGGAGTGTGTATACATGACCAAAGTGACCAATTCAGTTCCTATTTGCATCAAAATCCTGTATCACTGCATAAGGAAGCTGGGATCTGACACACTGGGAAAAACTCAGCAAGGCTATTGATTGGCTGCAGAGGATGGCTGGAAGTTCCAAACAGGCAGAGAGAAATACTGGAAAACTTTATGGATATACAAACATGATGTCTCGAGCTCCTTACCTTTTAATGGGATAGTTTGTATTAATATATGTTGGTCATTTCTTTTTTGTACTTTTATTCAAGCAGACAAAACACAATTCCTAACTTGCACTTTCTTTGTGCAAAATTACATAATTTATCCTCTCTTGCGCTGTCTGAAAACTGACCCCTTTTCAGCAACATGTTCGTTTATTTTCTTTAACAATTTGGCAGGGGGGGGAGGGGGAGAGGTATTTTGTTTTTCTCTTGTTTATTTGCAAGTGTATGAATTAAATCAAAAAGGCAGACAAATATTCAAACTTTTTATTGAAATTGCTATAGGCCATGCAATTTTGTTCTGCCTCTTTTTACCACTGTTGTGGCAATAAACTTTATGAGATAGTAACGGAGAATTCAGAGCTATAGTGCACTGCAGAATCGCAAAGATAAATAAAGCCATTCCTGGCAAATTATGGAAAAGCAAAGTCTCAGTGGATTCTAGCATCCAGCAGACTATCAAAATAAAGGCATACTTAGAGAAAACTGAGTATTTGGGGAGCTTACACATTTAATCTTGCCTGTACTTTTCCAACTGGATGGGATAATGTTAAAACAATTTTTTTTTAAATAATCATAGCATTCTCGTATTTGAGAAAATGAAACTCATTCTGAAACAACAATTTCCCCACTGTTGATAACATGAACGCTGTGATGAGATCAGCGCATGAGGGAAGGTCCAACTTATTCAGAGTGTTGGGACTTTTAAAAGATCCCAGGAGAAGCAGCAAAATGATAATAGTGGCTTCTGTTAATTACATCTGAGGCTTCAGTTTACCAAGGGGAGTGCTTGATAATAGACCTGGCATTAAAACAAATGATTTCATGCTTCCTTCCTGATGCACAACTTGGAGCAATGGTGCAACACGCACACGCACACACACACACACACATACACACACACTGTGGATGAATTCAGAAAAATAATGTGTGGAGAAATAGACAAATTTTGAATTTACAGAATGGGACACTACATTAAATTACTGGGTGAGTTTGTGCAAAATACCTGAATACAGAAAGGAGATCTACGGCTAATACCTGGGGGCTTGGTAGAACTTTTAAAAACCTTTCAGATACCCCAGAAGCAAAGTAGTAATTTCACCCATGCACACACTTTCCTCTCAGTGAATCCTGTGATAGTGTAATTTCAAATACTTAACCATAGCCCTCTTTTCTCGTTGACCCTTCCCCATAAAATCACCTGCACGACCTTCTGAAAGCATTTCCTGAATATGCATTTTTCAAATCTAGCAATTCCATGTTGGCTAGAATACACATCTAATTGGAGAAAGGTATTTTTATGGTTTGTTATATTTTATTCCTTTCTCTTTGTAGCAGAAGTTCCTTGATACATAAACGCATATACCAACCCATCGATTCTCACAATGTATTTAGTTAGTTAGTTAGTTTAGTTATTTATTTAGTTATTATTTCATTTGTATTCCACCATTATTTTTACAAAAAACTCAAGGTGGTGAACATATGCAACACATCTTCCTCCTCCTGTTTTCTCCACAACGATAACCCTGTGAGGTAGGTTGTGCTGAGAGAGAGTGACTGGCCCAAAGGTCTTCCTGGAATTCAGATTTCCTACACTGGACCCTGCTCTGCTATAGCATTTTTGTGGTTCTAGCCCTATTTAGGTTTATATATCTCCATGGCCCGAAAAGTTACAAAGGGCAAGAAATACAGTAATGCTCTTTGGAAAGAGACAAAGGACCTGTAATTACATTCCCTAATATAACACCCTCTTTTATTTTCAGGCAATACATGCATGACATTTATTAGCTTTTTCCTACAATAAGAAGGTAAAATTTGATGTAGGGCTACTTTTATTGGGCTTGCATCATCCAGCAGTGAAGAGAAAGTTATAAAATCATCAATGTTAGTTGAGTGGCGTTTTCTTTGTATATATGGTAAGCGTGCAAATGTTTTTGGCAGAACCAGAAAGGTAGATGTCTTTTTCATGAATTCACTCTTCGAAACATAATTCTTAAGTTGTAAAAGAGACCAAAAGGAAACCTTATCAGTGGATCTTTATGGTTCTATTGTCAGTTCAGTTGATTTCTCTTGTCCCATCTAATCCTTCAGACCAAAGTAAACTTTCATCATAAAGAAAGCTCACATAGACTTAGAAAGGGCGGTCCATAAGTATGTGTCTGACAATTGTATAAGACATTCCAGATCTTAACTGTTTCATTTCTTCTTTGGAATACAACAACCAAAATGTCATAAGATTCTGGAGCTTCGTATCACATATTTTATATAAGTAGTTTGTCCTTCTTACAGTTTAGCAACTGTTCATGTGTTGAACAGCATTTATCCCCGTCCATCTAAGGTTAAGGATGTTCTGGCAAGAAAAACTTGTCTCCTTGTGAATAGACCATACAGGACAATTATCAGTGGCTATCTCAAATAATGATAGTCCTTTCCCAAAATTCTGCTGTTTCCTAAACTCGGTGTCCAGAGCTACAGTCTGCTATAAATGATACCAAGCTGCTACATACTTAATATAATTTTGGGCTTGTGTTTGTATTTATTTACAACTTTAATAGAGACTGGCTCACAACATATAAGAAAATTAAATATGAAATATGAAACCATAATGTAGGGCTGGTAGAATAAAAGTGACTTCACTTGACACACTAAAGGAAATGGCGGATGTACATTTAGAAGATGGAGTCATAATAGTCCCAACTGATCTTTGAAAAATGGTAGGATAGTATCCTGGACGCAGAAAATAAGGAAATAAATGCAATTGCATCATTATAATTAGCCATATCAGTGAGATTATTTTAGAACTTTTTGAGGCCTGGTGTCCAGAATTTTATTGTGGATTTTTTTTCTTTATAAATGTTGAAATGTTATTGGACTTTACATTAGAACTATACCTTTCGTTTTGCTCTCAGAGTAACAATAGGTCATTCATAATTTTGTATACTATTTTCATGCTTGCTGAAAATTAGCTACTACCATATTTTCGCTTTCATAATCCCAAGAACAGAATGGGTTACTTCACATACACAGAAAAGATCTGAATTTTGCTGATACCTCTCCTTCTCTAAATTTTTCCACTGGATTGTGAATGGGGAGATTTGATTAGAACAGAGAGATTACCACATTTTGGTAATGTTTGGAATGTTCTTCAGATGCTACATATAGACAGGCAATTCCTACAGTAACTTGTGCATGCTATGTTTATGTTTTCTGCAACCTTGTTTCATGGATATTTTAACAGGAGGTATGGTTTTCTGGATCTGTTGACTATTAGTTATTTTCTGACTTTGTTTATGAATTTAAAAAATGTAGCATCAGAATAATAATTATTTTTGGTACTTAGTAAATTAAAGCTACACTAACCAAGACCAGACTTTTTATTTCTATTCTGGGAATAGGAGTTTGTATGTTTATTTATTTATTTAAAAGACTTACATGGCCATCCATTTTATGTATCATAATCCTGGGTGGATCATAGCAACAATAAAAAAATATATAAAAAAAAAAAAAAAAAGCACAAACCAGCATCTAGGCAAAAACAAGTCCTGGTGCTCTAAACAACAGTCCCCAGTAATTAATCTACTGGGTTCCAGCTTCACTCTATTGCCAAAACATTCATTCATTCATTCATTCATTCATTCATTCATTCATTCATTCATTCATTCATTCATTCATCATATTTATATAACTGCCCATCTTACACTAAAGTGACTCTAGACAGCTTACAGAAAAATAATAAATGACAATATTAAAACAGACATAATTACAATATTATTAACATTAATAATATTAATGAGCTTTACAATATTATAAATAACAAGCTGATATTTTGTATCTGTTTAATAGGATTTATTGATGATGGAAATAGTAGTAGCACTGCAAGACAGTAAATGCATTGTGGCTTTTAAGCATTGTGGATGTTATGCATGGAGTAGTTAAGTGGGAAGATATAGGCAATGTTAAGTTAGGATAGCCAGAAGGTCATGTGATTTGTAATGACAACTTGAACATGGCTTTGACTGTATTTTGTTCCCAAGACAAACAGCCATGGGGCAGAATGCTGTGATCTTATACTAAGGACATGTGAAATGCCTGTTGGATGCAAGTTAATTATTGTATTTCAATATCAAACATATGGGCTGTAACCTCAGTACAACTATTACAATCAGCAACAAAAACAGAAGACTTTTTAAGAGAGATTGTTGAAAACCATTGGGCCATGTTAATCCTAACCTAACACAGATCCTTTTTAATCTAAGCAAATGCTAGCTATGTCCTTGCTAGTCCTAGAAGCTTACCAGTTTTTATATCTATATTCTGATTTCTTGTGTTTAGATAGTTGATCTTAAGTATATTGCAAAGAGATACCATTGTGAAAGAATCAGGGTGAGTGTATTTCAAGTGAATTAATACTTTTGTTATGTTTTACTATTATTGCAGGAGTGGGAAACCCGTGGTCATTGAATATTACCAGAATTGCTGGGCAATGCAGCAGATCCTATTTGACTGTCTTAAGGAACTGTTACAATTTTACACCAATCTTTGACCAATAATTGTAACAATACTTCTAAAGCTAAGTAAAACTAAAAGCCAAGACTACATATTACACTAAATTCCGTATATGCGTCTTATGAATTAATATGATTCCCAACTTAACAGCTGTGAATTTCCTTTTGTTGTGGCTGATGGCTGCAGTCTACCGAACTGACATTTTAAATGTGCTTTTCCCTGCTTGTTATGTGTACTCCTGTAATGGAAATTAGTGTTTAAAATCAAATCTGAGTATTTCTTCTCTTCTCCAGTAATGACATCTGCCGTATAATGTCTAAGATAATTCAGGGAAGGTCCCGACTTACAGAGATATTTGGGAAGATGTGGAAGGTTATTAAGGAAAAGAGGACTGTAAAACCCTATTATTTTAAACTAAGTTACTAGAAGCTTCATAATCTCTTGTCCTAGTTAATCCATCAAAAGAATAAATGACAAACACACAAAAATGGGAAATTATATGTTATTAGAGAGAATTTATTAGTTTTTGCCAGCTTTCTAATTCAGCGTCTGATCTGATCTGTGAGAACTTTTTTGTTGTAAGCTATTTGTGATACAGGTAGTCCTCGACTTATAACCATTTGTTTAGTGACCGAAATTATAACTGCCCTGAAAAAAGCGATTTATGACATGTTTTACACTTACCACCTTGCAGCATCCTCATGGTCATATGATGAAAATTCAGGCACTTGGCAACTGGCATGTGTTTATCACAATTGTGGTGTTCCAGAGTCATGTGATCACCACCTTCCCAGCTGGCTTCTGACAAGCAAAGTCAATGGGGGAAGCCAGATTGCTTAACAAAAGTATGATTCACTGAACAGCTGCAGTGATTCACTTAACAACTCTCTGGCAAAAAGGTTGTAAAAGGGGGGGGGGAATTCAATTAACAATGCTTAGGAAGGCAAATTTTGGGTTCAATTGATGTTGTAAGTTGAGGACTACCTGTTCACATGCTACAAGATACAGATTTTCAGGTTGCATTGCCGTGTTTTGTGATCTGTTACTGTAATGTTTTGTGATTTACTGTTGGCGGTTTTTGGTGCTGCATTGTATTGGGTCTCTGAGTTATGAATGATTTCCTCTTACTGTTATCAATGACTTTCTACCAAAGTGTAGAAAAAATTAGTAGAAAAATTTGAGTCTTGCTTTTGTTTTTTAAATTCAATGTTATACAGTAGTACAGAAAAAGGAGAAGGATTAAATGTTTCCTTATCAACATTCACCAAAATGGTCAGCATATTTGTGATACATTTTGAATTCATAGATAATAAAGGAGCTGAGATTCATAGCAAAGACCTTCTGTTCAAAATATTTCTTGCATTGCTTGTTTTCCATCTGCTAATATACAGGTCCTCATTCCTACATAAATCAGAACACTCTTCCCAATATCATATGTGCATATGCAGATTCTAAATGATGGCATAATAAACAGATTAATTTAAATATGTCATATTCTTACTAAAATCCATGTAAACATTCATAGTCCCCTTTATTTTGAATAAATTGTTTGAGAATTGGTTTGTTAAGACTGCATTAATAGTCTCTGAATTTTAATTTTGTTTTACATTGTTTTTCCATAAATTGTTTAATAGTGTATGGTGCCCAGAGTCACAATGGCATCAGGTGGCCTATAAATTTGATAATGTATGTATAGCTGTAGTAGAGTTACATCAAATAATGACAGCTATAAACCTAATGCTTTTAATATCTTGCTTACTTTAATAAATAATATTCTACTATAGGAGATAAAAGTTTTTTTTTTTAACCAATCAACAACCAGGGTCTAGTAATTAAAATATTTCTTAAATTTTCATTTAGAAATACATGAATATTTGGGGTTTGTTTTCATTTCCTTTCTGATAATGGAATTTATAAGAGTATTATTTTCCAAAATTTATAAGAGTATGGTTTTTCGTAACTTAGCAGTTGAAACATTGTGCTCATTCTCTTGATGTTTTCCTGCAACGTTTGCTTGTTCCAAAAGAGGAATATTTGCCTGTCTCTCAGGTCCTTGAGTGGAAAGTGTTATTAAAATTACTTTTATACCTCACATTGTAACTTGCTACCACGATTATTCCTCCCCCGTTTAATTCTATCCGTATTTCTGTCTAAGCACAGAAGGACACCCGCGCCCCCCCCCCCCACACACACTTTTAATGAAAAGAGAGTCTCAAAATGTGGAGACATGTAATTGAAGCTACAATCCTGAAATATTCCCAGTATATTTCCCCCAGAATATGGCTAAATGGGGTAGAGGTGGTGGTAAAATACACTGCAAATGGTATACTGTCCGACGTATTCCTTGGCGTCGGGGACACGTCCTCGTTAACCATCAGTTCTGTCATCCCGCCAGTAGGTCTATGAGCCTTCAAATGAATTATGTTCTGGGGGGGGGGGGACGGGGGACGGGAAGAACCGAGCTCCGTTGATTAATCATTCCGTGAACTGGGGGATACGAAGAATTGAGGCTCGAGGTTTCTTTAAAGAGGCAGCGCCAAGAACCTTGTGGATTGGGTTTTCGGTATGATAAGAGCAACTACAGGTTGGACAAACGCTGGGAAATGTTGTTCGAGGTTCCGTCCGTATTCCTGAGTAAGCCGCATGATTTTCAAAGAGAGTCAGTAGAAACAGCGCTAACCTACTCCGAAGTAGTGCTAACTTACTCCTGCTTATTATTCGCAGTGTAAGGTTGCACAGCCCCAGGAATGGAAGTTCTGCCTTTTTCCCGCTTCTCTCTCTCTCTCTCTCTCTCTCTCCCCCCCCTCCCCATTTAAGAAAGGAAATAGAAGCCGCCTTTTGCAAGTTGCAGGTTGTTAGGATTCCCCTTCTTGCGGAAAAGGGCTTGCCCCTCGTCCTAGGACCATCCGCTTTGCGCAACGGAGAGGTGTGAGCTGGCATCAAAAGGATAAAAGGGACGGCTGGCCGTGGTTGGGCATGGGCTTCTGGAAAAAAGGGAGTCCGGGAACTCCAGTTCTTCCTGGACCGGCAAAAACAACAACCACCACCAAAAAACCAGATGCCTCAACATCTAGCACCCCTACCTTTGCACCGTATACGCCCGCAAGCCCCATGAATTTCGTAGGCTTGGGGGCGAAGGGATCCTTCCAGTCCTAATGTATATCACTCACCCGGGCTTTCTTTAAGGATTATCCTGCACCCAAATGCAATTACTTGGACCACGCAGCAGCTAGCATCACATTTCGTGGGCCTTCCGCAAAGACGGATCTATCTCATTTCTAGGGCAGTTTTTAACACTATAAAATATTAAAAATAAAGTGATGCGAAGCTTTCTTTGATGTTGTATTTCCATGTTTTAACTAGCTATTCCAGGCTTGGTATCCTAAATTAACGAAGCACATCGCTGGAGGCTAGCGGCACCTTCAGATTCTGAAGCTGGGGCAGGAAAAACAGCCTGGCCAGGCATCCTTTTTTTAACTATAACCATTAGGATTTCTGCCAAAGGGTATAAACGAAATCACTCCCAGTTTATTATGAAAGAAACTTGAAAAAAAATTTACAAGTGAATTTTTCCCACCTTCTGAAACTTCAGTTAAGAAAATTCCCTCTATCAATCCCAGTCAAGGTCTGGGATTTTTATAACTTACCTTTCTTAGCATAGATATACAGCATAATATATAGATATATAGCATAATATACACGGAAGTATATTCAAGGGATTTTTTGGGGGGGGGGGAGGAGGAAGGTATGTGTGGAATACCAGGCTAATATCTATTTCCCTGTCTTACATGGCTTTTTTTTCTTTTGCAAAGAAAAATAAGTTTTAATTAAACATTACAAAACAATTATTTCAGACTTGCTTGAGTCAAAATCCACTTTATATATATATATAGTTCTAATCCCATAAGGGTGTGGCTAGCTGATGAGAGCTAAATAGCTTGAAATAGATCTATACTAGTCTCCCTTTATTTATGTAAAAATATGTAACATATAGAAACGGACTGTCGTTTGTAAGTAACTGCCTGGATGGCCCCTGGAGGGGCCGAAAGGCAAAAAGGAAGCAGTGTGCTCCCTCCCATATTTGGGTATACCAGGTGATTTAACAGAGAAAACACACACACACACACACACACACACACACACACACACACACACACACACACACACACACACATATAGAGAGAGAGAGAGAGAGAGAGAGAGAGAGAGAGAGAGAGAGAGAGAGAGAGAGAGAGAGAGAGAGAGAGAGAGAGAGAGAATGGTTTATGGCTCCTAAAATACACTTTAAATAAAGAAGTAGAGAAAAAGATATTCCTATGATAGATTGTGATTATTTATGTTAATATTTAGATTTAGAAAGTTCCCACACATTTAGCCCAAACTTTCTGGGGTGCTTGAGGCTGGTTGTGTCAAGGCTGACATATATTCCTCAAGGTGTTGTAGTCCAGAGACATCCAGCAATAACTCCTAACATTTCTAACTACTACAAAGATATTGGCTGGTTGTGCTGGCAGTATTGTTCTGGGGCATATCTTGGGCACAGGGTTACAGCATTGTGGAAATGAAATAAATAGGCCACCTCTAACCCACCTTAACATGTACCCCATTGAGCATATCAAGCAAGAGGGCTTAAATATTAGTTTTTCGGGCAGAATGAGCCTGAAATGCTAATTCAAGAGAATATGATGATCAAATTAAGGGGCCCTTCCTCTTTCAAAATCAATTGTTGAATTTTTAAAATCGGATTGTTGAAATGGTTAGCAGAGGGGTCTCCTGTAACTGTGTCTTAGTCTCCATGCCTGCCCAAAGTCTGGGAAAACTGAAACATCAACCGACATTCTTTTCTTCCTGGGTCATTTCCCTAATGAGTCCTTTTGTACCTGGAATTCTTTGTATCCTCTGGGAATTTCTCAGGTTTTCCTTGTCCTCTAAGCACAGTCCTTATAAGGACCTTCAGCCCCCACCCCACCCCGTCCCTTCTATCTGCTTAGTGCCATTTGAATTCGCCCCCAGTGGCTTCCACTTTGATTCCGGGACTTTGAAATGCAAACCTGCCTTTCAATGCAAATGCTCCGAGAGGTTGGCCCAATAATAAAAAAAGGCTTTTCCTCAGGGAGGTGCCTTTGCAAAGTTGGGAAGGGGAAAAAAAAAAACCTGAGCAAGTAGTTCAGGTGAACTGTTAATCAGGAAGAGGCTGGGAGTTCTCTGCAAAGGCAAGCCAGGGAAGACGCTGCTGAGGCGCCGGGCACATTATGCACGCTGAGCTACTTGGGGATGATGTATGTGGGTTATCTGTTGGATAAGGACACCAACATGTACCCCAACCCGGTCAGGCATCCGGGCCTGAACCTCAGCCCCCCAAATTATGTGCCCGTGCCCCCTCAGTACTCGGATTTTGCCAGCTACCACCACATGCCAGGAATTAACAGCGATCCTCACCAGGGGCAGCCCGCGAGTACCTGGGGTCCTCCGTACCCGCCTACTAAAGAGGATTGGCACTCCTACGGCGCAGGAGCCCCTTCTGTCGCCAGCCCGGTGCAGCTAGGATACAGCCCCTCGGATTTCAATCCAATTCCGCCACCCGGCTCTGGACTGCTGCCTCCGCCCATGAGCGCCCCAGTCCCCCAGCTCTCCCCAAACGCGCAAAGGCGCACGCCTTATGAGTGGATGAGGCGCCACGTTCCCACTAGCAGCAACAGTGGTAAGGACTTGTCTCTCTTTCTCTCCTCCGTCTCTGGCTTCGGGGAAGGGTCTCTTTTAGACCGGGAGGACGAGCAGTCTCTACGGTCCGACTTTTTCCTTCGCGTTTCTGTAGAGTTGAGCTGGCCACTTTATAACGTTTACTCTTCATTATCTTTCCCCATCAACTTGTAGACACAAGAATTTGTGGTCAAACTACATTTTAACACGAAAAGAGAGGGATACTTGCAAGAATTGGCTACAGATCCAGGAGGTTCGGAGGTGGCCTCCTTACACAGAAAGAAATTCCACTTGTGCAATGTTTGCTAGTTATAAACAATTTGTCACATGTTATGCCTGGAATTATACATGGATATTCTTCGATTGATGAATCCATGACTTGGAAAGGTCTTCTGTTTCTCAAGAAAGAGTTCCTGGTTCAGTCCATGGCTAAAACGATAGGAACCGATAGGAAAGCTGGTTGCTGGCCAGAATAGCCTTGATCCTTAGGAATAGATAGCCCTATTCTAGTCAGCTTGACTGGGCAATAATGGACTAGATATCTTCCCATATTGTGATTGGCTATGGCCTCCCCAGTTGATGATCACATCAAGATAGAATTTGGAACAAATGAACCTTATATAGTCAGTATAATGTAAGTTTTCACAATTGTTCACATATTTTGTCAAAACTGGAATCGTAATGTAGGGGTTATAGTATATAGGGTACAGCTACAGAACTACATTTGAAGGGGAATTTCAAGGAAATAGGATGAGAGTAATATATAAAAATAAATCTAATAGGGTATATGGGCTTCTGTTTGTGTATGTATGTGTCTGTATATTTGCCTAATTTACATTGAAAGGAATGACTAGAACTTTCCAAGAACTACCTTTTAAGTCTTTCCCAGTATCATTGTCAAACACGTCACCCAGATTCTGACACTGAGTCACAAGTTAATTTTTCTCTCATCAAGTAAAGCTGTAGTAAACTGCATTTTTTCTCAGTCTAGTTTACTGAAACTTTCTACAGAGAATGATAATCGACATAGGGAAAAAATCAAATATTGTGAAGGCTCTGGTAAAGAAAGTTTTGGGAATTGTCTGCATGTGGGTGTGATTTAGCAAATCAGCCAGGAAAAGATCACAATAAAAATAATTTGTCTTTTTGTTAAGTTATGGGAACATCTGAAAGGTCACTGTGCATAACTGCCCGCTTCATTTTTGTGTTTATCAAAGTACAGCTATCTTTCATTGGTTTCCACATTTGATGGCACCGCACACTTGATGTTTTTATTCTATATGGCTACTGTTATCCAATTCTACTGTTTTCAATGAATTTCATTCTAGCAGTTTTGTTTGTTGCACCCCTTTCAGTATGATGAATGGAGACACTACATATCTTGGATAAGGTGTATATTGATATATGTGTCAATACTAGCTTTATTCTTTAACACTAGTGTTCAGCAGTATTATTCCACTGGTAGATTATTCCTCTTCCTGTACAGTCTCTGAAGCTTTTAGCGAACCAAGAACGCCCTTTGGGCAAATGTTAGTCTTCTCAAAAATCCCCCTTCCCCAGCATTCAGTATGAAGTGGATTCCTGTACAGCAGTCACAAGTAAAAAGGTGTATACTGTATACAATATGAAAATTGTCCCTTGGGAGTTAGGCGGCATAGAAATATAATAAATAATAAAAATAATATGTAATCCTACCACTTCTTTTTCCCTTAAGAATTCAGGTAGAATTCAGTATTTGAAAAGACAGTAACTTCTGTTTTCTGATTAACATTTCTGTGGAAATGTTCTTGTGTATTTGCTCATGTCTAAGCATCTGCACAAGAATACTTACTGCCTATTAGTTGCATTCTTACTTTCTCTAGTCTTCTCAGATGGTTATATTCCCACCTTTCAATTTATAACTGGTGGTTGTTCTCTAATCTAAAAAAAAACCTATTGTGAATACAGAATAATGGCATCTTTGTGTCAAAGTGTGTATGAGATAGTGATGTTCCTGTACTATAAGAAAGTGTTGAGTACTTTTTGGTGAATATATAAGTTGCTTATCAGTATGACTCCCCCCCTCCCCACTTCTTAAGTGAAAGTTTAATGGCACAGTAAATAGGTTCAACTAATGAATGTATGGCACCTTAAATTTTTATGGGACAGAAGTAACAGCAAGTGTGTGTGTGATTTAATGACCCTTATTTGTGAGAACAAGCTCCATTGATCTCAGCGGAGTTATTTTTTAATAAAGAGGTGAAATTTGTAAAGGGTTTTCTTTCTCATATGAACCTACCTTGATCTTTAAAAACCCACCCTATGAATATAAAATAAGATTCTTCGCAGAGATATCTATATGCATGCTAATAGATACCTCACATAGCTTTTAGCTTGCTTTTTATTGTAAATAAAATTGGGTTATAAAGCTGGGATTTATAACTGCATGGAGAAAAATAATGCAGCCGTTTAATTTTTGTGTGTGTCGTTTTATTTATCATTGTCTTTAAGACAAGCCTACATTCAAACAGTTCGCTTCTCTCAACGCCACTACAGTAAATGTAAATGAGATTTGTGATCGATGCACAGTGAACTAAAATTAGTTCTCAATGTCGCAGAACCGACTTGCTGTACATTGCACCTTTTTATGTTTTTTTCAAACAGGATTCGATATTTTAAAATGCCTTAAACCGACTGGTTGTAAATGAGCGCCCCTGCATTTTTTGACGACAGTAATTTATCCGCATTTAGGCGATACTTTCCTCGCGTCTCTGAGCAGAAAAAGGCGCGAAGCAACTTTCCCGCCAAGCCCGGTGCGCCTCGTTGCTTTTTTTCCTCCCCCAATTCAGGCAATCGGCTCCTTCCCTTCCTCAACTTCTTTCTCGGGAACGTTGGATCTTTCCAGCGCCGAAACCAGCCCCTAATTTTGCGGCCGCGCTGAACTCTTGAACCCAGGCCGAGAAAGGAGTTTTAAGGGAACCCCGGGGTGACGCGGTGGGAAAGTGGAAGTCTCTCCCCAGGCGAACGCAAATGAACATTCTGGGGTGACAAAAGAGCCCGCAACCGGTGCCCAGTTCAAAGGCGGCAGGCCGGCGACCTGCTTCATGAAAGGCCCTGCCAACGCCTCAGTCAAACCCGGGGCAAATTTGCAAGCGTGCTGCTTTGTTATGCTGATAAGCAGAGGGGCTGCGTTGCGGCGGGGCGCCCAGCGAGCCTCCTTGTTCTCAGCTTTGAGGATTGGCGGCTAAACGGCCTTTGAAGTTGGGGCACTTCCACTTTCCTGCAGAGCTGCAGGCTGGGCCGCCCATACGAGGCCACCGTCGCCCTCGCACTTTCGGGCTCCTGGGCTGGCAGGACGCTTGGCTTCTCGGCCAGAATAGAGAATAGATAACCTTTATTGTCATTTTGTACTGTGGGCACGCTGGTACACATTAAAATGAAATTTTGTTTCCATACAAATAAACATACATACACACACATATATGGGTGTAGATATATATGTACCGGTATGTATATAGCAAGTATATGTATATGTATGTATATGTATATAGCAAGTGTATAGTTATATATATATGTGTGTGTGTGTAGTACTATTCAAGATGGACAGTGATATATGTGTGTGTGTGTGTATGTGTATGTATGTATGTATATGTATGTATGTATGTATGTATGTATGTATGTATGTATATATATAATGTATAGTTCACAAAGGTTGATACTATATGGAACAAAACTGTGACTGAATCTGGATGTTCTCATGTTCTCCCAGAAGGTAGCAAGGAAAACAGGTATTGAAGAGGATGTGTAGTGTCCCAGACAATACTGCGGACCCTGGGCAAGCATTGCTTATATGTATTCGGGTGAGGTTGGTTTGTGAAGAGAAACGAGGACAAGCTGGAATAACGCACCACGCTGAAAACGTAAGCCTAAGCGTGCGGTACTCTAAACCCATCGTCCCTCGGGAGTGAGGCGGCATATAAATTTAATAAATGATGATGGCAATGACAACTTCAGTTGGATTGGGATCGAAAAAAGGACACTTGAAATGTGCGGTTGTGAACTGTGCTGGAAGGTTTTGTTGCGTGTTTGGCTGGCGCTCTAATGATCCCCAAAAGTCAAAATTTTCAAGTTCCCTTGTTTCAGAGAATGAAGTTTAGAGATGTCCTTTCCCATGAAAGCAAGAGGACTTAAGGAGAATACCTGTCTTCAGAAGTAGCTGCCCCTTCAGCTTAATGAAATTTACATTCAGGAAAATATATATTCTCCATGGGAGTGGAGGCCAGGGATTTTGTTTCTTTTGTTCGTGCAAGTATTCATCTGTCACAAAAATGTATCTCCTTTCATGAAGTATGTAGTGACTGCCTTGCACAAGGTTTAATGAATACCTTCACAGGCAAAATGATTGTTTCCCTATTATTTGCTCCCTGATACTCTAGAAGTGTGTGATAAAACGATCCCTGGATAATTTACTGTCTTCAGCCTTCTTTGTGGTCTGTGATCATATAACAAGTTAGCGCAAATCAAAATAGGTGTTGAATCATTAGTGATCTGGGTAGGATACTTTATCTTACAGGCTCTGTCTGGATGACATGCAATGTTACACACTGGAAGGATCTGGTGGAAGAAGTCTTACCTTCCCTCTGCAGTATTGCTGTGTTGTTGCTCTGAGAATCCCCAAATTTATGGGCTGATTCAATGAGGGTTGATAAGGAAACTGCATGGAGGAGGTTACCTCTTTTGTAGCATTTAACATGTGGATGATCACATGTCTAATACAAGAAGAATGCGGAGTTATTAATTTATGTAATGGAATCATTACATAAAATCTTTCGCATCTTTATATTTATAAGATTTAATTATCCAAGTTTCAGACTGGATATATTAATCCATGGTAACACATTTTGGGCATTGCTCTTTCAACTTGTTAGATTGTTTACTAAGAGCCTGCAAGACTAATAATTAATGGGAGGCTCACACTTTTGTTATCTGAATGGTTAACTTCAGAGTCTTTTTTTTTAACCTGGAAAGAATTTTAAATGAAAGACTTGATACCATCTTAAATTTATCAAAACTAGGTCAAATGATTTGTAGGTTTTGTTTTATTTTGTAACAGTAACAAAACTTTGTAAAGAAAACAAAACTATTTCAGATTTTGCATAAAATAAAAACACAATAGAATTGTATTAAGACAAATACTGACTGAATTACCTCTAACTAAATTAAACCTAATTTGATTATAAAACATATCTTGAGTTTTGTTTTCTATCTTCTAGATTACAACCAAGGAAATTGTTTTACTTTAATGCGACTGATCTTTTTATTTCTTAAACACCCTGTAAAGTAACATACCATATTAGAAAACAAACTACAGAAGAAAATATTTTTAATATATAAATAGATTATGTACTATATATAGATATATAGTACATAATAGCATTTAAAAAGTTACACATATAAAATTTATTTCAATACCCAATAAATACAATTTTTAACAAATCTAGCAGCTCCTAAGATAACTTTATGAAAAAAAATTTAAAAATTCTAAAAATATCCTTTAACTATTATAAAATTGCTAAATTTGATTTAAAAAAAATTAAAAATACAATTACATTGAAACAATGACAAATCTAAGGGTTCCTTTTCATTATTACTGTAATCTGAAACCTAGTGATAAGAAAAGTTCAGAAGATTTCACAGTTTTTCCAAAATTGATCCGCATAATTTCTGAATCACAAGTTATTGCCAAAGCATACATGTAAATTTCATACAAATATAAACAAATAAATAAATAAATAAATAAATTTGCTTCTACTTAAGGTTCATCTTTCAGATTAAATTTACATTCAAGATAGTACAAATTTTGTTTTGTTTTGATATTTATATGAAATAATGGTACAACATACAGTTTCAGGGAACTGAATGAACAAAATGTTTATTTTAACAGAAAGAATAACAAAAATGACAGTTAAAACTAATGAAGGTCTGTATGCTGTTAAGAATCAGACATGATTGGAATAGCATACTCCAGTAAAATTCCTCTTATTGTTATTGTTGACAACAACAATAACACTATAGCAACTTTTTTGATTATAGTTCTTAGACTATCATGGGTGAAATATGTCCTTAAATCATTAATATATACCGTAATATGATTGTTTTAAGAATTTCTCCCAACTTCAAATTGAATTTTGTCTTCAACTTCACAACAGTAGCGGTATCTTCAATTTAAGGATATATTAATGAACCAGTATAGGACAGGGTCTTTGGCCACTTCAAAGGAACCTGAGATGCTCTCCTATTTGAAGGAATCCATGATAGAAATAAAACTCTTAATATTTCTCTATTGAAAGCTTAAGAATATTTTAAAAATGGATGCTTCTGGGTTATTCCAAATATGGATTAAATAACTGGAATCTTCTATAATGGTCATCAGTGGTTTCATGTCCTTAAAACATTAAAATAGTATCAATAGTTTTGACATTATGGTTGATTTATCAAAAAATTGTATTTAGAGAGTATTGGACTCCCCAAAGAATATATTTGAAATGATGGACGTAAGATTTTCTTGATGGAGGTAAAAAAAAATTGAGGTTTCATTTTGGAAATTGTGTTCTAATTTTATATAATGTTATGGGGAGATCTTTAAATGTTAAACATATTAATATAATATTGAATTATGTCCCACATTTTGAAATTTGACTTTGTCAGAAATTATGGTTTATTGAGTATAGAGGAAATGGCTCAAATATTATATTAAGAAATTGGAAAAGTTATATTATTCCCGATGTTAAGGAATATATTTTGAAAATCTATGATCTGTCTGTTTTCAAAAAGGCAATATGGATGAAAGCACTAATTTTAGAAAGATTTTGTAATAAATTATAGTAGAATAATATAGTAGTCTGTAATATTAACAAACCAGTGATTACTGATAACTGTAATATAAAAGGTGTGTGTGTGTGTGTGTGTTTAGCATTTTAAAATCCCATTCCTTTTTTCAGTTTTTCAGTTCTTGTTTTATTGTGTGTGGATTTTTTTAGTGTAGTTACTGTTTTGTCAATATAGGTAGTCCTCTATTTATGATCACAATTGAGGCCAAAATTTCCGCTGCTAAGCAAGACAATAGTTAAGTGAATTTTGTCCCATTTTATGACCTTCCTTGCCACAGTTGTTAAGTGAATCACTGCAGTTGTTAAATTAGTATCATAGTTGTTAAGTATATCTGGCTTCCCCATTGACTTTGTTTGTCAGAAGATTGCAAAAGGATCAACCTGATCAAAGTGCAACCTGATCTCGGGACACTGCAACCATCATAAATATATGCCAGTTGCCACGCATCCAAATTTGATCATGTGACCATGGGGATGCTGCAACAATCGTAAGTGAAAAACTGTCATAAGTCAATTTTTTCAGTGCCATTGTAACTTTGAACAATCGCTAAACAAATCGTTACAAGTCAAGGATTACCTGTATTTTTTATTTTGAAAAAAAAAAAGGTGGAATTGTCTTGTAATTAGGGTATAATAGCCTAAAGAGAAGATGTCTTTAAATATGTGGAAAATTCAAATTATGTAAGTCATATATGTCTATGTCAGTGACTGAAAATTTTAATGCTAATTTGAAGTAATGTCAAATTGAAATAATTGCTGATACAAATTAATTTAGGGTCATTGTTGTTCTCTGAGCTTAGTTGTTTTCTTGCAGATGTTTCATTACTCAATTAGGTAAAACCATCAGCACAAAAACCCCACTGAGCTAAAAATATTCAAAAATATTGATAAAAATTACTTTGATTTCAGTTAGTACAGTACAGGTAAAGCATGTCATTTACATGAATGACCGGTACAGGTATATGTAATCAAAGGGACAACTTATTACAACTTTTGTAATAAATAAAAATCTTTAGGACAATTAAGATAAAAGATAAATGAAAATTATGAATTGCTGTGACCACATTATCAGCCTAAATGGCTCTGTAATTGGTATCTTGCTGCTGCTATAGTAGAAAATTATCATTTGCCTTACAAATATGAACACTTAATTATGTAAATAGTAAATCATAATACAATTTTTTGCAATTTGTAAGTTTTTCCTCAGCCCCAAGTATAAATAGCTTAGTAATGTTATAGAAAAATGTGTTAGATGCTGCTAGAAAAATAATGGGTTGGTATTGTAATTTCTAACCAGGAGGACCTTTAAGGAATTACTTTTTAGTATTATTTAGATAGCCAGATAACATTAAAAGATACATCCTTTAATAATCTTGTATCAAATTTAATACAATTTATTGTAACTTTGTATTTAGGTTAGGGTTTGAAATCAGTTGGTTAAAATTACTGGTAAACTTAAACATGTAAAATACAGGCTACTAGCTCAAGAGCCATTGATTTAATCTAGCTTGAATATCTGGAATAATGCAACAAACATACTGCATCATGTATAGATTATGCATCAGTGTTACAGGTAGGATATTAAGTAATTTTAAATTTTAAACTTCAATTTTAAACTTAGTGTAATGTATGGATCACGCTGAAAAATATTCTTACCAGCTTATAGTAGTTTTTGAAAAGATAGCAAGGTGGGGACCAACCTGATTTCAAGGGTCACGCTGTATCACAGAGAGGAGACTGCTACTGAGAAGGTCTCTCTGTGGGATGCAAATTCACAGGTTTCCCACAGGATGGGTATCCCAAAAATTTCCTCCCAGCTAGATTTGGTAAGGCAGGGAGATTCTACTTAGAGGAGTTAACAAATAGCCAAGGTATATAAAGCTTTATTGATAATTATCAGCATCCTGAACTAGGCTTGGAAAGTTACTATTGAACTGGCTAGCACTTGTCAACAAGCAGCATTCTGTGTTGCAACTTCCAAGTTGTCTTCAAGGGTAGCCCCAATAAAACAGCTCGAGGGAAAACAAGGACCTGACTTACTGTTTTCAGCACCCCAGAATCCGGGAAGCATGGATGCTAGGCTGATATTACGTGATTGCTATTTGTGACTTCCTGCTACCTTCTCCATTGACTTCACTTTTTGGAAGGCGGCAGTGAAGGTTGCAAATAGCGATCACGTGAGTTCAGCTACCATAATTATGAGAGTGTCCAAGTTGCAATCACATGACCACGGGGAAGCAGTGACAGCAACAACTATGAGGAACGGTTTTAAGTTTCCTCATTCAGCATTGTTGTAACTTAGAATGGTTGCTGAAGAACGGGTGGGTTCTGGATCCATTTGCTGCCAGTTCGCTCAGGGTCGTGCCGTGCGCGCATGCGCGCTTTGCGCACGCCCCCGCAGCAATCAAAAAATAGCTTTTGCGCATGCGCAGAAGCAAAATCCAAGATGGCGGCGCTCATGGAACACACCGGAAGAACTGGTTCCGTGACATCATCACTGATTTACTAACGGTTCTAAAGAACCGGTTAGAACCGGTAGGAACCCACCTCTGCTGAAGAAGTGGTCATTAAATGAGGACTCTGTAGATGGAGCTTTGTAGAAAGCATAGGGAATGGACTTTAAAGGACAGGAGAAAAAGTTGCTATCAAGGCAACAGTTAAATAAGGGGAGGTACTTGAACTTGGGCCAAGAAAGTAATTTGAAAGAATGTCTCAGGTAAGACATTTCTAGGTCACTTAAGTGAGGTAGTGGGCAAGCATATTCATACTTGCATGATTTTGTACTATAGCTGTTATAATAAGAGTAGTTCTCACCTACATGGCATTGTTTGGTTTTTAGTCTGGTCCAGACTTTGTAGGACTGGCAGCCTTCCATGGAAGCGGAGAATAGAATAGAATAGAATTTTTTATTGGCCAAGTGTGATTGGACACACAGGGAATTTGTCTTGGTGCATATGCTCTCAGTGTACATAAAAGAAAAGATAAGTTCGTCAAGAATCACAAGGTACAACACTTAATGATAGTCCGGGTACAAATAAGCAATCAAATCATAGGAGGGGCTCCGTACCAACAGAATTCTCTATTGCTGAAAAGCAGTCTGACCCCAGGCATTTCTTCAAAGGCTGAAGACATAGAAACAGGAGATCCTCACAGCTGCTTAACTTTGGGTAGAGATACAGAGTGGGGTACTATCATCAAATTAATTATTCTGCAGTAACTTTTAGAGGTATTGGAGAAGGCATCTAAGAATACCATAGACCTCCAAGAAAACAAATAAATGGATTGTCAAACATATCAAACCATAATTCTCATTTATGATACATATGACGGGGCTTAAATTATCCTACTTTGGATATGTTAAGCCAAGATGTAGTTTTCTGGAGAAGGTGGAGGGAAAGAAGAGGACAAATAGCAGCGAAGTGGATGGCTTCAGTTATAATGGTGATGAGTGCACTGTTGGAAGACCTGAATGGTCCGGTTTTCTCCATTGTCATGGAGAAAAATATGGTAAAACTAAGAACTGATACCAATTAATGGCACATAATTAAAACTTTTGGAGCATATTAAGCAGCATCTGTCACATAACTTGTTTTAAAAATAAAGTCAGTAAAAATCCTTTGTTGAAAAGAAACATTTCACCTTATGGTTACATTAGGTGATATGGTAAATCATAGAAAATGAATACCCATCATAGACTGGATATTCATTTTTGTACTATGATGCTGAAGCCCCTTTTCCTACTATTTTCTCTGCTGAAATTATCCCATCTAAGTTCAGATTGCTTGTCATGTGAAGCAAATAGCAATATGAGGAAGTATTTCAGCACTAGTCAATACTTCAGCCATCAAAGTGAATCTTTTATTAAATTTGTCCTAGGTTTTTTTTTGTAATGGCAGTTTCATAAAGGATAGAAAAGCCAGAGACATGAAGTCAGGGTGGAATTACAGAAATTGAGAAATAGGGAATAAACCTCTCTCTTTGCAATTCCAGTCAATGACAGCAAACCACAATAATGGCAAAATAATATTGCCTTGTGCATATCGTAATTTTGCTATCATTGTCCTTTGCTGCAGACACTATTATAGCAATAGCAATAGCACTTAGACTTATATACCGCTTTACAGTGCTTTACAGCCCTCTCTAAGCGGTTCACAGAGTCAGCATATTGCCCCCAACAATCTGGGTCCTCATTTTACCCACCTCAGAAGGATGGAAGGCTGAGTCAACCTTGAGCCAGTGAGATTTGAACCGCCGAACTGCAGCTAGCAGTCAGCTGAAGTAGCCTGCAGTGCTGCACTCTAACCACTGCGCCACCTCGGCTCTCTATTACCAGTACAGTAGAAAAAAAGTTAGCATTTCACACTTTTATTGAATTTGTTAATGGTGTGTATGAATTACACTATCAATTGTAGCTCTCCTGAATGTAATTGAACTCAACTATTAGTCCTAGCTCTAGTCAGATTGTCCAATGGTCATGGATGGTGGAGTCCAGCTACATCTAGTCACTTTTTGTGTATCTCTGCTTTAAACTTTGATTCCAAATACAATTCATGGTTAAGTTTATAGTCTACATCTTTATTGTAAAAATACTATAAAAAACTACTTCTCTCTTCATGATTTTCATTTACAATCTTTCAAGATAAGGCAGCATGCTTTACAAAGACTTCGAAATGCAGATAATTTTTTCAGCAACTTCCCCCTCGCAGTAATTAATAAAAATATATACTACTACTTACTAGAAAGAAAATCTGCAATTCAAAACACAGTAAAGATCTTATTTTTAAGTGACTGTAGTTAGGGAATAAAACATATTCCAGAAAAACCCAATGCTTGCTTGCTTTCTTTCTTTCTTTCTTTCTTTCTTTCTTTCTTTCTTTCTTTCTTTCTTTCTTTCTTTCTTTCTTTCTTTCTTTCTTTCTTTCTTTCTTTCTTTCTTTCTTTCTTTCTTTCTTTCTTTTCTTTTTTTCTGTGCTGCCCATCTCACTGATATAACGACTCTGGGTGGCTTAAAATATAAAGTAGAAAATGTAATTAACTTAGTTAGATTGTAATTATATTAATGATGCTGGATTAAAAAGGGGTAATGAAACAGTGGTAAGAAAAGGCAAAAACTTTTTGTGCAGATTTACATTCTGGCTTTTAATCTCTACTGTGAATGTTCACAAAATACTTGTGGAAATCTTGCAATTCATAATTGGAAACATTCACCGATTTTATGATTTTATTGCTCTCAATATTTATAAATAACCAGTAAATGTTTTTATATTTGAGCTCTGAACTTTTCCCTCCTTTGAATTGTGATATCAACATTGTAGTGTAATTTCTATGCTTTAGTTGGGGTAATTATCTGACAACAGTACTCTATTTTATCATAGATAATATTCTAGTTTGGTTCTTGTTAGCTCTGTCTGTTGATGGATGTGGCAGTAAAGGTAATGAGAGGATGTATGAATGCCATGAGAAACCTGCATTTTAATATTGTTATGTTCTAACTGTTTAAACTATGTTGCATGGTTCCAACCAGGTCCAGCGTTTGAGCGGGAAAAAGCTCAAACGCTATTGGCTGGTCTGTCTGACAGCTCCCTATAAAAGGGCAAGCTGTCAGACTGCTCTTTGCTGGTTACTGATACAAGAGCTGAAATAAAGAGCTGCTTTGGAAGTCTGTCTCCTGTCATCTCTACCCACTATCTAACAGTGGCGACGAGGGCTTGGGCCAGGAGAACTGTGACTAGCTTCTTCAGCACTTTCAACCAGCCAGGCAGACATCTTCCT
>QLTV01001320.1:3175932-3203255 GCA_003457575.1 Thermophis baileyi | reverse complement strand
CCCCCAGAACCAAGGATGGACAGTCGACATAGTCTTTGGGAGGCAATACCCATAGCCACTCGGTCTTGTCTGGGTTAAGTCTGAGCCTGTTAACTCCCATCCAGACCCTCACAGCCTCCAGGCACCGGCACATCACGTCCACCGCTTTACTGAACTGACGCGGGGTGGAGATATACAACTGGGTATCATCAGCATATTGCTGATACCTCACCCCACATCGTCGGATGATCTCACCCAGCGGTTTCATGTAGATGTTAAATAAGAGGGGAGAGAGGACCGAGCCCTGAGGCACCCCGCAAACGAGGGGTCTAGGGGTCGACCTCTGTCCTCCTGCCAACACCGACTGTGACCGACCAGATACACGGATTCCTAACACATGAGATCTTCTAGCTGTAAGAATAAGTAAACTCCTTATGCAGTGGGACCTTCTGACAAGCAAAGTCAGCGGGGAAGCCAGATTCACTTAACAACTGTGTTACTAATTTAACTACTCCAGTGATTCACTTCACAAATGTGGCAAGAAAAGTCGTAAAAAGGGGCAAAACCCACTTAACAAATTTCTCACTTAGCAACAGAAATTCTGGGCTCAATTGTGGTAAGTTGAGAACTACCTGTATATCTTGTCTTCTGTAAAGAGCCAGTATACTATAGGCAGTAATTAAGGAACTGAACTAGGTTTGGAGAAATTACATTCAAGTACATGAGAATCATGAAATTTCCTATGGTTAATTCTGGACCAATGATTTCTTAGCCCAAATTGTTGTAGAATATAAAGACAATTTAGGTCTTTATAATCTCATCTTCAATCAATTTACAGAATACAGAATAGCGGAAGGGACCCTGAGGATCTTCTAGTCCAATCCCCTGTTCAAGCAGGAAATCTTATAGCATTCTGGACAAATGTTTGTCCAACCTTTTCTTGAAAACCTCCAGCAATGGAGCATCCACAACTTCTGGGAGAAAGCCGTACCACTGATTAATTGCTCTCCCTGTCCGGAAATGTCCTCTTACTTCTACATTGGATCTCTCCTTGATAAGTTTCTATCCATTGTTTCTTGTCCTGCCCTCAAGTATTTTGGAGAATAGTTGACCCTTTCTTCTCTGGGACAGCCCCTCAAACACTGGAAAACTCTTACCATATCATCCCTAGTCCTTCTTTTCACTAGACTGGACATATCCAGTTCCTTCAACCATTCATTCATATGTTTTAGCCTCCAGACCCCTAATCATCCTTGTTGCTCTTTTCTGCACTCTTTTTAGAATCTTAATATCTGTTTTGTATCATGGTGACCAGAACTGAACACAGTATTTCAAGTATGTTCTTACACTTATACTATGTATAGGAGTACTAATAGTTCACATGATCTTGATACTATTCTTCTGTTGATGCAGCTTAGGACTGCATTATCCTTTTTGGTAGCTGCAGCACACTGCTGGCTCATATTTAAGTGGTTGTCCACTAGGTCTCCTAGATTTATTTCACAGTTAGTGCTGTTGAACCAGTTCTGTGCATTTGGTTGTTCTTGCCTAAGTGACATACTTTTTCTTACCACTGAATTGAATTTTGTTGGATAGGGCCAGTGTTCAAGTCTGTCAAGCCTATTTTCTAAAGTGTTGGCTATTTTCCCCAGCTTGATGTTGTCAGCAAATTGGATGAGTTCCCTTTCTATCCCCTTATCTAAACCATTTATGAAGGGGTTGAAGAGTACTATTCGTAAGACAGAACCTTGGGGTTCTGTCAATGTTCAAGTGACATTTTCCCCCAGGACTACATAATTTCTAAAATGTTAGGAATGAAATCTATATTTATTAAAATGTATATCCATTTCTTGGAAATTATATCCTTTCCCAAATCTCATATAAAATATAGACAAAGAACATGAAACATATTTATGAAACACACAAAAAAATGGCAAATACTGTCCACATTTTTACAGGTTCTTCTGTTTCATAAATGGTTCCCACCTTAATGACCTTCAGGATTCTATTAAAGACTAGTCTCTGGAGCAGAATTAAGGTTGACTGAAGTGGGGGGTGGAATGTGTGTTTGGTTGTATATTGTTTTTAGGACTATTCATGATCTTTCTTGATCTTTTGTAATTTTTTGTTTTTTTAATTGTAAGCTGCCCAGAGTCATTGCAAGTCAGATGGCCTGTCAAAGGAAGGAAAGACATTCTTATGCTGCAAATTTTAACACATACATTTGCTAATGGTTGTTACTGAAGGAATTCTGCAGCAACACATTCTTAAATCTGCATTAAACTCCAGCTCTTCAACAACTCACTGGCTGCATCTCCACTCCACAAATCTGGATAACCGCTAGATGATGGCCAAGAAACATAAGAAACTCTTATGCTTTCTTTTGCTACACAACGGTCAGTAGACCAATCAATATGTTAGTATTCATTTTGGAGAAAATATATGGATGTACTAAAGAGCATCTCACAGCTGAACACGTTTCTCACACATGATGACTGTATTTGAACTGCATAGATCCAGGTGACCCCTACTTTGCAATCAGAGACAAATTAATTATTGCAATCTACTGTAGTTTAATTGTCTCTTGAGAAAAAAAGATAGAAGAAGACTAATTGGATGAAGCACTAGCCTGGTATACATTCTCTATGAAGATTGGTAGTGTCTTTAACTCTTGATAAAGTTGGAATTTAAATCAGAGAAACTGCCTTGCACTGGCCTTTGCTGCAACAGCAAAAGTGGTTATGTATCAACTTCAAATTAACATTTATTTAGCTACACAATTTAAAGGTTGCCTGTCTTTCAACAATTCTGGGAGATTTACAGTTTAAAAAGGGAAGACCAAAAGAAATAATGAATTACCTCCAAAAATATATATAGCCAAAAAAATCCATCTAGCAAATGCTCATCTTTTACTTTGCCAAAGAGCCTGGAAAAATGGCCAGGTCTTTGATATCTTCCTATATGTCATCAGGGTGGGAGCTGTATGGATTGCTGAGGGGGGGGGGGGATATTGATTCAGAAGGCAGATACTTCTGCAACAGAGAAGGGATGCTTCTTGAGTCCCACAAATGGCACTATTTAACTGATGGGACCCAGAATGGAGTTACTCTGTCTCATGGCAACAGATGGACAAAACAACTGGAATCAGGCAATCCCTAAAATAACCAGGCCTTATGCCATGAAGGATTTTATAGGTGATAAACAGCACTTCGAATTGCACCAGAAAGCCAACTGGTAACCAGTTCAACTCTCGTGGAACAATGTGGTCACATGGGCATAACAAGATCACTGCCCATTGTGTTGCATTCTGGCCCACCTGTAACTTTGGAGAGGTCTTCAAGAACAGCCCCATGTACACTGTGTTACATAATCCATTCATATAGTAGCTAAGAATGACCTGAAAGGTCTTCTGGTCCAAGAAGGGGTGCATCTGATGTACTTGGATCTCCTGGTCCAAGAAAGGGTGCATCTGATGTATCTACGCAAAGACCCTCTTGGCCACAGCTACCACCTGTCCTTTGGGTGGGCTGTGAGTCCAGTGGGAGCCTCATATTGCATACTGAATTTGTGCAATCTGATGATACCTGACCCTGAACTCATGACCTCACTCAGTGGGTTTATATAGATTTAAATAGGTGGGTGTTGAACAACATGGCATCCCACAAGTGAGGGGCTGTGGATTTGACTCTCTCTCCCTGTTAATATTGAATGAAACTGACCACTAAGAAAGGAGAAGCTCTATAAAATAGTCCCCCCCTCCACAAACCTTGTAGCAGTCAAGAAGGATAACATGATTGATGGTATCAAAGAGATCAGGGAACACAAGGATGGACACATTACCCCCACTACCCCCATCCTGACTTGGCACAGCTCATCAATAAGTGCAACCAATGCTATATCTGAATTACAATCCAGCCTGAAAGCTGACTGAAATGGATCCAGCTAATCCATTCACCTCCATGATCAAAGCCCAAACACCTTCTCAACACCTTTCTCTAAAAAAAGGAAAGTCAGAGAGTGGATGGAAATTATCCAGAATTATTTGGATACAGCAATGGCTTCTTGAGCAGCAGATACACCATAACCTTATTCAAGACAAAGGACAAACCCCTCCCTCGAAGCAGGTATCACTGCATAGTGACATTTTTCTGCTCTCATTGGAACAGTTTAGCCCTTTTGGTTTTTTTCCATAGTTGCCATTACTGCAGGGACCATAGAAATTTAACAATTTACATGGTTTCCTTCTGCACTTCCATTGTATAAAAAGGTGCAACTCTTACAGAAACACGACTATTCAAGCCTTTCATCAATTTCTACTTCAATGTTCACCTTTGAAAGTTGGAATATTGAGATTTTGGCAATGGAACCCAAATAGTTGAATCTTCAGGCTTCTGCTGTAATATTTTGCATCCCATGAACATCTTCCTTTGCCTGTCAATCGACACCTAAACTTTTTCCAGTGAAAAAGTGATCCTGGTAAATGAAAAGGGAATCCACAAATTACACATCTCTTTGACCCAATCTATGCTAACCGTGGGACTTGGCTAAGTGGAGCTCCTTCCTCTTTCTGTGATCCTGGCAAAAGCTCATATATGGCATCAGCAGCTTGATATTTTTGAATATAAATAGGACAGAGTGCCCTGAGGACAGTAAACACACACAATACTGATGAAGGGCTGCTGAGTCTTATCTTCTATATGTACATGATACTCCCATCATATTGGTGCAATAAGCAATGGAGCCGCGGTGGTGCAGTGGTTAGAGTGCAGTACTGCAGGCTACTTCTGCTGATCACCGGCTGCCAGCAGTTTGGCAGATCGAATCTTCCCAGGCTCAAGGTTGACTCAGCCTTCCATCCTTCCGAGGTGGGTAAAATGAGGACCCAGATTGTTGGGGGCAATATGCTGACTCTAAACCGCTTAGAGAGGGCTGTAAAGCACTGTGAAGCGGTATATAAGTCTAAATGTTATTGCTATAAGGAAAAATGCCTACCGCCAACCTATTGAAAAAAGTCCATATTGGAGGTTTCACAAGACTGCATTGATCCTAAGGGCATCTGTTTAATAACTACAGGGACAACTATGTCAGTCTGGCTTCAGTTCAGATTCAGTTTCAGTTTATTGGCCCAGGCTCAGTTCTAGTCTGTGTAAATAAGATGCCTTTGATCCTTGCTTTGTGAGATGCCCTAGCATTCAATTCTCTCCCAGTTCCTATATATTTAACATCTTTATGAGGCTGCTGAGTGAGGTAATTTATCAGCATGGGGTTAGGAACCATTAGTGCATTCATGAAATTCAGATATATCTCTAACTTGGCTAGCCAAGCTTAAAGGTCCTGTCTAACTATGGGCTCAAAATGAAGAAAAACGGGCTCAGGCTCAATCCTAGAAGATCAAGTGGCTGTGGATTTTGGGACCATCTGGGTTTGGAGATTGTTCATCTTTTGTTCTGCATGGGGTTGTATTGCCCCATGGAGACCAGCTTCACATTTTGGGGGCCATTTCTTAGCTCTTGAAAAGTAGAAGTAGCAGTGACTTGGAGGGCCTTTGCACAAATCTATCTCATGTACCAATTTCTCGATTGGGAGGCTCTACTTATGGTCACTCATGCCTTGGTCACTGCATCTTGATTACAGCAATGTGCTCTGCCTGGGGCTGCTCCTGAAGACTTCTTGGAAACTACAGTTAGTCCAGAAAACAGTGGCGCAAATAGTTATGGGTACAAAGTAATTATGAGACTCCTTCAAAATGCATATGCAACACTGCTACTTTATAAATTGTACTGGTTGTCAGAGGGTTCCCAGGTGCAATGCAAGGTGTTGGTTGTCACATATAATGTACCATGATTGTCATTTGTTGCTTTTAAATGTGTGCACTATCTGACTGAGTAGTCATACAGCTTTATGTATATGTTTTTATTTACTAATTTAAATAAATACACAAAGGCATGTATTTATGCATATTCTATAAATGCACATTATTTCTTTGATGCAAGGAAGAAAAAAAGGAACTGATTAGCTTGGGCTTGGTTGTTTGACTAGAAAGTAACGTATTTCCCCTGGGCTGATCACTTGCCACCTGTTGCTATGTTTTTATTACTAATACCTAATAGCTGACCTGTCATAAATCACATAACTGGGCACCATTTCTCCTTCTGACACTATTCTTTCAGTTTCTCAAGTGTTTTGTGCCAATTCAGTAGCAATAAAGAGATAGATCATTTCTATCATCCCATTTTAATTTTTCTACTACATGAAAGGTAGTATTGAAATGTTAGGCTTTTGTCCTCTTTGCGCCAAGAAGTCCCATCCCAGTAGAGGTTGTCATGCGCTTACACTTGAGTATTTAAAGAACACCACGAATGGAGCCACATTCATGAAAAGATTGATCATCTAGCTCATGGGTGTCAAACTCGATCCTGTCACGGGCCGGATCACGACGTTTTTTGCCTTGGCGGAGCCGGGGTGGGCGTGGCCTGCATGTGCCATATCTGGCCCGCAGGCTGCCAGTTTGACAGGCCTAGTCTAGCTTGATGACAAATTCTCCTGCACTGAGGGGAACATATCCACCATCATAATTTTTTTGCAATCATCATAGTACTTTTGCAGCTGAATCTAATAATAAAAATGTGGATTATTTGACTATATAGCAGTGTATATATATATACTGCACAAAATACTCCAGAAATTATGTGAAACTAAATGGGGAGCTTTACCTGCCACCCTCAGGTCATCACAACTAGGGCTAGTCTATTCAGCAGCAGAATACTGTGCCCCTGTATGGCCTAACAGCTGCCATACAAGTAAGCTAGACTCCAGACTCAATAACACAAGATTATAAGCAGATGTAATAAAGCCACTCTGACTTGCTGGCTTCCTGTTCTGAATCATATCTCACCCCCAGTTTTACAAAGGCAAGATGCACTGGTGAGAGAATATAGAAAAATTATAAACAGCTCACTACTTCCCATACATGCCGACCTTCCTCATGTATCAGCCGGAAGGTTCAAATCTAGGAACTCCCATTGGCACTTGCACAATATCTGTTCAACAACTTTAACATTGATTCCCAATGAAAAGCCAAATGGGTTGCTGAATGTCCAGATATAGGAGGACATATAAATGACCCCATGAAAAAAGGTTGCCAGGCTTTGAACTACCATGCCAGCAATGGACAATCTAGAATAGGATTTGTACCTCACATGGTGTCTTCCGGGACTCAGTGTATAAGTGGGGCATAGTATCTTCCCCTCAGTGCGACAGTGGGGTCCCAAATCAAGCTGTAGATCATACCGTGACCAGCTGTAAGCTGAGGACACATACCGGTCCAGTATCTGATCTTTTTTCATATAAATGATGCTGCACTTCAATGGTTAGATGGCCTAGAGACATTGGTATCTGAATATAGATCTTTTTAGCATTCATATTTTATTGTGTTTTTAATCTTGGGGAAATGTTAATATATATTGCAAGTCCATGTATGGTATGCCATGCGCTAAATAAACACAAAATAGCTTGAATGGAATGATATGTTGTAAACTAATGCTAAGTTATCCCAGTCTATATTAATTCAGCAACACAGATTTGAAACTAAGCTGAACAGTAGTAGCCATTTAAGTCCCTTTTTTTGGCCTTTCTTGTATATGTTGCATTCTTCTCCAGAGCACTGGTGCTTAATATTACAGACCCTGATTGCTTGCAGTGACTAGTGGAGTCTCAAGGCTTGTTATGTCCCCTTAACACTGGCTGGAAGATCATTTGCTAGCCATTCTTTAAAGATATGCCATCAAGATACAACCTTTGTCTCATCTCCCACTCATAGCTGAGATTTTCTAACTTCATATTTATCTGATCCAATGTTAAAGGACTTTTCCATTCCCCCCCCAACACAACTATTAAATGTGTGTAGTTCCAATGCTCTATTGAAGACCATGGTGATGGTGTGGCAGGGGCTAGGATTTACCCAGCAACTTTTGGCTTCTGCAAACTCTCCCTTTTCTTTTGGGAGAAAGATAGATCAAGCATTGGGCAATGATTTTTCACAGCATTGGTCAGGCATTATGCAAGGTTCTTATTATTCAAGTCAAATTAATGCATAATTGTGAGATGCACGTGGAAAAAAAAACCTCACTTAACAGCAGTGCTGTGTGAAGCAGGAATCCAGCATCTGCCAACTATCCTATCAGTTGATTTGGACAGAACAAAAAAGACAGTGAGAAAGAGAGCAAAATTGTGGAAAACAGAAAGATGAGCGAGGACAAGGCATAAGAGAAAGACAGAGAAAAAGCTAGGGAGGGAGGGAGAGAGAGGTGATGAACAAGGGACTGGAATAGACTAATATGAGAGAGCAAGAGAGAAACATACCGGGCACAAGAGAGATCATAAAAGAAAAAGAAAAAAGAATGTGAGAGGGATCTTCTAATCTAAAAGATAGGTGGGGACTTCCCAGTAAAATAGAAGAGAACAGCCTTTGGGTAAACAGATAGCCTTCCTCACCCCTTCAAAATTAGCTACAGTATTAATTCGACAATATGAGTGGCAGTTGGGAAGCAGGAGAGTCAGAAAATCCCCACCCACCTCAAGGATCAGGTTCCAATAGATCAGGGGTTCCCAACCTTTTCTATACCCCGCACCCCTAGAACACTTCTGATATATTCTTGCACCCCTTAAAAATAATTATATGCATATAATTATACATATACACTATAATTTTGAAACTTCTAAACCCAAGTTTTCGCACCCCCTGGAATATCGTATCGCACCCCCAGTTAGGGACCCCTGCGATAGATGGATAAATCCACGGTCTAGCTATCAGTCAAAATTTGTTTCCTCCCCAGTCCTATAATAAGGAGAGCAATTAATGAATTCTTCTCCTAATGGCAGAAAACTCACCAACAGTTACATATGTATGTATGTAGCAGTAGTGGGTTCTAAAACACTTTACTACCGGTTTGCGCGCGTGATGCTTCTGTGCATGTGCGATGCTTCTGCGCATGCGCAGAAGTGTCCTGGCTGGGTGGGCGGAGCCTCCCGCTGCCGCCGCTACCCGTTCTAAGAATCAGTCCGAACCGGGAGCAACCCACCACTGGTAGTGTGTGTGTGTGTGTGTGTGTGTGTGTGTGTGTGTGTGTGTGTGTGTGTTTTGGTCCAGCCAGCCAGCCAGCCAGCCAGCCAGCCAGCCAGCCAACTGGCTGGTCCCATGTTACTGTAAAGCTGTCAAGATAGCACTGCTCCAGGCAGAACACACGTTCCCTGTTGGGGCAGAGTAAATTATGCTGGCCTACTTTTTTAAAAAAAATATTTTTATTATACGTTTTCCTTTATTATACATAACGTTTCCATTTCTGCAATGGCAGTGTATGGTCTGTATCAAATCTCTTTTGAATACACATAATATTATAACCATAATTATAACCATTATTCTCATAATACATACAATATAATCTTCCCTTCTAATCACCCTATACAATTTAATCTATAATCAAATATAATCCAGTGTTAATATTGCTTATGGTATTATTGCTTATATATATATTTACTTTTATTTTATTGATCATCCTTAATGATAAATTACTAACTTCTGCTTGTATTTTCTAACCATTTATAAAACAGGTCCCAAGTTAAATAGTGCTCTGTTTCCTCTTTATCCTTAATTTTCATCGTTAACCTGTCCATTTCGGCACAGTCTAATATTTTCTTTATTACATTTTCATCTATAGGTATATTTTCATTTTTCCAATTTTGTGCGTACATAATTCTTGCTGCCATTATCACATGTAATATTAAATATGTAATTCTTTTCTTATATTTCCCGGGTAATATACCTAGTAAGAACAATTCTGGTTTTAAATCTATTTGTTGTGTTGTTATTTCTTCTAGCCACCTTTTTATCTTTGACCAATATTTTTTCGCCATTGGACAAGTCCACCACATATGGTAATAGGAACCCGGTATCTGTTTACATTTCCAGCACTCTGGCGATATGTTTTGGAACATCTTTGCCATTCTTGCTGGTGGCAAGTGCCATCTGTAGAACATTTTGTAAAGGTTTTCTTTATATGTTGTTGACATCGTTAGTTTGTAGTTTCTTTCCCAAAGTTTTTGCCAATTGTCTAATTCTATAGTATATCCAAAATTTTGGGCCCATACTATCATAGTTTCTTTTACATGTTCTTCTTCCATTTTAAAGTTCAATAAGTAACTATATATATATTTTTTATTAATTTATCATCTGTACCTAGAAATATCTGATCTAATTCTAGGGGTTCTTTATAGAATCCATATATTTCTGCATCTTTCTTGTATCTCGTTTGTATTTGGATATATGGCCACCAGTCCAAATCGATTCCTTGATTTTTTAGTTCCTGTTTTGATTTTAAGTCCCCTTGTTCATTTAGGATATCTTTATACCTTACGATTTTTTCCAGTTCAAGAGCATTTGGATGTATTAGCGCTTCCATTGTGGATAGCCAGACCGGTATTTTCATGTAATGTTTCTGTCTGATTCTTTCCCATACTGAAAGCAGAGCATTCCTGATATAGTGCCTTTGCTGGCCTACTTTTGTGTCCCTTTACTAAATGGAAAAAAAGCATGTTAAATCAATGGTCCCAGTCAAGGATCTTTCCCATTACCTACAGGATGTTGGTTCTGGATAAAAATGTTGATGATTGATTCTGAGACCTACTACAGTACATTAGGGCCTGTCAAATTTTTCAACTTTCAATTTCCAAACATTAGGGGTGCTCAAAAGTTGTGACATGCCTTGGGGATTGTAAAGGTATTTTGGTTATTTTAATATAATTTAGATGTACTTGGTAAGTAACTACATAAATATCAAAACTTTTTAACATTTTGTTTGTTTCATTTACAAAGTATATTGAGTGTATTTAGCTATTTTATTAGTTTTGGTGGTGGTGTTTTTTTGAGTAGGTGGTTCAGGGGCATCTCTTCTGTGCTTTTCTACAGGGGCTTAATTCATCTTGAACGATAAGGCTTTCGACTGGGATTGCTCTCAGATTCAGCTTTGACATACGGTACATGCAAAAGTATTCAGATTCACTCAGTGATATGGGACATCTTCTCTGAGCTTCTATTACAGTAGAAATTATGACTGTCTTGGAAAGGGATATCTGTTTCATTTATTAGTTTTTTGGCAGGAGTAATGCAGTTTTAAGATTTCTAGCAGCTAGGATTAATTGGAGCCAATACTTGGAACATATTGGAACCCTTTCAATAGTGGGAACATCTCCTTGGAAACAAGCAAAACGTTAATGATTGTTGCACCCATTTGTAGAATTCTCCATCCTAGGCAGGTACATCAAAGACCAATGATATTTTCTTTTTATTGCCAGACAAATATCTCTTAGTTTTCCTAAACATTTTAATCTTTAAAAAATATGTATTGTTTTAAAAAGAACTGATTCTTGAATTAGAATGTGTGAAGATTATATATAAATATATATATTTATAAGCTGCTGTAGTAGAAATATTGCTGAATGACAGTATGAGCCTTTAATATGATCTGAGTATTTTCATTTCTTTTCTGGGCATCTTTTATTCCTCTTGCTTGAAATCTCCTTCCTACTCAAAATCTGTTTCAATTACTTTACTTTTCCTGTCTCACTTAAATTTTACAGCTTTTGTGTGAGGTTATTTGCCTTGCTGTGAAAATTACACTGGGGAAATATGGCATACAAGGACACTTTATGAAATGCTTGCATCCGTTGAAGTTATGGAAACTGCATAAAGAAGTTGTCAATGTTGGTGAAGTCACTCAGTTAGCCATTATCTATCTATCTATTTGATCAGTGTACCAGGCCTTGGGCCAAGAGCCAAGAGGTGGCGCAGTGGTTAGAGTGCAGCACTGCAGGCTACTTCAGCTGACTGCTAGCTGCAGTTCAGCAGTTCAAATCTCACCGGCTCAAGGCTGACTCAGCCTTCCATCCTTCCGAGGTAGGTAAAATGAGGACCCAGATTGTTGGGGGCAATATGCTGACTCTGTAAACCGCTTAGAGAGGGCTGTAAAGCACTATGAAGTGGTATATAAGTCTAAGTGCTATTGCTATTGCTGTTGCTGCTTCCCACCCCACTGGGTTCCACCCCCACCTCCCTACCCCCCATCGCAATTCTGTGCACCTTATTTTTTCATATATTTCCTTTGGCAAGCAGCTGATCTGCTTAAGTAGTCTTTCTAAATGGAAGCTACATGGCGCTATCCTGGCCTTCCTACATGGAGGCTGCGTGGCATGCTGTCCCAGAAGTGGGCCCAATTTTGGGAGCAGCCACAATTCATTACACCTGCTCTAAAATGGTGCCTGCCTTGGGATAGTGCTACGTGACCTCTGTACTGTATAGGGAGGCCAAGGGGAGAATCGGTTAGCTCTTCTTCCCAGACATGATATCTGAGACTACCTGTACTGCTTCTTTTATATGCTTGTCTTTCATGAGGATATACAGAGTATTTTTATTGCACTTTATAATAAGGCTTCACAGACTCAAACTGGAGAGTTAATAGAATATAGGATTCCACGTGGTTCTGTTCATTTGTGAAAAAATTAATCTGAAGTAGTTTTAAATACTAACAAATCCAATAGAGGATTCAAGAGCTTCTGGGACAATTAATATTTAAAGAGATGAAAATCTTCTGTTTTGTTATCAGTATGCATAATAAATAATAATGAACACTCTCAGTTCTGTGTGTGTCAGTTGTTATGTCACTGCAACAGCATTTCTAATAATAAAAAAGAAAAATAGTGGTTTCAAGAGACTCCTGGGGTTTTTAAAAAGGAAAATAAGACAGCTCTAAATCGTATAATGTAGGGAAAAATTGCTTTAATATATATATGTAAAATTATGACATAAATAATTACACTGAAATCTTTCATATGAATATACCTGACCAAATTGTATGTTTATATATACAATGAAACCAAATTGCTGCTGGTTGTCCTTTTCTTCTCTTTCCTTCCATCCTTCCCAGCATTAGAGCTTTGTCCAGAGAGCAAGGTCTTCGCATATTGTCTCCAGAGTTGGATGAATTGAGTCTGGTCATTTGTGCCTTGAGTGAGAACTTTGACTTGATTTGTTATCATGGTCCATTTGTTTGTTCCCTTAGTTGTCCACACTATCCTCAGGAATCTTCTCCAACCCCAAAATCAGAAGTGTCAATAGTCATTTTATCTGCATCTTCAAAGTCCGTTACTTAATTTTTTTAAAAAGAATTTGAGAAAAATTGAAGTAAAATTAATAAGGCACAGCTAGAGAGAATATCAGAATCATAGCACCGGAAAATAGCATGTGAGAATTAGCATCTGGATGACTTCTAGACTTCTAGAAAGACTCACCACATCACGTAGCAGCCAGTCACAAAGTTTCATTTTATATATACATTTCTATATGTTATCTATACTACCATAAGAGCAATCTTTATTCTATGAGAGTGGGAATATACAAGTTCTAAGAAAACTATCCCCCAAACTTGGAGGTGGAACAGAAAAAAAATGCTGGTAGGATGCAAGCAGTCCCTGGGACACACTTTCTGCATGTCTTGAATAAAAATTTGATATATTTTTTCAAAGAATAAAAACTGGGGCGAGTGGAGTATGCCATGCAGTTCATCCACCCATATTTTTTTTGAAGTGGATTTGGTACAATCCACTAAATTTTTTGGTCAGTAGAAGGAATTATCACTGCGGATTTGTGGGGAAAAACTTCCTTCTGTAGCCCACAGCATTCTTAACATTTGCTCAAGAAAATTCAAATCTTTAAGAACAGATTTTGAAAATCGGCAGGGTTCTGTAGATGAGAGGAGAAAATCTTATTGAATTAGTCTACTAGTAGATTGCTGGATTGTGCACTGGTTGTTTTAAAACTATAAAACATTGTGACAAAATGGATAGAAGACCTTCATGTAATGTTTGCTGCATCAGTGCTACAGAAAGCATTTATTGGATCCTGTCAAATTAGATCTAAATGGAGGAAGAAAGGAAGAAAGGAAGAAAAAAGTTAAATAGACATTGATTAATCATGTTCAGATCTGTTTTGTTTTCTAGTATAAAAATGTAATTTTTTTAGTAACAGAAAAACAGTAACCTGTTTTAATCTTTAGTGTAGTGCAGGATTTCCCAATCCCTGCGCCGCGGCCCACTACCACACCACGGCCCCTTCAGAACCAGGCCGCATGAGCGGTAGGTGAGCATTTTGGGCAAAGATACACAGGTGGCTAAAAAACATGATAGGGAAACACGTAGACTTTAAACCTGAACTGTTTTTATTAGGTATAATATCATAAAATTAGATAAGAAAAGTATGTATTTAATATTACATGTTGTAACACAGGGGTGATAAACTCAATTTCATTGAGGGCCGCATCAGGGTTGTGTTTGACCTCAGGGGACCGGGGTGGGCGTGGCCAGGATGGGCGTGGCCAACTCATCATTTATGTTGGGGGTGCCTGGTGGCCCGAGCGCTCTGCCAATGAAAATGGACTCTGTTTTGGCTGTGACGGCCTCCTGCAACCCTCTGCCACAGGGGTGAAATGCTCCCGGTTCGCCCGGGCCGGTAGGTCGTCGGAGAGCCGGTTGCGAAGGCAGTGCGAGGCTCCGCCCACCTGCCCGGATGCTGCCATTTGGGTTCTTTTACCCTCTGCGCATGCGCAAAGCGTTCTGTGTATGCGCAGAGGGTAAAAGAACCCAAATGGCGATGTCCGGGCAGGTGGGTGGAGCCTCACTCTGCCTTCGTGACTGGCTCTCCGACGACCGACCGGCCCGGGCGAACCGGGAGCATTTCACCCCTGCTCTGCCAGCGAAAACGGAGCTGGGGAGGGCCGCCCGCAGCCCTTGCGAGCTCTGTTTACGGCTGCAACAGCCTCCTGCACCCTCTGCCAGCTACAACGGAGCTCGGGAAAGCTGCATGCAGCCCTCACAAGCTCCATTTTCAGCTGTGACAGCCTCCTGCAACCCTCTGCCAGCGAAAACGGAGCTTGGGAGCCCACGTGTGGCCCTCCTGAGCTTTGTTTTCACTGGCAGAGGCACCATGGGCCAGTCCTTCGCTGTCTTCCAGGGCAGCTCCACAGGCCAGATCTAAGCACCCCGCGGGCCAGATCTGGCCCCCAGGCCTTGAGTTTGACACCCCTGTTGTAACAGCAGCGACGATTATATTCGCACAACATTGGAAAAATGAAGAAACATTGCGAGATGAAGAGATAATTAAGAAGATACTAGACTGTGCAGAAATGGATAGATTGGCATTGAAAATTAAGCAGAAAGAGGACACAGAATACTATCAAACATGGAATCTATTTTACCAGTGGTTGGAAAAAGGGGTGGAGATTAAGAATATAATCAGTATTGTTAAGCAAATTAAATACCCAGACAACACGATGTTTATTAAGCACTAAGAAATGTAATTAATAAAAAATCAATAAAATTTTTTAAAAAAGAACCGGGCCGCACGAGCGGTGGGTGAGCATGTATGCACGTGAAGCCCCACTCACGTGAGCGGCAGATGCTGGCGCTCACAGCCCTACTCGCACTAGCTGTGTGGGGTGTGCCTGCCCCTCACACAAAACCATTCCCTCTCCCTCCCCTGTGGCCCCTGTGCTGGGCCACCAACCCAGAAAGATTGGGGAACACTGATCTAGTGGTTAAAGCACCAGACTAGAAAGCAAGAGACTGTGAGTTCAAGTCCCTTCTTAACTATAAAAGCCAGCTGGGTGTCTTAGAGCAGTCATTGCCCAACTCGTCCCATAGGGTTGTAGCTGTGGGGAAATAGGAGGAAGAAGGTTGTTTATGTTCATTGCCTTGAGTTATTTGTAAAAATAATAAAGGTGAGATACAAATAAAGGACAAAAGGAATAAAAACATGTCACAGGCAGGTGAACAGCCTGGGATGAATTCAAATTCCTCACTATTAATAATGAAGGTTTAACAATGCAACAGTTTTAAATCTCATAATTTTTATAAAACAGAATTGCTTAATTTTGATTTAACTGAATCATAGTTTGAAAGGGAGATATATATATGAAAACAAAATGTATGGCCCTTAATTTTCAGAAAGTGAGTATCCACTACCAAAACAACATATTGTTGCAATATTTCTCCTCTCTCCTCTCCTCTCCTCTCCTCTCCTCTCCTCTCCTCTCCTCTCCTCTCCTCTCTCCTCTTCCCTTGCCTCTCCTCTCCCCTCTCCTCTCCTCCCCTCTCCTCTCCTCTCCTCTCCTCTCCTCTCCTCTCCTCTCCTCTCCTCTCCTCTCCTCTCCTCTCCTCTCCTCTCCTTCCCCTACCTCCTCCTATTTCACACTCACACCGTCCTTCCTTATTATTATAGCCATCAATTGCCTCACATATTCTATACCTAGATATTTAACACCATGTACAACTGTTTGGTTTTTTTAGGCAAGACCAGAACAAAAGACAAGTACCGTGTTGTATATACAGACCACCAGCGGCTGGAACTGGAGAAGGAATTCCACTACAGTCGCTACATCACCATCCGGCGGAAAGCAGAGCTGGCAGCAGCCCTTGGACTCACTGAGCGGCAGGTGAGTGCTGCAGAGACTCCTCCAGGTGCAAACCATCACCCCATTTTTAAATTACACAGGCTTATTAAGCAGAGCTGCCAGGGTAAATATTCATTATATTTACTATCATATTTGCATCATACATACAAAAATTTATATTCATTTGGAAATAAATGAATGGACTTTTAGATAAGCATGAAGAATTTGCTTGATTCTCATTTTAATTGCTCCCTGAACCATTATATGAATAAAAGTGCGCTCATATTTCAGTATCCACACTTTTCTGAAATTTGCAAAGCAGTTCCTCTGCAATATTTACCTAAAAATCCATTCTGTTCCTCTGTGAAAATATGTAACCGCTTCACCAATCATTCATATTAATGGTAAACTATGATAGATTAAGAGGAACTGTTTTCCTAAGCTCTTTCTTAATCTTACTGCCTTCATTTGTCCCTGCAGGTGAAAATCTGGTTCCAGAACCGGAGAGCAAAGGAGAGGAAAGTGAACAAGAAGAAGATGCAGCAGCAAACGCAGCCGGCCAGTACAACCACACCTACCCCACCAGCGGTCGGCACTCCCGGCCCTATAGGCGGCATCTGCAGCAGCACCACCAATCTAGTTTCCACCTCACCAATGACTATCAAGGAAGAATTTATGCCTTGAACTCAGCCTTTCCATTACATCTCCAGACGTACCTAGAATGATATGGATTTCCCCGAGAGTCAAACTTTCTTGTCAGACTCTCAACACTAGAACCCAGTAGCTTTTTCTATATGCTACTCTACTGGACAAATATAATCAACTCATTCCTAGGAGTTAAAACCAAATAGGCCTCTGTTGCTGTTAGAGAAAGACTTGCTGTTGTCTCAGACAGGGGAGGAAGCATGGGTGTTTGGGAAGAAAGAAACAAGGAAGCAGAGTACTTAAAAAAAAACCCCTGAATCTTCATCTGAACCGGATCAGAATTATAGAGTCAGATGATTCACAAGTTTAATTAATTATTAAATTATATTTTGTCAGCCTCTGGTCATTACTCAGGCCTTGTTATGTGGGTCAAAAAGGCAGGAGCCAAGTGATTTATTTCAAGCCAAATTATAGGTCAGGTCAGATGATAGAAACTGAGCCCCGATTTTACATACTATACAGTATGTATAGCATTAGGAACTAAAGACATATTAAAGGCTAAGTAGGCAAGAGATACAGGTAGAAAAGAACATGACAATCAAGATGGTGAAAAACTAGCCTCAAGAGAGGGAAGGAAGTCAGTTATTGGCTTCCACAAAACAGGGTCTCTTAGAATGCCAAAAGTCCAACATTGTTTTCTTGAAAATTTTATTTATGCATATATTCCATATCAAGGACATCTGACTTGGTGTGAGACACTTAGCTTATAGATTCATGTTTTTCCTAATTCCTCCCACCATATTCCTGCACAGTGTTTCGGTGTTGAGGATAAAGAGCTTGGATTGCCATCCTACTTAGCAAGAGATTTATCTGAGAGGCCCTCGATGCTTTCTGAGCTTGCTTGTTTCCATGCAGACACTTCATTACCCAAACTAGGTAACACCATCAGTGCTAGTATGTTTTATCTGTTACTGCCTCAGCAGGAGGATTTATATTCCTGTGCTGGTGAGGATTCTGGCACCTGCAGCCCCATATCATATGGGGCAGCCCTGAAGAAAGGCTGACCTAAAGCTTCCCTGGCTGTAAAACATAGGAACTCAGTGTGCTTCAGCATCATGGTCAGCAATTTTAATGGTATGTGGGAAAGACAGTGGGTGACGAGTGAAAAAGATTCTGCCTGGAGAATGGTCAGATATGAGACAGCATAGCCTGTAGCTGCTTAGTGGGTGGAGCAAGACGCTCAGAAGGGACCCTTCTTAGTTTTTCAGGCTGTAAAGGAGACTGTGGGAGAATTTTACTTTCAGACTTGCAAGACTCTGTTCTATAGCTTTACAATAAAGTAGAGTTAGTTTATCTGGTTGTGTTTCCTGTCTGGTCTACCTGGTAAAGATGACTGCAGTGCACTTCATGTGTGTAAATCCAATCATTGTGGGGGTTTGTAAATATACTATATGGCATAATATAATGTGCCAACTGGGCCACTATGTTTATTTAAGAAGCATGATTAAAACAATGCCTTCCCACAATGTGGGAACTCAATCATGATTTTCCTATATGAAGAAAGGAGCAGAATGAATCAATAAGACCAGGACTCCACTTTTCACTGACTTGCTCTGCTATCAGTAGTCTCATCAAACTTGTAGAAAATTTCACCAGTTCTTTAAAATGAATGTGGGCATCTTCTTTGTGTGATTATAGCTGACAGAAGAGGGCATAACCTCAAAATGGAATTCTCAAAAAAAAAAATCAACTTATTCCCCCCTTACACCTTTGGTTGAGTTCCACTAATAGCAACCATTACATGCAGCAGAGATGCAGAAAATGTACATTAGCTGGATTCACTCATTGCGTTAAATCCATGGTTTGTTGAACAAGCACCAGTGGCAGACCACAATGACTGAGTTTACACAAACAACAGTGGTGGCAAGCTACAGTGGCTGAGTTTACCTGTTGACAAAACAAAAACTAAATTATTAAACAAGCAAACCACATTATGACTTAACATGGTGTGTGAACCTAGCCAATGAAATGAAACTAGTAGTGATCAAGAAAGTCATTAAGTAAGTCCGCTCCCCCAATTGACTCTCCCTGTTGGAAGCCAGCCGGGAAGACTGTAAATCACAATCACGTGACTGCAAGGTGCTTAATTGTCATAGATGCGAACCAGTTGCCAAAGTGCTTGAATTGTGATCATGTGACCATGGGGATGTTGTGATGGTAATAACTTCAAGGACAGGTCCTACAGTAAGTCACTTTTCCCAAGTCCATTGTAACTTCAAACTCTTGTTAAATGAAGGTTGTAAGTCGAGGATTATCTGTAGCTGACTGGATGACTTTCTTTCACCCTCTTGATATATATTTGGCTTTGAACTAATTGCTTTCTTCTTGTAGACTGCCTTACTCTTTTTCCTCAACTTCATGATCTGCAGAACTTGGTAACAAAAGCATGTTTATGTTTCTTCATTATGCCTGCTCAGGTTTGTCTTGTTTTCATGTGTTTTTAAGGTAGTTTTATAAGCGTAAATAATTAAAAAAAAATCTTCTGGATATTTGTGATTACCCTTCCGTCTTTTTTATGAAGTACATTGAAGTACTATTTTGAAGTCTGGAGGTGAGGAAGGAGTAAATAATAATGATACAACATCATCAAATAAGCTGCCCAGGGTTGTCTTAGGGAGATGGGCAGCATATAAATTGAATAAATAACAAAATAAGCAACAACGTCTGTCTGTCCTAGATCCAAAAGGACTCAATAGCAATAGCAGTTAGACTTATATACCGCCTCACAGTGCTTTACAGCCCTCTCTAAGTGGTTTACAGAGTCAGCATATTTCCCCCAACAATCTGGGTCCTCATTTTACCCACCTCGGAAGGATGGAAGGCTGAGTCAACCTTGAGTCTGGTGAGATTTGAACTGCCAAATTGCAGGCAGCCAGTAGTCAGCAGAAGTAGCCTGCAGTACTGCATTCTAACCACTGTGCCACCATGGCTCATTAGTTAGGGTGTAATAGGTGGATAAAAATGCCAAATCCTGTCTAAATAACTAATAATATTTTTATTTTTGTACAAGTCAAGGTGGAGTACATAATACTTCCACCTATTTTCCCAACTACAGCCTTGTGAGGTGGGTTGGGCTGAGAGAATGTGACCATATGCTTTTTAAAATTTAGAGCATGATAAATACTCTTAGCAGTAAGGGAAAGTATATTTTTTTAATGCTACAAATTATTAGACTTGAATTATTAAATGGCTTTGAAATGTTTCATGTCTGTGTTTCTATAGGCAGGATATTTTGGTAACATACCCATTTCAGTAATAAACAAGGACTTCCATGGCTTAGCTTGCTAAAAGATAAGAATAAATGCATTTATTCTTCAAAGGAAATATTTGTTGAATATTTTTGTTTCATATCTGAAGTTTAATCTATTATATTTGGAGTATCAGTATCAATTCATTATGTTTCTTTTGGTTCACTTCTTTGAATTGGTTTAATTAAACTACTACTAAAATTTCTTTCAACTCCTTTGTTTCTCCCATGTTAAAGGACTGGTGCAAAAAAGATCTATTTCCAATTGTTTCCCAATCTTAAGATTATATACATGTAAAAAAGTTTGCTGAGATAGATTGGATTGTTTTGCTGAATTTTTCCTCTGTAAATAACCGGTAAGTTCTAAATATACAGAAAATAAAAAGAACTATAATAAATTATTCATGCATTCTCTTATTTATTTTTATTTTCTGAAAGTTATCAACTAACCATTTTGATTAGGTGTGATTACTGAGAAATATCTCTCATTTGAACTAAACCAGTTTTTAGCTGCAGGCACTCAGCAATGATGCCAATGACTTCATAGCATACTATGTAATAATACTAATAATAATGTAACCATGATAATAATAACAATAATAAACATCATCAACACTGACAAAATCATCATTAGTCAATTCCAAAAGGCAACTTTACTTGCAACAATGTACATCCTGCAACAATACCTTTAACACCATCGAACTACAACATCAAGCTGGCTCAGAGTCACCTTGAATCATGAGGTGGGCAGTAAATAAATGTGATAAATAAAAATAAAACATCTGGCTATCTCAGACCTTGGGAAGGACTCAATGTGTGGATAAAAATGCCAAATCCAGTCTAAACATCTGGCTGACTCTCTGACTAACCATAATCTGCCTCTACTAATGTTAATCCATTTCTTGTCAATTTTTGCAAACATTATTTTTGGGGAAAAAAAACGTGCAGCTTTCACACACATGAAAGAAACGTTTAAATCTTTGTTACACTCACATCACATTTTAAACCAGTTTACTTTGCCTTAAAGGAGCTTGGGATGTGGGGCTCTTTTGGACTGTTGACATCTTAACAAGGGGGCAGCCGAGGAAAACGAAGAGAAGGGAAGGGCTGCTTTCTTAGGGTCAAAGACCAAGGACAGTGAGTCATAAACAATTAGTTACTCTGGGTTTCTAATCTTGCTTTATGACTGTCCCCAGGCTGACAAGCCCCCATCTAAGAACAGCAAACATAGAAAGATGGTTTGAGATAGCACGTGAAGCAGCTGGCACTGGTGTCTTTGGGACACAATGCAGTCAACACTTCACCATTTCTTGAGCTTAATTGCTTTGTGACTCACATTGCTTCTACTTGTTGACACCGGGACTAACTTTGCAGATGGCACTTTGTACAAATGGACTGTGGAATCAGGATGTCACTTGGGGACAGGCAGAAATTCCAGAAGCATGGCAATAAGATTCCGTTCACACTGAGTAACTGTCGAAAAAGCCAGATCCAAACCTTGGGTGTACCTCACATAGGAGGGTGACAGACATTTTACAAACTGGGTAGGGTTAGATTTGACAGGTGCCTGCTAAATACTGTATATTAGAATCCTATAATATCTAGAACTGTTCTGATGAAGATTAACCAGACCAGCCATTTTGAAGAAATAATTAAGATCATCTGTATTTACTAGATGCATAGAAGAGGATTTGGAACAGATTGTTTTTTCACAGTGTTGAAAATAATAGATATGGCTTATGTTAATATTCGCTTGTTATAGAACAAAGCTGTGTCATAGCATTTGATTCTCTCTCTCTCTCTCTCTCTCTCTCTCTCTCTCTCTCTCTCTCTCACACACACACACACACACACACACACACACACACACACCCTTTTTGCCCTCAGTTTTCTGAAAAGAAATCTAACTGCGGTGATGCAGTGGTTAGAGTGCAGTACTGCAGGCTACTTCTGCTGCCTGCCGGCTGCCTGCAATTTGGCAGTTCGAATCTCACCAGGCTCAAGGTTGACTCAGCCTTCCATCCTTCCGAGGTCGGTAAAAATGAGGAGCCAGATTGTTGGGGGAAATATGCTGACTCTGTAAACCGCTTAGAGAGGGCTGTAAAGCACTGTAAAGCGGTATATAAGTCTAAGTGCTATTGCTATTGTAGTACAATGCTTGTGGAGATGGGCCTGCTGCTTGAGACAGAAGATGTCCTACCAATTTGCCAATCTGACTCAGCTACTGTGGCTGCACCTGAGGAAGTAGAGAACAGTGGAGAACTAATGTGATCAAAAGTCAGATTCATCCTGGAAAGCCAGCTTTCTTATTATGTGAAATAACAATCCAACTTCTCAGAAAATCTAATAAATAGCTACCATCTATTCTATGCAAACAGACCGTATCCCATGGCCCCAAGTTTATAATAAAACAGAAGAAAAGATCAAATGCAAGCATTTACACTGTCATTAACAGTCCTCCCTCCTACTGGTGACAATATCCAAGCAACAATACAACTATCTCTTTGCTCCTTCACTATACTGTACATGTCCTTCACTCTCTTTGCATCCATGGGTGCTCAGACTTGAGGCTTAGCAGCACTAGGAGGGGGAGTGAAGTATTAATATTGCTTTATAAATCCTTAGTAAGACTACACTTGGAATACTGCATCCAGTTTGGGTCACCATATTACAAAAATATGTTGAGACTTTGGAAAAAGTTCAGAGAAGAGCAACTAAGATGCTCTTCTCTGCACTAAAACAATATGAAGAACGATTGCAGGAATTGGGTATGGATAGTCTATAGAACAGAAGGACTAGGGGGGTGACATGATAGCAGTATTCCAGCATTTGAGAGCCTGGCACAAAGAAGAGGGGGTCAACTTATTTTCCAAAGCACCAGAAGGCAAGACAAGAAACAATGGATGGAAACTAATCAAGGAGAGAAGCAACCTGGAATTAAGGAGAAACTTTCTAAGAGTGAGAACAATTAATCAGTGGAACAGCTTGCCTTCAGAACCTGTGGGTCACTGGAGGTTTTTAAGAAAAGAATGGACAGCCACCTGTCTGAAATGGTATAGGGTCTCCTGCTTGAACAGGGGGTTGGACCAGAAGACCTCCAAGGTCCCTTCCAGCTCTCTTCTGATTGATTGAATTTTGTCAGGACTATGGCAGGTGAAAGAGTTAATGTATTTCTGATGTGCTACAGTCCACATGCTGTTTGAGCCCTTCCCTGGAAACTGTTTAAATTGTGTACAGAAACGTATGTGAACTGCTTATAGCTTGTGTAATATGTACTTTGACCAGTCCAGAGCCTTTCTTTCTCCTTTCTTCCCTCACAAATATTTCTTTTCTATGGCAGGTACAGCCATAAGGAAACCATAACATCTATGGGGCTTCATGGAATTCTCATGTAATCATGTCAATGGAAAAGCCATACCTATTAAGAAGCTTGTTTCTTCTTGCCCTGCAGCATTTTAGGAGCAGATGGGAAAACAAGCACCAAAAACAAAAAGGAGAAAAATACCTGAGGTCGGAAATTCCCGTCTAAAAATGGCCACAGGGGGAAAAAATGCTAACATGGCCAATCTTGGTGGTGTGTATTTCTACACTGTATGGAGAGCTAATGTGGTATAGTGTGTGGATGGACAACTTTTTCAGCCACAAGAAATGCACAGATTGTGAAATAAGGGCCCAGCACACCACACAATCATGCATGTCCAGTTGCATGCAGTGCTCCCATTCCCATTCAGTTCTCTGGAGGGTGACCCAAATTCCTAGCTGATTTTTGGTCAGTGTTTCTGCTTTCAACCAAACTGATCCCAAGGTTGTTGTGAGCACATCACCCTTGTATTTAAAAAACAAACAAACAATTTTTCTAAAAGAAAAAAAAAATTCATCTGCAGACGAAGCTGCTCATTAACGAAACAAAAACAGATTATGAATATTTAGCAATGCGCCAATGCCCCTTTCTCTTTCACCTTCTTAGATTCATGGACTCATGATGTCGTCTGGTGAATTAATATATCAACAGCCCAGCTCTGCTTCTGAAAAGGATACTTTCAAAAGTTGTAAGAGCCCAATCAGCAACTTGTATTTAACAGCAGAAAATGTATTTTGAACTGAGAACTGAAGGCTCAGCCTCACCGATATTGCCTAACTCCTATCTTATACAAGGAAAAGGCTCCAGGAAATCATCTGCCTATACCTACTTGCCTCTCTGAGTACATGCTTAATCTTCTGAGATTAAAAACTATGATGGTGTCCAGATTAGCTTCCAAGGCTCCAGTTACCAAGTGCTACTTTTTTTTCTTTGTTCTTCTGCCTTTCTCTTAGATGATATATTATTTTCTACTTCGTTGTGGCATTTTTCTAGAAATCTTCTATCAAATTGTGGGTTTATGCACATGATAAAGAAGATGTGAAAACTACATGCATCATTCAAACATTTCTCAGGGTAAAGGACAGTGGTGAAACGGAGATAAAAGACAGCACAAACTAACAAACTGGAGGAAAAATTCCATGCATCATTCCATAGATGCTGGCACTTTCCAAATGTATTGGATATCATCCTGCAGAATTCCCAGCCAAGACCATAATATATGGCAGTGTTTCTCAACTTTAGCAACTCTAAGATGTGTGGACTTCAGCTCCCAGAATTCCCCAGCCAGCCTTGGTGGCAGGGGAATTCTGGGAGCTTAAGTCCATACATCTTAGAGCTGCTAAGGTTGAGAAATACTGAGTATGGAATTCTAGGGACTGAAGGCCATTTTACCTGGAGGGCCATCAAATTCTGGGCGCTGGTTGACAACTAACAAAATATTAAATGCATATAAAAGAGGAGATCTGAGAAAACTAACAAAGAAAATGTGGATTCATTTGGCTTCAAAGTGGCTCCTGCCATATACTGAGAAGATGAACTTGCAACCGAAACTCTATCAGGCTTTGCTTGTTTACCCAGCGGGGTAAAAGTCCATGAAATGAGAGACTGGTCCTTTGGTTCCCGCAAAGCCTGTGTGCACAGTGATGAGAAGCAGCCATAAAAACAGTCCTCAATCTCCATCTCCTCTCATACCTGAAATGGGATCAGGTGTTTTTGTCTTTAAAGCATCTTCCCATACATCTGAGCTTCCAAAAGCTTAGTTGAGACATGACAATTCGCCTTGGATCAACTATGTTTTGTACATCTGGAAAAGGATGTCATTTGTTTCTGTCATTTATTAAACAGCGACAACAACATCCCTGGTTTTCTACTCCTATTTTATTATTACAACATTCCTTCTGAATTTTACCCTATCTACTTTTGCCAGTAGAGGGAGCAAGGATATCAAGTACTGAGGAAGAAGAACAAGAAGATACTACAGCTTAACTGTAAACTCTGCACTCCTGTCTGTCAATCTTATGGGAAGAGAGAAGAATGTAGAACTGCAGAGCTTAAAATGGAACTTTTGAAGAGACGCAAGCCAGAAAGAAAACTAGGAGGACCTAAGAAAAGTGTGTGTTCTCTATTCTTGTAGTAAGGTCCTGCTTCAAGTGGACTATTATTTCTGGGAATATTTCTAGTTTTATACCCAACATTGCTCAATCAAACTTAATGAATAAATTTGCATTTCAGGTCTGCTGCTGTGGATTTCCGCTCTCATTTCTACACTTTAGATAGCATGTATCTTGAACAGATTCATTAATATTTTTATGAAATCAGTAAATGAAGTGTTTTAAAAAGGGGATAGAATAATCTGGGATAGCAGAGTCTAGAACCCTCATAACTGAGAAAGGGGAATGTTATGTTCTAACTGTTATAACTGTGTTGCATGGTTCCAACCAGGTCCAGCGTTTGAGCGGGAAAAAGCTCAAACGCTATTGGCTGGTCTGTCTGACAGCTCCCTATAAAAGGGCAAGCTGTCAGACTGCTCTTTGCTGGTTGCTGATACAAGAGCTGAAATAAAGAGCTGCTTGGAAGTCTGTCTCCTGTCATCTCTACCCACTATCTAACAGTGGCGACGAGGGCTTGGGTTCAGGAGAACCGTGACTGCTTCTTCAGCGATTCCAACCAGCCAGGCAGCTGCCTTTCTGCCTACTCTCTGCCGCGATGTCCAACTTCCACCCACCGGCGCCTTTCGACCCGACCCGGGAGAAGTGGGACTCCTATATGCGGCGCTTCGAGTGCTTCCTTGAGGCAAACGACATGCTGGGTCTGACCGACAACCGTAAAAGAGCTGTTTTTCTCAGTCACTGTGGCCCCGAGGTGTTTGACACCGCGGAGTCTTTGTCAGACCCAACACCGGTCCAGACCGTTCCGTGGCAAGTGCTTCAAGCCACGCTGAAGACGCACTACGCGCCCACCCCGTCCAAGGTCGTCCGGCGATACGAATTTCGGCAGCGAATGCAGCAAGAGGGCGAATCAATAAATCAGTATATCGCCGCCCTCCATAAGGCATCCGGCCATTGCCAGTTCCGCGACCTGGACGACATCTTGCTGGACCAACTTAGCTGTGGCGTACAGGACATCCGCCGGCAGCGCCGGCTCCTGGCGAAACCGAACCTGACTCTGACAGCCGCCTTGGACGAGGCCAGTGCTGCGGAGTCTTCGGCCAAGGCTGCTGCGTCTCTCCATAGGTTCGCGGCTGCCAAGAAGGCGCCCTGTCCCTCGCCTACGGTGCACCAGGGCGACCCGGACGACCCAGAGAGCAGCGACGATGACAGCGTCGGCCGCACCGATCGCCGATTGCCACCCCAAAAGGACTCTCCCGCTGACTGTGCCAGCGGTGGGGGGCGGCATCCGAGAGCGGCGTGCCAGTTCCGGGACGTTATCTGCCAGCGCTGTGAAAAGCGCGGGCATTTGGCGCGAGCCTGCCGCGCCATTTTGCCCAAGGATGCGCATGTGCAGAGCGCCCTGTCACACCGCTCAAGGCGCCAAC
>QLTV01001320.1:3116736-3173742 GCA_003457575.1 Thermophis baileyi | reverse complement strand
CCAACTGAATTACTGAATTGCGCAGGTCTAGTAGGGCTCCTAAACGCCCCGCCTACCTGCGTGATTACGTATGCTGGACTGCTCCATCCAGTAGGGGAGGGGTGTTATGTTCTAACTGTTATAACTGTGTTCCAACCAGGTAACGCAGACCTGTCCGCACAGGCCGCTGCCTCACCACCAACTGAATTGCGCAGGTCTAGTAGGGCTCCTAAACGCCCCGCCTACCTGCGTGATTACGTATGCTGGACTGCTCCATCCAGTAGGGGAGGGGTGTTATGTTCTAACTGTTATAACTGTGTTGCATGGTTCCAACCAGGTCCAGCGTTTGAGCGGGAAAAAGCTCAAACGCTATTGGCTGGTCTGTCTGACAGCTCCCTATAAAAGGGCAAGCTGTCAGACTGCTCTTTGCTGGTTGCTGATACAAGAGCTGAAATAAAGAGCTGCTTGGAAGTCTGTCTCCTGTCATCTCTACCCACTATCTAACAGGGAACAGAAAACAGAACCCTTCATGTAAGTAGGGCCATATTATGAAGCAATATGATATTGTCAGGTTCCCCCCTTTCCCCCCAAATTTTATTGATTTTTTATTAATTACATTTCTTAGTGCTTAATAAACACCATGTTGTCTGGGTATTTAATTTGCTTAACAATTCTGATTGTATTCTTAATCTCCACCCTTTTTTCCCAACCACTGGTAAAATAGATTCTATGTTTGATAGTATTCTGTGTCCTCTTTCTGCTTAATTTTCAATGCCAATCTATCCATTTCTGCACAGTCTAGTATCTTCTTAATTATCTCTTCATCTCGCAATGTTTCTTCATTTTTCCAATGTTGTGCGAATATAATCGTCGCTGCTGTTACAACAGGGGTGTCAAACTCAAGGCCTGGGGGCCAGATCCGGCCCGCGGGGTGCTTAGATCTGGCCCGTGGAGCTGCCCTGGAAGACAGCGAAGGACTGGCCCATGGTGCCTCTGCCAGTGAAAACGAAGCTCAGGAGGGCCACACACGGGCTCCCAAGCTCCGTTTTCGCTGGCAGAGGGTTGCAGGAGGCCGTCACAGCTGAAAATGGAGCTCGTGAGGGCCGCATGCAGCTTTCCCGAGCTCCGTTGTAGCTGGCAGAGGGTGCAGGAGGTTGTTGCAGCCGTAAACAGAGCTCGCAAGGGCTGCGGGCGGCCCTCCCCAGCTCCGTTTTCGCTGGCAGAGCAGGGGTGAAATGCTCCCGGTTCGCCCGGGCCGGTCGGTCATCGGAGAGCCAGTCATGAAGGCAGAGCTCATTGTAATGGCTGTTCATTGTGATCAGCTGTTTCTCATGCTGCCCATTTGTAATGGCAGTGGGAAGATAGATTTTTACCTTGATAAACATCTCAAGAGCTTGGTCTACCAAAAAGTCATACATTCTTTAAGAGCTCATACATTCTTGCAATTCCACAACAACTTTTGTGTGTACATGTTGTTTATTTCTATGTGCCTGTTGACGGCTGATTTGTCTGAGAGCACATAGAAATAGACAGCATCAACATATTCCAAAGAGACAACCACAAGCCAAAACAGAAACAGAAAGACCAAAACACCTCCTCACCAGCAATCAACACCCAGCTATGTAGAGATTAACACCAAGATTAACATTAGATCAACAATCAAGAAGCAAACAATACCCCAATCAAGGAACTACCAACTCAGACAAATAAGCTAACAGTGAACAACAACCCAATCAAGGAACCACCAAAACCACTACCATCAACACTGACAGGGCAAGCCACTAGTATTACATAAATTGAGAACAAACCCCACTCCCTACTAGCACTGATGATATTACCTAGCTTGGAAATGAAACATCTGAGAGAAAATAGCCAAGCTCATAGAGCAACAAGGACCCCACAGTTCCACCCTGAGCAATAAATATTCTCTTCTATAGATAGGAGTGTATGAATATTTGCCTTTAGCCTTTCTTTTTGACAATCTGCAATACCCATTTAATGCTAAGCAAATGTGCATGCTAGCCAGCTTGTGTTGTTCCTAGTCCTTCCCAGCAGCTCTCTCACTCTCTCTCATTTTGCTCTATTCTAGAGAGTGTTAACATCTCTTCTCACTGTGCCAGTTACACTCAGTCAGGAAGCAGCAATCCGGGAAGAGTCAGAAAAGACAACCAGGAGGATATTTATTGATCTGCTTATTGTTTTGGATGCTGCTTTCTGCCCTTCCCATTGTGCAGAGAGAAAGAAGACAGCTCTTGAACAAGTGGAAGAGGGAGAGTACACACGTAGGCAGGGAGAGCATAGCAACCAGGCTCTACCATGCAGAAGAGCCAGGAGCATCATGCTCAAAAGGTAAGAGGATGCAATTTGTATTGGAAGCACTTCACGGGATGCCACAGAGGTGGAGCAGAGAGCAGCTGCAGCAGGTGGTGCTTTTTCCTATCAGAGGGGCTGAGATACAGAATAGCAGCCTTAGGTAAGTGTGGCAAGGGGTCTATTGTGTGTAACCAGATTCCCCAAGGATTTATCTGTGTTGCCCTTGGGAGGAGTAGAGCTTTCTGCTCCTGGATTGATAGCGGCAGATGAGATGGGTGGGTAGCTCTCATGATGAAACATTCGGTCTCACTCTTTATAATTAGCAAGTTCCCTCATCGCCCGCATTTCACAGGGAGTCAGCTGCATCCAACCCAAGAGGCAGCTGCTTTTTCTAAAAGGCAGCAGGTGTGTTTCCACCAGGGTGACTCATGTGGGTAATTAGCAGGTGGGTGGGAGGGCAAGAATTGGAGTCAGTGGGTTTTGGGGTGAGGTTCAGAGAGTGTTTGCAGCAGTTACTGTCCCTTTGCTCCACTTTATTCAACATGTGACAGGTGCGACTGAACACTGTGATATGGAATAAGGGAGAGAGGTGGAAGGGATTGTGATGTTGCGTTCAGCCTGCCTTGCTGCACTTGGGAAGTGCTGGAGCAAACACTGGGGTGGGGAGTCTTTCCATATCCTGTCCCCACTCCCCTGAAGGTCCTGTGTTGCCTGGTGGGCTTTCTCCTTTTTTTTTGGCATTGAGTTTCGTTATCCAGAGATGTCTTTCCTGTTTTCTAGCCCTTACCTAAAAAAAATCCTTAAAAGTTCTGAATCCACCAAGAACCAACCTACAACATGTTGTTGGCTGGTTCTTGGTGGACTCAGAACTTTTAAGGATTTTTTTTTTTTTTTGGCTGAAGATTCCAACTCATTACAAAAACTCTGCTTTTGTATGCTGGACAAGTAAAAATTGGCTCTGTCCATTTCCAAAAATAATACAAACTTCCGGATATATATTATTCAAACTTCTCTTTTGTAGTTCAATAGATTCTAGAACTTTCCAAGTTACTGCCACTTCCTTAAGGCTTCTGAGAAGAGTTATGCAATGAGAGCATGTTTGGCTATGGATGAATGTGATTTATGAAGGCTGCAACGGGGGTTTCTTTTCCTGGGCACTATATTTCATACCTAATGTTTTATTATAAGGCAAACGTTTTGTATAGGACAGAGAAGGAAAAAGAGAACACTGTTTAGAGTTTTTAAAAAAGTGAACAAAAGTGCTCAGAATAATTAAATAACAGGATGAAGCAGTATCTGTTATTGGTTCAATCTGATTCTACTTGAATCAAGCTTGGTTTCACTACAGATATAGAAATATGGACAGAAGTCTTTGATTTCTATTGTTCCAGATTGTTTTCCATTAGTTAATTACTCCCTTGGAATTCTGGAGTGACAGAATATTTTTCCTACAGATTTCCATACAAAATTGGACAAGGCCACAGCCAGTGCAGATTTCACAATGTTATAAATTCATATATCCACTTGATCCTTGAATTGTATCCCCTTAATAACTTCCATGTCTCTTGTGAACTTCAGAAGAAATCCAGATGCACAATCCAAAGGCAGCCCAGCGCAGATGCAAAGACTCACATATATTGATTATCATTCATTTGATTTTTAGGTAATTTCTTGGTTGATTCTGATCTTTTGGACAAAGAATATAGGTATCAAAAGTCTGTCTTTTTCCTCTCTGACAAAGCCAAGCCAAGCCTTAGTAAACCTTTGATAAAACAGGAAGGCTTTTTTCTTTTTCAGTGACTCTCAAGATAGTAATCTCTTTGACAGGTGTCTTCCCCCTGCATTTTGAGAGCAGTAAAAAGAATATCTTGTTTCTGGGTAAGTGAATGTGGAATATAAATCATCACAGCCATTCCTCAAAGACAGTATTTTGCTAGTATAATATGATGGGAAAATCCACAGCCCCAAGTCGCGCAGTTTGAAAAGATCAGCTGGCCATGATCCGTATGATTTCTAAGTTATTAAGCCAGGTGAATTTTCCATGCTTTGGTGATGAGCATGGGTGACACAGATACAGGCATCAAATATCCTAAGGTATCTCTTAAGTATCACCCAAAGGCAAACAGGAAAAACCCAACAACGAGGACAAAAGAAAACAAAATTGTATAAAGCAGGCTTGGGTAAGTGTGCATGTATGCCAATTTAGAAATTACTGTCTTATAAATAGATATACAATCATGCATATCATCGAATTGGAAAGACAATGTTTGGGTAGCCTGTGTGCCTGCTCAATCTGTTACCCAGATGGTACTACTGATGGGGAACTTGAAGGCCCCAGATCTCACCTTTTTGTGGATCTTTCTATTTAAAACAGAAATGGAGCTCTTTCATTTAGGAGATGCCTTCAAACAAGGGATTCTTCTCTTTAACCGTAGGACCCACAATCCTTTTTAACAATCCTCTTCCAGCAAAATGGCTTGAGGAAATAATTGATGTGATCTCATTTCACTGTGAATGTAAAACTTGTTCTCTCCTTAGCAGTGGGTGATAATGCAGAGTATAGACAGGATAACTACAAATGGCAGGAAATTGCATGGGCAGAAACTTTTGATTTTGGGTCATTCCATGTCAAGTGGTCTGATTTCAGAAAAGTGCCCTGCTCGACCATCACGGATTTTGATGAAATTTGGTGTGAACATGCACACACGTCCCCAATGAACATTGGTAAAGTGTTACGTTTGCCGATGCAATATTTGTGGAGATATAGTCATTTGTGTGACCCCATACCACAGCCTTCTACAGTATGACTCTGAGGTTTCAGCAACTTTGAGACATAATATCTCCTGCAATATTTTGTTGAGAGAAACAAAACTTGGCCATCTTGTACAACTTTTTGTGCTCTATTAAACAAAATAATAAAAACATTCTCATGAGCAATCTCCATCTAGATAATTTGGAGCAAAGTTGGCCGAAAATTACTGCAGCTCAAAAAAAGGGTAAAGTTTGGCCTTTTATATCTTTGGAAAGAAAGGTATGAGAAACATGAAACTTTGTGCGTAATAACCTAGCAACACAAGGTTTTCTAATATAAAATTTCATTCTCCTACTGCTTTCCAATAGTTCACAAATTGAGTGTAAATGTGACGGTTTTTGTAAAAACGCCAAAAATAGGGTATTTTCAGCCCACTTTTACAAAAAAAGACCACCTGGAAACTCTGTTAAATCATTCTCATTAGAAAGAGCATGTTTCAAACCCCCTAAAAAAGTAGGGTTGGTGTTTCATCACTGACATATAAAGCCCCCAAAATAGGGACAAAGTTGAGGATGGTGCTATGGCAGCGTCACATGCATTCTATTATTGTTTCGTCTTGTTTGTTTTATATAGACATCATTACTACTATTCTATTGTGTTGGTCCATGGTGACATTGTCACTACCAGTTCAGGCACTTGACCCAGCAAACCCATCGCCATAGGGGGCACATCTGATAGCCATGCAATACCAGCCACGGGTGGGTTTCTTGGGTCAGGATCCCAAGCCTGTAGTTTGGTTTCTTCCTCGAGGTTCCAAAGCCTTGTGTGGGTATCTGTCTGGTTCCCAAGCTGGCAATTGGGCAGCTTATCCTAGGTTCCCAAGCCTAAAGTGGGTATCTTAAATGGTTCCCAAGCTGATGTATTATGACAAGAAGTTGATGTGTATGAAGGCAACATCAGCTAAAGAATTGGCATCTATGATTTCATGTTGAAGTGATGCTCCAGTTGTTTTGGAATTGCACCCATGTCCCCTATTAAGCAAAGTTTGAATCAATAGTAATAGGCACCTTGGGTGCAATCCCAAAACAACTGGAGCAAACTTGAACACCATCGGCATTGTTAAAATCACCATTGGTTAATTGCAAAAGACAGGATTAATTAGTCATCATCTGCCAATCCTAAATCCTTGGGAAGGACTCAATAGGTGGATAAAAATGCCAGATCCAGTCTAAACATCTGGTTATACAACAAACCATAATAATAAGGAAAGACTTTTGATTTGAGAAAGACAGTGTATGTTGATTTTTCCAGATTCTTTTCCGCTTAGCACGAGAAAATGTTTTTACTAATAGATCCAGGTGCTACCAATCCAAATGCCCTGTACAACTTTCCCATCCTTTCCTCCTTATACTTTTGCTTTTGTTGTATAAACAATGGGAGAAAGGATGCAAGGCAGTGACATCTGGACAGCCTATAAAAAAATTCCACAAAGGAATGGTGATTGCACAAGAATAGTCTAGTCTGGAAGCACCATCTATTCTGAGAGTAGTACAGAAGGAATAACCATTATTAGCAAAATAAAGACATGTCAATAAAGAATTGACTCATGCATTTTAGCTATTCCCTTTATTTAAAAAAAAACACAAAACACATTTACCTGATATTTATTAGAAGAATGCAACTCCAGCCCTGAGATGGGAATATCTAAGGAGCTAGTTCTCCCAATATACAATAATGCTATATTCAAGACATTTATTAAAGTGACCTCAAGAAAGTTAGACAATCGTATTTACATAATATATTCCACATGCAGTGAAAACAATATATGTAATTTGATAATTGTAAAGTAAATCTTGCCACATTAAGGTTTTGGAAATTTTATGGGTCTTGACAGTATTATTTGCAATACATCTTTAATAGGTATTTTTATTTAATTTATTGTTCCCTAAGCAAGTAAACGAGCACTCAACTCAGTTAATGATGTTCCAAAACACAAAACAAAAGATAATATGTAAGGTGGACTCCAAAATGATTTAACTATTAAAAGCCAGGTGATCGTTCACAGAGTTTTTTTTAAAGGCTGAGGCAGTGAGGGCCAAGCACAACTCCTAATCTTCCACCCACAAGAAAGTACCAGTGACTTCCCTTAAGCATAATGTGAGGTCTGATTTTGGCCAATAGCTTGGAGGACAAGGAAAAGCTGATAGCTGCTTTCCTATGCTGACCATATCTCAAGCTGAAGCTGAGGCTACATCCCTATGATGTAGCAATCCTGGAGTCCAAATGAATTTATTCACAGAAGCAAATTGTTCTTAGTGGGACACCCAATGTTTTAACTCTCCCTTCTATCACCTGTATAAAGCAAATACCTCATAGTTAAGACATAAGTTAACACAATGCTGGCCTGTTCTGCATGGATGCAGTAGCACAACATTTTTTGATGTTCCCTGTGGGAGGATGTCGTTAGCTAGGGGCTAAGCTTTGCTGATCCCTATAATGTGTCTCCTCTAAATAAATCTCCTTTCTGTTTTAGTTATAAAACGTAAGTGAAATTCCTGCTCTTAGGAATGCTCATGTGCACACACCATGCTTTAATCTCAACATCCATGTTTTGAGACAAGTTCATGGTGGTCATAAAGAACACGAAACGTTTTCCAGCACCTGGTCTCCCCATGAAGATTGAAACCCAGCAGGAACAGTAGCTCTAATAACATACTTAAGATCACTGCAGATAGCCAAGAAAGACGAACTACAAGGCAGCAGGATGAGTTGGTTTTATTGTCCCATGAAGTCCCATAGTGGACTGTTTACTTGCTTTATTTTAAGTTGCAAATCACCAGATTCAGCAGGATACAGAAGGAAGGAAGGAAGGAAGGAAGGAAGGAAGGAAGGAAGGAAGGAAGGAAGGAAAGCGAGGGAAGGAAGGAAGGAAGGAAGGAAGGAAGGAAGGAAGGAAGGAAGGAAGGAAGGAAGATGTCTATGGTATGTTTGCCCTTCAAACTTGCCTGCATGGTCTCAAAATTGACAGACAGTCACTTGAGCATCTGCTCAGTAAGATGGAAATTCCACAGACCTGGCTACTTCAGCTCCATGCCTTTTAATTCTACCTTGCTGCCCCCTGTACAAACCTGCTAGGCAGAGCTGGGAGAAATAGCCCCCCCCCCTTCTTCCAGTCAGATTTCTGTGGCTTATCCCCTGCTACATTGACTTCCTCATTAGACTGCAGCTTAAAAGAAAGGGAAGCCATCCAGCAGCTTCCTTTTCCCTGCAGCAACCAGGGAATATTCCCATCATATTTACTAGTTGCCTATTATTTCCATATTTGCTCCCTGGCCATTTTCTATTACTTCCTCTCTTTTTTCTCATATCCCAGAACTTCAGGTGCTAAGTCAACCAGGAACTGGTTCCTTTCACCTGCAAACTGTATCCCCATCATTACCCATTTGTATAAATAGAACCTTCCCTAGGGTTCCCAGAAAAGTAGCTCCCTTTAGAACTAGCTGGTTTGTTTACTGTTACATTTACACCCCACTTTTTCTAGGCATCTGGCATGGGGATTGTCTTTAGTGGCAACCTACACCATCTCACAATCACTGTTGTGATGCTCCAGACCCAGGAATGCAGATTCAAGGCCCTACGTTTGACAGAGGCCTTTTGTTTCTGCCAGTTGAAACAAGGAATCAGAAGGAGCAATTGTTCTCTCTGCTGAATAAATTTGCATGTTTTACCTGTCCATTGTTCCTGAATCATTAACATAGTGTATGAGCAGTAGAAAGTTTAGTTTAGTAACTTGTGAAAAAATATTACAGCTTTATGTTAAATAATAAATCCAATTTAATTTGGCTGAGAAGTTGCAAACATTGTTTGAAAGAGTAGATGATCTGAGATGAAAACAGTTGTCTTTTGTATGAGTGTAAGAGTATGTTTTAAAACAAATAAAATTACTTTAGAAATAACACTGAGCTTTTATTTTACTTAGTATAAATAACATATGGAAAGACAGGCTCTTCAGAATTCTCTTTAATGCTCTGAAAGTATAATTGCCGCACTATGGGAACACTTTACCCCCCACCCCAGAGGTGAGATGGACCCCACACTTCTGACCTTCAGAAAAAGTGTTAAAACCTGGCTCTGCCAATTTGCATGGGGGTTGAAGAATGATAGGCAACCCTCGGGATGGTTGCTGCCATAAGGGTGTTCTCTCCACTTTTTAAATGTTTAATACTGCAACTCTATCTTTTAATACAGTTTTTAACTTTGCATGCATTTATGCTTTTATATTTGGTGGCATGTTTTTATTATAAGCTGCCCAGAGTCACTTAGGTGAGATTGGCGGTATGGAAATGAAATGAATGAATGAATGAATGAGTGAATGAACGAAAGAATGAATGAACGAACGAATGAATGAATGAATGAATGAGTGAGTGCTTTAAGGCATCAATCAATTTTTCATTTCCTAAACTTATTTGGGTCGGCTGCCCTTTTCTTCATTTCAGCCAGAATCAGAAGCCCCTTTATGACTTAGTCAAGCATAAGCATTGTAGAGCTGAATAATTACCAAATCCCTTCTCTTTCATATGAATTACAAGGCCAGATACAGTATTTTATCTGTCTCAGTGCTTCTCACTTTCTCCCACTCTGCTTTTTCTTTCAACAGTTTCTTTCCCATTTCCTATTTTTACTGTATCTGTTGGAAGTCTTTCTAGAAAATGTAGGTAGATCTTGTAGATTACCAAGGAACAACTACAGACTCTCCGAAATTCCCCGCAGAGAGGCTCTATTCTTGAGAGTGTTTTCCTTTGTGTCTTCCTTCAGAAGTAAGGAAAAGAGAGAAAATATAGCATATAATCTTTACAGCCTCCAATGAAAACTTCTCACACTTCGTTAATTCTAGCAATGGATGCTTATGAGTGAGAAAGCAAGAATCACTCAAGATCTAGTCTTTGTTTTCAGGGCCACAAGGTTTCCTCTAATGTAAACTAAAGGGAGAAAATGATCAATGATACTCTTAAAAAAAGTATAATATAGAACACAACATAGCTTGGACACCAAACATTTTCCTATGTGAATCAGAGCTGAGAAGAGATTTCTCCAATCCATTAAGATCAGGAGGTCAAATAACCTGAGCCAGGGGGGAAAATACCTCAAGGTTCTCTTATTATAGCAATTTGAAAAATGAAGGATTTGCTGTATTTTCATCCCATCCAATATTGTGGTGCACAACATCAACTCATATTCAGATTGTCCTTAACTTACAACCACAGTTGAGCCCAAAATTTCTGTTGCTAAGCAAGGCAGTTTTTTTTCTTCATTTTACGACCTTTTTGCCACAGTTGTTAAGAGAATCGCTGCAGTTATTAAGTGAATCATGTAGTCATTCAGCGAATCTAGCTTCTCCCATTGACTTTGCTAATCAGAAACTGTCTGAGAAGGTTACAAATGATGATCACATGACCTTGGGACAGTGCAATTTTCAGAAATACGTGCTGGTTGCCAAATGCCTAAATTTTGATCACGTGATTGTGGGAATGCTGCAATGGTCATTAAGTGTGAAAACCGGTCATAAGTCACTTTTTTCAGCACTGTTATAAATTCAAATAATCACTAAACAAATGGTTGTAAGTCAAGGACTACCTGCACCAAAAGAAAGGGCTTGGAACATGTTGTGGTGACAGGGGTGGGTTCTGGTTTTTTTCGTTGCCGGTTCGTTCAGTGTCGCGCCGCGCGGGTGTGCGGGTGCTTTGCGGGCGCTTCACGCATGCACAGTGCTTAAAAAAAGTTTCTGCGTATGCACAGAAGCAAAAAACAAGATGGCAGCGCCTATGGTGCCGCCGAAAGAACCAGTGGCAGGCCTGGGTCGCTGCCGGTTCTAGCGACCCAGGCCGCCAAGTTACTATCGGTTCTATAGAACCGGTCCAAATCGGGAGGAACCCACCTCTGTGTGGTGACTACTATCTTTCCATTTTTTAAACCCAGCCCCTAAGACACTGCTGACATATTGGGACCATTTCATCCACCTGTATTATTGTTTACATGGCCTAAAGCCAGATGTCTTTACTTGCAATTTCTTGTAATATGGAATGTGGTTTGCAGGACACACTTTATCCATGCTCAGGTGCATATATATTGTTCAGACTTCTCATGAGTTAAACTTATAAATTTCAGGAATAACTCATAGCCATATAAAAATTAATGCAGTGCATTAATCTTTTGCAATCTGGTGTTCGACACTATTTCTTGGCATTTCCAGTAAGAGGGACAACGTGAACAAAATTCAGACACTTGGAGGTGTAATCTAACATATCTGGAAAGCACCATATTGGAGAAACTGTTGATAAGCAATTATCTCACTTATTTTTAATTAGTTTAAATGTGGCAAACTGATCAGATGAAAACTTCTTAAGTCTAAATCTGCTTCTTCTGCATGACTTTTCAAATGGCAATTTATGACTATGGAGAGATGAAGATCACAGCATCTTATTTCCTTGAAATGCTCCAGGCCAGACTGTTTCCCTGGCTCTTCCACCCCCAAATCTTACATGAACTGAAAAGGTGGAAGGTCAGTTTACTCATCGATGGATTAGCCTTGAAATCTTGAGTTTACTAGGAACCCTCCTTGTATGTAGTGTTTCCACAGTCATTTGGAAAACTGAAAGTGGAGAGAATAACGAAGGTAGCCTTGGAGAGATAAAGAGATTAAAAGTAATTAGTTTGGCCCATAATATAGTTTTAAATAGGATTGAAAAGAAATAGCTTGTTGTGTTATTCTAAAGATTTCCAGCATTGATTAACTTAGTGCTGGGCATCTTTAAGTAACCCCCCCCCCAAAAAAACCCCAAACCTTTTGCAATTAGTGCAATAAAGTTTAATCCTAAAAACAAAGGTATTTTAATTTTTTGTAAAGTTTGCTATTTATTTATACCTTTAATTTAGCAATAGCAATAGCACTTAGACTTATATACCGCTTTACAGTGCTTTACAGCCCTCTCTAAGCGGTTCACAGAGTCAGCATATTGCCCCCAACAATCTGGGTCCTCATTTTACCGACCTCGGAAGGATGGAAGGCTGAGTCAACCTTGAGCCAGTGAGATTTGAACCACCGAACTGCAGCTAGCAGTCAGCTGAAGTAGCCTGCAGTGCTGCACTCTAACCACTGCGCCACCTCGGCTCTATAATTTTACTATACATATGAGTTCTATGTACTGTATGCTGACCATTGTCATAGGTGTGCATGTACATGCACAGTTGAAAGTCATTGTTACTTTCTTTTCAGCTTAGTATATTGACTAGTACAATGACTAGATCTATTAGCATCTACTTTAAAATCCAATTCCTTCCTTGCCAATTTCTGTCCTCTCCACTCTAAACTGCAGTTGAGTGCAATCTTATGTATGTTTGCTCAGAACTCAGTGTCACTGTTTTATCATGCAACTTGCCTTTGGAAAGTGTATGTTTTTCAGTTTTTCAGTTTTTAAATTTTTAAGTTTTAAAGTTTTAAAGTTTTTCCCAAAACTTTACCCTTAGACTGTCTACTGTCGACCTCACCCCATTCCTAAGAGGTCTTTAAAGGGCGTGCATAAGTGCACCAGCATGCCTACCGTCCCTGTCCTAATGTTCCCTTTTATTCGTATCCATTTCATAAGTATAAGTATAGTTATGTTTATACTTATATCTGTTATCTAATACATGCTTGACGAAATAAAATAAATAAAATAAAAAAATAAAAAAAATAAAGATGAGTACATACTAAAAAAAAAAAGAAAGAAAAGAAAAGAGGAATATCTGTGACTTTTTCATAATACTGTGCAGAATCACAAAGAAACCTTGATAATGCCCATGTCCATACCATTTGGCAGCCTTCTTCATCTTGGTATTCTTGAGACCCAGAAATCTTCAGATGGGTTGAAGCTCTGGTGGGGAACTACAGTAAATGCAACCTACAGAGAAGTACATGAAAATGTGTTCTGTGTTACATAGCTTTTTAACTATGTACATTTGCCTATGGCAATGTTTCTCATGTGTGCGACACTCAGAAAAATACACCATACTTAACTTAATCCTCCAGGGAAAGATTGAAGGCAAACGAGGTCCAGGGAGAAGAAGAACATCATGGCTTCAAAATCTAAGGGACTGGTTTGGACAAAACTCAGCAGCACTTTTTCATGCGTCTGCTGATAAAAATAGGATTGTCAACATGATCGCCAATGTCCGATGACGGATATGGCACAAGAAGAAGAAGAATGTTTCTCAAGCTTGGTGACTTTAAGATGTGTGGATTTCAACTCCCAAAATTCCCCAGCTAGCATGGCCTTTAGAATAGACAAGAAATGAGCAAATGATTAAGGAGGATTTTCAAAAAGATTTCTCAGACCTGAGAAAGAGAAAAGTATTAGAAAGAAACTCAAGATAATCCTACCTTAATGTTGCTCATATTTGATGGGGCAGAGAGAAACTATGATAGGCTTTCAGGATTATGTCCTACAGCATTCCTGGGATTCCTGTCACATCTGTTTGTTGGCCTAGCCTACTTCAAAGTGCTGATAATGATTGCAAAGTGAGAGTCCACAGAATGCATAGAAAAGTCCATTTTCCATAAGAGAAAGAACTTTGTTTTAAATGTGTCTGTGGCAAAGAAAAAGGCACTCTTTTTTAGGTGAGGGTGAAATATAGGAACATCTGTAGCAAGCTGAGGGTTCCTCAGAATGACTAAATGAACATTGTGAAGTCTTGATGTGATGCCTGTGACATTGTGGTGTATATAGAAAAGAAGCAGAGTTGTGTTGCAGCATCATGTCACATGTTTTGTCATTAGCCATGGGTCTTTGACACCCATTCTCCTACAACTCTTTATTTGTTTATTAAATAAATTTATATGGTTGCCGAACTCACACACAGTGAGCTTGATACTCAGAGATTTCTGTTTTCCTGACCAGCAAAAATGATGCTAAGAGTTCTTGTTGTAGTAGAGTATTCATAAAATAATTCAAATGGTGAATAAATATTTATTTTTGGATTTCATAATTTGGATTCAAATTTAGGTTCAAAATGAGGGGATGGGAAGGCGTATACAAATGCAACAAAAATCACTATCTTATTCACCCAAAATATGAATTCCCCATGTTATTAAATTTGAAAGAATTGTTTAACTGGGTGATATCACATATTCTGAAAGCTTATTCAGTGGCCCATGGCTGTAGAAAGTTTGTGAAACAGACATCCTAGAAGCTGAACCAGTCTTTATTATTCCACAGTGTTAAGTTTAAGAGTTCAGAACAATAGTTTTAAGTCACAGGAAAAGAGGTTCAGCTGAATGAAAATAAAAGGAGCATTTATGTATTTAATATGCTTTTATGCTGCTTCAATCAATTTCAGTTCTAAGCAGCTCAGAGCGACAATCATAAAACAATAAATGGTATAACAATCATGCAAACATAATTATAATCCCCATAACATATAACAATAATTAAAATCATTATTCTCTCTCAGCCCTAGGACAAGGCAATGTTGAATTACTCCCAAAAAAACTTTTTCAAGAAAATTGCAGGGATTAGTCTAGGGCCGTTGACAAAAGTCAAAACTGCCTGTCTCAAAGGCACAACAAACAAACAAAACAAACAAACAAACAAACAAACAAACCATATTAAATCCTGGCATCTTAACTCAAAACTCTAGAATAACCCAGCTTGACAATTGATGGTAATTTTTTTCCTGGAATTTTCTGGCAAAAAACCCAAGCCCCCCCCCCCAAGGTTGGATCCACCAGCAGTTAAGTGTCCCCTTGTAAATTATCATGACAGCCAGTTCCTCTTCCTTTTTGGACACAAACACATTCCTTGTTGTTCATGACTAATATTTGTGGGAAATTGTTGGGAGATCTATATAAGATAAAAATGTATCATATCAATCTAATTCCACTTTTTTTGGTCAAAAATAGAACTAGTATTCTAAAGCAGCATTTCCATATAATTTAGTCATAGAAGATGTGATAATATCTGAATATTCAAAAATGTATAGTTAGCCTTTGAAATGCTTGGGAGGTGGGGAAGAAGAGTAGATGTTGTTGACTTATAGTTCAAAAACAGAGTAGAGGAAGTTTATTTATCTATTTGTCAAAGTTAAAGGTTGCTGAACTTCATAAAGATACTGAGTGGCATATGTTATTAAAAATAATAGGAACCATAAAACAAAGAAAAGAATAATGTACTTTCAGAAGAGAGAGCACTGAGAATAACAAATAAAATCCTATAAGAGGCTTGACACCACCCTAACTCAAGCCCTGAGGGAAATGCCTTAATAGTGCTCCACTATTAGGGCCAGTTTCCTCTGTTAATTTTTTCTTCATTGTTTCCATGGAAACTGAACAAAATAAGCTTTGCCTCTATAACTGTGGTAAATGAAAAGAGAGTGACTTGTGAAAAAGAAGGGAAAATGCTTAAATTAGGTCAGAGCTCTCCAGACTTCCAGAATTCAGCCTGGAATTGTCTCCAAGGAATATATGAATGACCAATATAGATTTTAGCTATTTTCTAAACATCCACAGTGGGTCATTCCTAGGTAACCAGAGAGCATTTCTACACAAGCGTTTTGGGTTCCACCTAAATCAGCCATACTCTGTGTTCCAGAGCATTATTGCTCTTTGCCAAGTAATCCATCATCTTCCCCTCAGGTGTGAAAGCAGAGTGCAAAGACAGTAGTAACACTAGATCCCATTGGTGGAAAAAAATTACCCCATCTTGTCTCTTGCTCTTTAGTTCTGCCCAGTCTCTGTTGAATCACATCACTGTTTTACCAAGCTTCATCTAATTTTCCCCCATCAATAGGCCTTTTTTCTTTAAATATTTTGTCAGAATAGTTAAGGTGTTGTAGGATGATCGTTAGGTGTGTGTTTGTGTGTAAGTGTTTCCCTTTTCGCCACCCAAAGGATCACTGATTAACTCATCTTGCATTTTTAGGATAGTGGAGATGGACACTAGAGGTTGTAGAAATGACAATGTGGAAATTCCCATAGTTTTTCACATCAAGAATGAAAAAAACAAAAACAAAAAAACAAGCAAATCTGTATGTACAATTTTCAGATTAGATGGAGCCCATGAAGCATTTTCTTGAGAAGATGTAGTTGAAAGCCATGGAAAGGGAGGAACATTTTAAAGGCAGAGCTAGTTGGGCTGTTCTTAAATAGGACAAGTTCATTGACATTTTAAAAACACCTGGAAGCAGAGGTGGGTTGCTCCCGGTTCGGACCGGATCTATAGAACCGGTAGCGGGAATTTCCCCCCACTCGCCGAACCGGGAGCAATGGCCAGCTGGCCACGCCCACGAACCAGCTCTGTTGGCGGTGCCATAGGCGCCTTCATAGGCACCACCATTTTGTTTTTGGCTTCTGCGCATGTGCAGAAGCTGTTTTTTTGCTTCTGTGCATGCGCAGAAGCTGGGTTTTCAGCACTGTGCATGTGTGTGCCGACATGGCCGCGTGGCACACAATGCGCACGCACAATGCGTGCGCGCCCATGTGGCGTGGGAGGAAGCAAACCCGCGGCGAGGTAAGTTAGAACCCACCCCTGCCTGGAAGGGATATTCTCATAAAGCCTTCCCTAATGGAGTATCCAGCTTGGAATTATGGGCACTGTTGCCCATATTTTGAGACTGCAGAATTGGGACGTTTTGTCTAAGGTTATTAGGAAGATTTTCCTTCTGCTATCAACTACTATTTCTAAATATTCTGCTAGAACCCTGGCAGTGGTTAGAATGCAGTATTGCAGGCTAACTCTGCTCACTGCCAGGAGTTCGATCCTGATGGGCTCAAGGCTGACTCAACCTTCCATCCTTCTGAGGTTGGTAAAATCTGAGGACCAGATTGTTGGGGGCAATATGCTGACTCTGTAAACTGCTTGGAGAGGGCTGTAAAGCCCTATGGAGCGGTATATAAGTCTAAGTACTATTCATAGAAAAAATATCAAAATGGGTAAATCAGTACTAGTTGTTGGATTGCCAACCATATGGCTACACAACTTAATCTGATAGGATAAAAGTAGCATTTAAAATGTTTCCATGAGATGACGATACAAGCGTTCTCAGAAAGACTCTTGCTTTTATGTAATATTTAATAGTGTCCATTCTTTTTTTCTTGACATGATTGTGGATGTTCCTTTGCAAGTCACTGTGCTCACACAGATTCTGGCACTGTGCTAAAGCTCTGTGTGGTTATGTCAGTTCACATAATCCACACTCTCACTTAAAAGCAGCTGGGCTGTGAGGACTGCCAAGAGCTTTCCATGGTACTGGAGGCCTTGGTGTAAAGGCTGTCAGCTTTGTGAAGCAGACTTCAAGAGTCACATCTGAAATATATGAATTGACTTTATGGACAGAAGAAGTATTGGTGGGATGTGAGAAAGGATATGAAATCCTACCTGAGAAGTCTCAGCTGTGATGGCTGATTTACACATGCAATTTACAATGTAGTACAACATCAAAGGATGCATTTTTATTTATTATTAAATTTCTTTGCTACCCATCACACCTCACGATGCATACTAAGTAATATGAAAAGCTCTGGTTCAGTGAACTTATGAAATAAGGACTTGTATACCACATTCTACCTTTTGTTAGATACTAAATATGTTAAAAGCCATCATCTCCTTGCTCTGAAATATGCCTGGCCCTCTCCCCTCCCCCTTCTTTCATGCAACTCTTTCATTTCCTCTGCATTTCTCTTTCTCTTCCTTATCAGCCAGTCATTCCAGACTTGTTAATGACTCCTAGTGACCAAGGAGATGGTGACCTAGAGACCGAATATCCTGAAGACAGAGGAAATTGGACAGGCAAGCTGGATTTCCTTTTGTCTTGTATTGGCTACTGCGTTGGATTGGGGAATGTTTGGAGATTTCCATATCGTGCCTATACAAATGGGGGAGGTGAGAACTTGACCGCCATTGTTCCTTGCATTTGTGTGGAAGATTTCTATTTTTCTCATTGTTTTATAGTGAGATTTTCATATCTGTATTGACAACCGGCAATAGGAAAAGATAGCAGCATCTTTTAAAAAATAGGGCCCCAGAGAAGAGAAATTTTATGTAAGTATTGTTGCTCCAGTTGAAGTGGAGACTGAGCAGTCCATATTAAAATGTAAAAAAGAGTCTAAAGCACAAATAACAACTACCTTTTTACGATCCTGTAATCCCTGAATTCAGGGTAGAGTCAGGGCAACTGGATGGGTTTACTGGACGGATGCCCTTCCTGACACCATGCAAAGTTCACAGCAGATATTTTTTCTTTGTGCCTTAAGAGAGAAACATCTGCCACTACCGCTAACACTCAACCTTCCAAGTGGGAGGCCACTACTTCACCACTCGGCCACTACATCACTCTAAAGCACAAATAAACAAATAACATAAATAATAACTTGGAATCTTTCCATGCCATAACTCCAGTAATTAAACTCCTATAAAGTGTAATTTAATAAATGTAGTATCAAATGTTCTCTGATGCTATATAAAGCACAAATAACAACATAATATCAAATATAGCATCAGAGACACATTAGATTCTACATTTATTAAATTCCACTTTATAGGAGTTTAATTACAGGGGTAATGGCATGGAAAGATTTCAAGTCATTATTATGTTATCCACAGCCACTATCACATTGACTGATACTATGTGATATACTGCTACAAATTCAATAGTCACAAAAGCCTCTTAGGGATAGACGTGCACTTACTTAAGCCTAATGTACAGGTATCAGATAAAGTATACATATGAGACAGTCTTTCTGCAAATTAGATAGGAGATATTGATCTGTTAGAAACTGGCATGCATACACTGTATACTTGTTCCACTGAGCTTATCCACACTTCCACTTCTAAAACTAGCAAGAATTCGGAGTAAGGAGCAAAGTTTAGGGAAAAAACAACAACCATGAAGCATACAAGTGATATGGAAGAGTACTTTCTTGTATTCCATTACAATCACAGCATCAAAATGGTGATAGAAGGCTTACAGTAAAAGTAAAAAGACAGACATTCCAAGTAAGAACATCCCATTTCTAAATTCTATGTATTACTTCTGCTCATTGCTGACAGAAAGACTCTGGAGTCTATAGTGTGTATCACCTCCAGTAGTGCCTTTTCCTTCTGATCAATTTGTCACCTGCTGTTTGCTCATCCCATCTCTTATATAATTTAATACATTTCTTCAAGAATTAGTCACTTGTCACTAGAGATGCTGCAGAAATCTGTCACAGGTTTCTGTTCAAATACAATGGCACATAATTCACGGAGTCTGCAAATGTCTTATTTCAAAATATTTCTCAGTTGTAAAATTATGTACAAAAGTTCCTATATTTGGAGAAGTGACCTTCAAAAGCAAGACTAATGAACGTGATATGGACACAACTGGATATAGATTGATCTGTACATTCATGCTTTTAAATGTTGTCAACAAACAGCCAATTGATTTGGTCTCTGCTGATTATTAATTGATAAGACTGCACTCTCCAGCATGATATCTCTGGCATTACATACCCGCATTCACCTATAATTTGCTAATGATTTTATCTCCCTTTCCCTTGTTCTTCTGTTTTAAATATGTGACAAGTGTTGCTTTCATCTGAACTGTGTAGCTGAAAGCTCCTGCCCCTCATCAAAATATTTCTGGGTCCATGTGAAATTCAGGAGATTTTTTTGGTAAATGAAGAAAACATCTGAAAGCACCAGGCTTAGAAACCTGGAGACAGTGAATTCTTGTCCCTCCTTAGGCAGGAAAGTTGGCTAGGTGACTTTGAGTCGGTTGCTCTCTCTCAGCTGAACCCACCTCACAGGGTTTTTGTGAGGAAAATAGGAGGAGGAAAGAGGATTAGATATGGTCACTGCCTTACATTATTTATAAAAATAATAAATGTGGGGTATAAATATGTAAGTATAAATTCTTTGTGTGTGTGTGTACAATACAACCTTCCTTTTAAAACATTCTGGCCATTATAATATGTCAATTATTTACTGTGAAGCAGTTTCAGCATGATGCCAAGCTTCTTTGCCAAATATCTCATGTATTCCCAAGAGCCATGCTGATAAATCAGTAGGTGGTTTCCTCGTTCTGAGTCAATGTGTTATTTAGCTTGCATGAATAAATTACACCAAAGGGCAACACACTGCTGGAAATGTTTTCTACTGGGCAACAATATCAGCAAAAGGACGGGGGGGGGGGAATTCTGATTTTTCCAAGATTCAGCCTTGGGAAATTAGTATATTCCTTCCAAGATGCAAATATGATTAAGAAAATTTTTTTATTCCACACAAGTTAATTTGTTTTCCATTGACTTTATTAAAGTTATGTTTTCATTGCATTTTCCTGCAGTTCAGAAAAATAAACATTGAGCACTTGTCATGGACAGAAAATGTTATAAATTTGCCAATAGTGAAAAGTAATAGTTACACTTCAAATATGGAAAACATGAACAATCCTTTGGCATTTTGCAATAAATAAATATATATACAATAACTGTAATAGAATCATTGGCTAAAGGAGTGCGGGGGGGAGAGTTAAGAAGCATGCCAGTATGGAGTTGCTTCATACTGGAGGAGGAAGAGGAGGAAACATTGTAGACCTGACTAATGAAGTCTTATTTTCTGGTTCCTGAGGGAATGCAGCCAGTCTGGTGAGATTTATGTAATACAGGTAATCAACAATAAAGAGACTGCTTTGCCCTATCCACAAAGTTGTTCTGGTTCCTTGAGCCTGATAAGGACCACCAAGACTTAAGCAGGGTTGTTGATTGCATCAGTCCTGTGATCTTGTCAAGTCATTTATAACAGGGTAGCAGGAAAAAGTAATCTGAATGTTATAATATATCTGTGGTTGATTTGCAGTAGATCAGCAAGTATTCTAATTGTTAAGGGATAGCAATGACAGAGACTAACTTTCTCAAATTTGAAATTTATTGCTGGAATAAAGAGAGTTTTAAATAAATAGAAGTAGATTCCAATATGGAAGGACTGTGAACTCCACACACACTCCCCCCCCCCACCTTTGGTGCCTTTGAGTCAGAGTTGACTGTCGGTGACTGCTTAGACAAATCCCTGCAGTTTTCTTGGTAAGATTTCAAAAGTGTTTTGCCTTTGTTCGTTTCCTAAGGCTGGCAGGGAATGACAGACCCAAGGTCACCCAGTAGGCTTCATGCCTAAGGCAGGACTAGAACTCATGGTATCCTGGTTTCTAGCCTGTTACCTTAACCATTACACCAGCGGTTCTCAACCTGTGGGTCGCGACCCCTTTGGGGGTCGAACGACCATTTCACAGGGGTCGCTGCGCGTGTTAGCCCGCCATCTTGGTGCCACCATCACTTGCAGGGGTGAAATGCTCCTGGTTCGGCCGTACCTGCGGGTCGCCGGACAGCCGACAGCGACAGAAACGGGAGACTTCGCCCACCCTCCCGGATGCCGCCATTTGGGTTCTTTTACCCTCTGCGCATGCGCAGAATGCTTTGCGCATGCGCAGAGGGTAAAAGAACCCAAATGGCAGCCTCCGGGCAAAGTCTCCCACTTCCGTCGCTATCAGCTGTCCGGCGACCCGCAGGCAAGCCCGAACCGGGAGCATTTCACCCATGGTGCCACACCCCCTTTGTCACCTCATCCCGCGCAGGGAGGGGGCGGGGCGGGGGTCGCGGTGGTGGTGGGGGTTGCAGCAGCGGGGAGGTGTCGCGGGGGGGTCGCGGCATTAGAAAGGTTGAGAACCACTGCATTACACCAAACTGGCTCTCTCTCCCTTGCTCACTTCTAGTACTCAAACATATATTTGTGATTTAATTTTCTTAATTCTAACTATATATATTTTTGCATCAAGTTCTACTTGCGGGATCTTGAAATGCCAATACAAAAAGAATGATAAAATATATAACTACTTCCACAAACTAAAGCCTGCCAACTCCTGTAGTAGTAAATTCAGTTTTCTTTCACATTCGGCCTTTATCCTCTAAACATTTGTGTTGGAACACAATTAGTCTTCAAGGCTCTCTAAGAAATGTATCCAGATGGGGTCCTGACACATTAATAGATAGTAGTGATGGTGAGAATATATAAGTGTATCTAAATAGTCATCCCATGTTTTTCTTCAATTTTTTCCCATCTTTTTTCTGACCACAAAAAGTTATGAAGAAAGGAAGATATAGTACACATACACCATCTGTTAGATTCACGCGGGAATGAAGAGGCGAGATGTAGGGACAGTTCAGCACCTTTATTGTCTATTAGCTGGAACTAATACGGACTGCCGGCAGGCTGCAGGGAAGCTGCTTTTAAGAGCTTCCCTGAAGCCTGCTAGCCACTGACAGCAGTTTATTTCTCCCGCCGCTACATTAGCCAATCAGCGGCAGCTATGCAAATCCGTATTCCATACATCAGTACGTAACACCCCTCCCCTCTTAGTTTCTGTAATGTCCAATCAGCAACCTACGTAGGTCACGTAGTCACATAAGTAAACAGGGCACCGAATAGTCCTACTGGGCCTGCGCAATTCAGTTCCTCGGGAGTCTTCGACTGGAGCGGACATGCCTGTTGCTGCTCCTTCTCCGTGTTGTGGAAAAATCTGGAACCGGCCTCCAGGCGTGGCGGCTGAAGTCTCAGCGTCGTCGTCCTCCGGTCCCGGGTGACTTCGCTGGACTCTGGCGGCGGCAGGTAGGTGTTTGCGTTCTATCTCCGGGCTTGAGAGTAGGGCTCCCTGGTGTCTCGCAGATAGGCCCTGGTTCTCGCCATGGGCTTCTTGTTGAGTTGTATTGTATGGTCCTCGGGGCGGAGACTCGCGTTGCTCCTGTCTTGCCATCGCGGCTTCGGTTGCCGGTGAGGTCTCTGGTTGGTGGAGCCAGGATTCGCCCAACCTACTCCTGAGCTGGTCAATGTGTCTTCGCCACACCCGGCCATCATCTAGTTTAACTTTATAAGATTTGGGACTGGTAACTGCGATTACGGTGGCTTTCACCCACTTGGGATCCCCTGCAAAGTTTTGTGCGAAAACTAGTTCACCCATAGTCAGTGTCCTGGTTGGCTTGCTGGAGTCCAGAGGTGTCTCCGGGTTATACGTGGGGTTCAGCCTGTCCAGTTGGGACCTCAGTTTCCACCCCATTAGCATTTCGGCAGGGCTCCGGTTAGTGGCAGCGCATGGGGTGATGTGTTGTGCCAACAGGAACTGGTCAATCCGTTCCTGCCAGTTCCCCGGACCCATTCTAGTTAGAGTCTCTTTGGTCATCCTCACCATTCTTTCCGCTTGTCCGTTGCTAGCCGGACTGAATGGTGATATGAGCACATGCCTTATTCCTAGGTTGGCTAAGAATGATTTCATGTGTTTAGCTGTCAGCTGTGGCCTGTTGTCTGATACGATGACATTTGGCAGGCCGTGGGTCGCGAACAGCTTCCTCAAAACTCGTATGGCGGTTTCCGTTGTTGATGTGGGCATGTTGATCACCTCCAGCCATTTGGAATAGGCATCCACCACTATAAGGAATGTCTGGCCCGCCATAGGGCCCGCGAAGTCTATGTGGACTCTTGAACATGGGGCTTTGGGTGTCTCCCATTCTAATGGAGCGGTCCGTGGTGGAGCTGGTCTGGTTTCTTGGCATGGCAGGCAAGTCGCCACCCACTCGGTAATGATTTGGTCCAGTTTAGGCCACCACAGGTAGCTCCTTGCTAGTGCTTTCATTTATTTATTTATTTATTTATTTATTTATTTATTTATTATTACTCTTATTTATTTATTTATTTTGCAATAATCCAATATGTGCTTTGCTTGGTTTTAGTTGAGTAGATCGGGCAATGTTAAATTTGACACTTACGGCTTGCTTATTTATTTATTTATTTATTTATTTATTTATTTATATATTTATTTATTTAATTATTTAATAAAATTTATATGCCGCCCAACTTCCGAAGGACTCTGGGCGGCTTACATCATAAAAAATAAAACATATAAAAACAAAAACAAAAACAAAAACAAAAAAAAACAATTAAAAAAAATCTATATTTAAAATAAAACATTCACATAAAAACATTCAATAAAACACAAAACATTCAATAAAACATTCATGCGCACTATTCCTAGGTGTCCTATATGTAGTGTCCTTATTACTCTTCTCCGCAGGCTCTGGGGAACAACAACTCGCTCCCCCCACAACAAACACCCCTTCAGTACATATAGTTCGGTCTGTTTATTTTTAAAGGCTTTAATTTCTTCCCCCTCTTCCTCCTGTGGCCATCCCCTTAACACCCAGTTCATGACTTTGGACAGTACTTTGTCTTTCGCCGTGTGTTCCGCGATGTCCCGAGAAGTGACTGGGCTGGTTCGTTCTATGTCAACCAGCAAGATTTCGGCCACAGGTGCGGGGTCTTCCATGAGGTCGGATGCTAGGCAGCGGCTGAGTGCGTCTGCATGTCCGATGCTCTTCCCTGGTCTGTGTGTTAGCTTGTAGCTGTAACCGGACAGGAAGATGGACCAGCGGGTCAGCCGGGGTGACATATATTAAGGTGTTTGTTGGTTGCCTGCAAGTAGACCCAATAGCGGTTTGTGGTCTGTCACAAGTTCGAATTTTCGGCCATAAAGGTATTCGTGGAAACGCTTGATGCTGGCCACTGCTGCAAGCGCTTCCTTGTCCAATTGGCTGTAATTCCGCTCAGCTGGTGATAATGTCTTGGAATAATAGGTGATGGGGTCTTCTGAGCTATTCGGTAGTTTGTGGCTGAGGACCGCCTCCACTCCAAAAGGCGAAGCGTCACACGTTAACAATAAGGGGAGGGTCTTGCATAAAAAGTCCTTTACGGTAGCAAAAGCATTGGCCTCTCTTTGTCCCCATGTCCACGTGGCCGTCTTCCCCAGGAGTCTATGGAGAGGCTCAGCGATGGTCGCCTTCTGCTTTAAAAAAATGGCATAGAAGTTTAGTAAGCCCAGGAATGCTTGTAACTCTGTTCTTGGGGGTCGGTGCCTCTTTGATGGCTTTTATTTTTGCATCTGTGGGGCGAATACCAGACCTGTCAATGAGGAATCCCAGGAACTCTACACTGGTGACCCCAATCTTACATTTGTCCCTTCTGACTTTGAGCCCCCTTTCTTGAAATCGCCCTAGCACCTCACGCAGCCTGACCATTAATTGTTCCTCTGAGTCCCCCAAGATGAGGACATCATCAAAATAGGGGACCACTCCAGGGATGCTGTGTAGTAATCATTCCATCATGCTTTTGAACAGTCCTGGGGCCACGCTAACCCCAAATTGCAGGCGGTTGCATTTAAAAGCCCCCCTGTGCGTAACTATTGTCTGGGCTTCAGCTGTGGCTGTGTCCACAGGTAGCTGCTGGTAGGCTTGGGCCAGTTCGAGTTTGGTGAAAATTTTTCCGCTGCCCAATGAGTGCAATAGATGTTGCACAACGGGTACAGGGTAAGCGTTTGGCTGCAGGGCTTTATTAATGGTTCCCTATACACAAATCGAGCCGTCCGGCTTCATTGGGGCGACAATGGGGGGTCTCCCATGTGGCATGATCAACTGGTTCCAAGACCCCTTGGGCAATTAATTTGTCCAGTTGCTTGTCCACTTTTGGTCGGAGCGCAAATGGGACTCTGTTGGGCTTGAGTCTAATGGGGGTGATACTGGGGTCTAGGTTAAATGATATGGGCTTGCCCTTATATTTACCTAGAGTCCCATCGAAGACGGTCTGGAAGTCGGCCAGAAGCTTGTCTAACTTGTCCCCTTGGATTTGATTCAGTCCGGTGATGCCGATGCCGAGGGGTATGAGCCATTCCACTCCCAGCTGGGTCGGTCTGTGTCCTTCGACGACTGTTAATGGCAGCTTCCCTCTGATGGGGCTTGAGCCATTCCACTCCAAGCAGGGTCGGTCTGTGTCCTTCTACAACTGTTAAGGGTAGTTTCCCTCTGAAATCTTTGAAACTGATTGGAATTTCTGCTCGGCCGAGTACTTGAATGGGATTGCCCTGGAAATCATTTAGTCTTATGTTCTGTGGTTTAAGCTGTTGCCTTGTGATAGTTGGCAATACTTGCTTCAGGGTCCCCCAGGACATGAGGGTGAATACGGAGCTGGTGTCTAGCTCCATATCGCAGGGAATTCCCTCAATGGTCATGGTGATGTGGAAGTTCTCACCTTGGCCGGCATTGGAGTGACCCACAGTGGTGTTGTAGTTACCCCTGTTGTCTTGGTGTTGGTACTCGTCTCTTCGCCTGCCCCGTTGGCCTCCTGAACGGTTTTGTCCATTTCTCCCTCGTCCCATAGATGGTTTGGGTTGGAATTGGGTTGGCTGGTAGGGGGTTGGTTGGGTGGCTCTGCAAGCCTCTGCAATATGGCCCCGCTTTTGGCAACGGCGGCAAATGGCTTCTTTAAATTTGCAGACTGCCCTGGCATGCCCCCCTAGGCAGCCGGAACACCGTGCCTGCCTCGGTTCAAAGTCTCTGGGGCTCACCCTTCTTTCTGGTTGTATGCGATGCACATGGTCTTCCTCATTGGTTTCTTCCTCGCCCTCCGGAACCTCAGTCATCCAATCAGTCTCCTGATGTGTGCGATGGACTCCGCTGGTTCTCCGGATGTCGGCTGCAGAGTTGTCCGATGACTCGGTGGCTCTGGCTTCCTTGACCATGTCCTTGAAGGTTGCTCCCCTCCGGATCAGCAATTTCTTTTGTAGGTTGAGATCCCTCATACCTAAAATAATTCTGTCCTTCATCATTTCCTCCGGGTTTATGAACTCGCACTTGGAGGTGATCTCCCGGAGTTTGGCTACAAAGTCGTTAATGGATTCGCCTTCGTGTTGGTGCCGATGGTAGAACTCATTTCTGCAGACCATCGGAGGGGCTGAGGGCGCGTAATGTTCTTTCAGTGTGGTTTGCAGAATTGTCCATGAAATGGACTCAATGTCTGCTGGTGCTACCAGGGTCTGTGCCATCTTGTAGGTTTGTGGCCTGCAGTAGGGAAGGAAGAGAGCCCTCTTCCTGTTGTCTGGTAGATCCTGGAAGTTGTTTGCCTCCAGGAACATGCAGAAACGGGACATGTAGGTTCGCCATTCTTCCGTCTTCGGATCGAAGAATGCTGGAGCTGGAGAGGTTTGAGTAACCATCCTTTGGTTTGGCTGGAGCAGGTTGGTGTTTGCTTCTAAGATGGCCGCGGATGCCACGAGGTGCCTTTGTCCTGTTGTCCTTCTTCAACCACCAGTCTTAGATTCGTGCGGGAATGAAGAGGCGAGACATAGGGACAGTTCAGCACCTTTATTGTCTATTAGCTGGAACTAATACGGACTGCCGGCAGGCTGCAGGGAAGCCGCTTTTAAGGGCTTCCCTGAAGCCTGCTAGCCACTGACAGCAGTTTATTTCTCCCGCCGCTAGATTAGCCAATCAGTGGTGGCTATGCAAATCCATACTCCGTACGTCAGTACATAACACCATCTATTGACTCTCCTTCTGAAGCACACTGTGCCTCAGTTCACATCTACCAAAGAATAAATGATAACTTCCCTGCTTCTTTGAAAGCTACTATAGACCAGGTCATGGTATTCTTCAGTGAAAAACTAATACAATGTTGTCTACACTGGAGATTTACTGACTAGTACCAGATTTCTAAAATCTCTAGGAAGTTCCACACGGGTTCTTCAAACCATTGCAGAAGAAGCTGAGCACTTCTATGATCTATTGTTGACTGTGCCATTAAGTAATTAAGCCATTTTATTTCTGAATTAACTGCAGTGTAACTTAAATTGCAGAAAAGCCAAATGTTCCTTTTTCAAGATTGAAGTTCTGCAAAACCTGAGGGCCGGCTGTTTTCTTACTGTAGAGACTTGCCTGGCCCTGCCATGTGGTCTCTAGAAGTCAGCCAACATCTTACTTCTCTACATAAAAATTCATCCTCTATAGGTCTTTTAACTGCAATTTCTCACTGATGCCTCCCCTCCCGAAAATGCACAGAGCATGAATTAAATTTATCAATGGAGGCAGAGCTTCCACTGAATCTTGCTTGTTTCATGTTCTCCTATTTGACAACAGTGAGGAAGTTGTGATTAGGTCTTCTTCACTTCTTGGTGTTTTGAAATTGGGAGCAGTGATGATCAATGTGCGTAATCTTCAACCTAGTTTTGACAGATTGGGAAAAGGAAACTGGCAATGTTGACACAGATAGAAATATTCTTAGATGTTTAGACGTAGATTCTTAGACACAGAAATATTCTTTTAATAAAGTTAAGGAGTGATTCTAGATCTTTCTACACATAGGAGATATGTTCTACCACTAAATTCCAATGCTATGGAGATAAGGTAGAGTTGTAAGAGTTGTACGTTTTGTGTTGCAAATTTAAAATATTTCAAAAGTAACAAGCAGAGAGAGTATTATCTCTCTCCTTCTCCTATTTCACACCTAGTATATGTAGGAAGAAAAAAGAGCAAGAAAAAAGTTCTGAGTCAAATTTTCAATTTGGCACCTGGAAACTCTCATGATGAGATTAAAGTCTACAAGACAATAAAAGGAGAATGCAAAATTAGATTAAAATCTGCTTGATCCAGCATTTTATCCTCACAATAGATGATGGATGACATCTATTGTGAGGATAATAGCAGCAGGATATGAATGAAATACTAGTCCCACTCTTATATTCCGGAGTAAATAGTATAATATCCCTGATGCAGGGGACAATTATTTTTAAATTTTGGGAACCATTGAGAGCTTCTTTTAGATTATCTTCTAATCACCTCTTAAAGGTTTCCAAGTGTGTGACCATCAGAACATCTCCTTGCAAAAAAAAAAAAAAAGTCTATATTTTAACTATTTTTTGGCATGAAAAAAAGATCTATTCCACTGTATGTTCTGAATCTTCCCATCTCTCACTTTTACTAGATGGTGCATATTCTAGTTTTATGAGGACCATAGCTGATATATAAAGAAGGGATATCATTTAGCTCAAGCTGTGATTATCACATTCAACTTTCCATCCCAATTGTGTCCCTTTTGTCACTTGTTTGTAATTTCTCTCCTGCAGGGGCATTCCTCGTTCCTTATTTCATTATGTTGGCTATATGTGGGATACCCATCTTCTTCATGGAGCTGTCATTAGGCCAGTTCTCAAGCCTGGGACCTCTTGCTGTTTGGAAGATAAGCCCACTCTTCAAAGGTCTGTCTTCATTTCTTTTGCAGACTAAATTCTTATGGTTAACAGTGGAACAGGTTAGTCCTCACGCATTGTAGAGATGAAAGTAGAGCGTTCCTTACCTCAATAGGTGAGAACAGGTGGACTAACATGAGGCAGATGGAATATAAATAGCTTTTTTTTTTTTACAAAGCTGACACATTTCAAAATTAACTCACTACAAATTATGTTAGAACAGTGTCCTAGAATTCAATAAATTCCACTATTCAAATTCTCAGCCATTTTTCAGCTTTACTAGTTAAGAACTCTGGGAGTTATAATTCCAATACTTCTGTAGGACTTTATCTTGGATAACTTAAATATCCTAGGATAACCTGACTAATTTGGGATTTTGAAAAAAGAGCTAAATTTAATGCATGATCCAATGCAGTTAAAGCAATAGAAGAAGACAGCAGGACTACTGGTGCCCTCACAAGATGGCTAGAAAGAGCTAGCAGTATCAACTGAGCTCATGGACTGCATTTATAGCAATAGCATTTAGACATATACAGCACTCTCTGGGTAGTTTACAACGTCAGCATTATTTGCGTATTGCCCCCAACAATCTGGGTCCTCATTTTGCCAACCTTGGAAGGATGGAAGGCTAGGTCAGGAAATCTTGAGCTTCATCAGGATCGAACTCTAGGCTGTGGGCAGAGTTGCCTGCAATAATGCACTTAATCACTGTGCCACCAGGGCTTCATGTAACTGCATCATGAACATTGCAGTAAACAACCATCAACTTTGGGGGGTTGCCTGTGTTTTGTTGCCATTATATATCATTTCTGCTCTTCTTTAGGTATTGGTATGGCCACAATCCTGATTGTCTCCTTGGTGGCCATTTACTATAACATGATCATTGCCTATGTTCTCTTCTACCTCTTTGCCTCGTTGACCAACAACTTGCCCTGGCAGTACTGCGGCAACTGGTGGAACACAGACCTGTGCCTGGACCACCATGTCATGCACACAGGGAACAGTGCTGTCCCTTTCAACACTTCTAACACTGTCAGTCCGAGTGAGGAATATTGGAAGTAAGTAGCTTAGACGAAAAAAAGGTGGGAAGGAAGGTAACTTATGGTGATAAGTTTGCCCTCTTCAGTCTAAGAGCTCTCCAGATATTCCTCAACACTCATAAGCATGGTCAGAGGTTAGTAATTATTTCTGCATAAATATGATCTAAAATGTGATAAGTAGATTTGGATTGTTTTCCTCAGTAAATGCACAAGCAAAATGAATTTTTGACTCATTTGTTTAATTGGGTTCTCTCTATCTACTGTTAGGATTTATGTGACAAACCACCTTTTAGGTCATATTTACACAGAAATATTGAAAATTGAAAAAGGTTCAAAAACTTTTAAGCACCACCGTATGAGAGTTGTAGTCCAAAATAACTGAGGAGCATCACATTTCCTAACCAAATCTTCATATGTGGTTCATGATGTGGATGTGATATTTGCTGTGGAATATATGAATCTATCCATATTATTACGTAAGATAGTTCTAGCTTTCTTTTTCTAACTGCATAATATTTTAGTGAGAATTACGAAAATGAGACTGTATAGAAATCCATATAAGGTTACGTAAAACAGCCAAAGAGGAGGAACTGGAGCTTTAGTTCAGCTTCATGAATCTATGTGGAGGCATTGTTCATTTTGTTCAAAATAAACTATTTTGTTAATAGGATTGGAAATTATTAAAGACATTATTGACAAAGGCACATTAAACACAGTGTATGCTGAACTCTATGCAAATTAATGTAACGTGCGAAATAGCTTTTGTGTGTCATTGCAACTATCACACACATAAACAGATTTTATCATGCACACATGACACATGCACTCATCACAAATTTATTATTTGAAATAATACGTATGTAGGAAAAGAACACTGTATAAAGCATTTCTTAATTTGTGGCAGAGGTAGGTTTCTCCCGGTTCGGACCGGTTCGCCTGAACCGGTAATGACCCGCTGGTGATGTCACGGTGACATCACGGATCTGGTTCGGTCAGTGCCAGTCCGTGGGCGCTGCCATCTTTTTTTTGGAATTTTTTTTTGAAATTTTTTTTTGGGGGGAATTTTTTTTATTTTTTTTCTTCTGCGCATGCGCAGAAGCCGGGTTTCCAGCACTGCGCATGTGTCACCATCTTGTTTTTGGCTTTTTTTTGGGGGGGGTTATTTTTTGGCATTGCACATGTGAGGCGCAGGAGGAAGCGAACTGGCAGTGAGGTAAGTTAGAACCCACCCCTGATTTGTGGTAATATTGCAAATTCTTTATACAAAGAAATCTCTGTTCAAGGAAAAACCACCAAATCTGAAGTTAAACAAAAGCCTCAATTTAATTGGATGTATTTAACAGCTGTTTAACTATTGCTTCCCTGCATAGTGCACACATATGTATGGGGAAAATATATACACATATACAGTACTTTCATATAAAGCAATCTCCACACAACGTTATGTTTTTTGCTAGTTGGAAAGGCTTTTCAGGCTGATCTACTTTGTCACCTCATCATGAATAATTGCAGGAGGAAATTCCGCCCACTGAAGTTTTTCTCTTTTTTTTTCAAGCCGATATGTCCTCCACATCCAAGGGAGCTCAGGCATTGGAGATCCTGGGAGAATTCGCTGGAATCTCTGCCTCTGCCTCCTGCTAGCTTGGTTGATCGTGTATCTTTGCATCTTAAAGGGAGTCAAATCTTCTGGCAAGGTAAAGTATAAATTAGCAGAAGGCACCCATCTGTTTTTTCCCCACCCTCAAATTATAAAATAATTCTATTTGACTTTTTGTAGATGTTATAATTATGGTAGGAATTGGAAAATATGTTTTTCTATACTTTAGAGCAGGGATGAGTATCTTTAATGTTATTTTTCCCATGGGGTCAACTCCCCCCTCCATGAATTCTTAGATCATCTACTGTGGCAAAAAACATACAGTATATTATAATCCACAAATCTGAGCTAAGAAATGAATTTTACATTTCTTCTATGCCAGATCCACTCCTGATTCTTTCAAATTTCTTTATTTCAGCAGTATAATTTAATACTTATGGAGGACTGAGAGAAAATGTAATACTCCAGCATCACCTATAGGTTCTGAGCATTTTTGCGAAAGATCACAATATACCTAAAAATGCTGTCATAATACTTTGCAAGTGGACAATACTAGATCAAATGGGTTTTAAAACACAGGAAGAAAGATTTTACTTGATTATTAAATGAGATGTCTAGATGGTCAGAAGTATTTGATAATAGATATGATGAGCAGGCCCACTAAAGTTCTTCAAACATAGGATGACACATTCTGTTTGTGGATTTTTTGTGTTAAACAGGTTGTTGAAGGTCTTTATGGCTTCCTCCATTTCTCTCATTTCAATTTATGGATCCTTAATGATTTTTCATGGAACCGTGATAACCATTTTGCATATGGCAGTAGTGTAAATTTATGGAAGATTACAAGAGTTCTAGGGTTGTCTAAAAAGAGACAGCATCTTTTTAGAGCTGCTACAAATAAATGCCCCTGTTTTCTTGTAGGTTGTTTATTTCACGGCCACGTTTCCTTACCTCATTCTGATCATGCTCCTGATTCGTGGGGTGACACTCAAGGGGGCCTGGTTAGGAATCAAGTTCTATCTCACACCCCAGTTTGAGCTCCTACTGTCTCCCAAGGTGAGATCTGTGTCAATATTATTATATAAAAGAGTTTATTTATATACGCCTTTTGACAACCTCATGTTTTGGGTGATCTTAGAAACTAAGCAGAGTTCTTGGATGGGACTTACTGGAAACTCCAGACCTTTGGGTAAACTGGAAACCTTAAAAGAAATCCTTAAAAAATGCAATGGCATTTCTATAATGCTGCCAAGAAAACTGCATTAACCAGAAATTGATCAAGTCATTGTTAACATTTTAAAAAATTCTCTCTTTAAAGACTAGAAAGTTTATATATGATCCTGAAATGTATTTGAGTGGGCCCATCCACATATACTGTAGTTTACTATTGCACAAAGGAGAAAGTATGAATAAGTTTTCATATTTCTCTACTATTTGTCAAGTAGCATTTTCTTTGATTCCCATATATAATGAGCATTTATGGCAGCGGAGATATAAAATATATTTAAAAGCAATTTCAGGTACTGATGGATGACAGTAATTTGGCAACATTTTTCTTTAGAATTCCATCATTATAAAAGCTATGACTGAAAAAAAAAATGTGCCAGGAAAAACCACTCTTTCTAGTGAGCACCAGAGTTTCCCTGCACAGAACATTCAAATCAGGGGTGAAATGCTCCCGGTTCGCTCGTACCTGTCAGTCGCCGTAGAGCCGGTCGCCAAAGTAGTGCGAGGTGCCGCCCACCCGCCCGGACGCCGCCATTTGGGTTCTTTTACCCTCTGTGCATGTGCAAAGCATTCTGTGCATTCGCAGAGGGTAAAAGAACCCAAATGGCGGCATCCGGCCAGGTGGGTGGCGCCTCGCGCTACCTTGGTGACCGGCTCTACGGCGACTGACAGGTACGAGCGAACCGGGAGCATTTCACCCCTGACAAATGCATCCTTTTCAAACTATCTTTATATTCATTCTGTTGAAAAAGACAGCTTGCATATGGTTGTGGGTAAAAGCTTTAGTAACCAATACTGGTTGCTTGCTGGTTTATTGAAATTATTTAACTTCTTGTTTTCCATTTCTAATGTAGGTGTGGATTGAAGCAGCTTTGCAGATCTTCTACTCTCTTGGGGTAGGATTTGGGGGACTTCTCACCTTTGCATCATATAATACCTTCCACCAGAATATTTACAGGTATATATTTTCAATTTATATGTAATGGAGATGGAGCATATTGAGAGCAAATTATTGTTTTGTGCATTTTAAACAGAATCATGGATGCGATGTCAGAGGAGAGAAAAGACAATTATGGATATACAGCAGGGGTGGGTTCTAACTTACCTTGCTGCCGGTTCGCTTCCTCCCGTGCCGAAAACAAGATGGCGGTGCATGCGCAGTGCCAGAAACTTGGCTTCTGTGCATGCACAGAAGAAAATAAATAAATAAAAATAATAATAAAAAAATTCAAAAAATTTTAAAAAAAAAGTTGGCGGCGCCCACGGACCAGCACCGACCGAACCGGATCGGTGATGTCATTGTGACGTCACCAGCAGGTCACTACCGGTTCGGGCAAACCGGTCCTAACCGGGAGGAACCCACCTCTGATATACAGCTAAACTTATACATGGGAAGGGAAGGGAAGGGAAGGGAAGGGAAGGGAAGGGAAGGGAAAGGAAAGGAAAGGAAAGGAAAGGAAAGGAAAGGAAAGGAAAGGAAAGGAAAGGAAAGGAAAGGAAAGGAAAGGAAAGGAAAGGAAAGGAAAGGAAAGGAAAGGAAAGGAAAGGAAAGGAAAGGAAAGGAAAGGCTAATTGAGTCTGAAGACATAGCTCTGTCATTGTGTCTGGTTGTGTGACAATGGTAGGGACTTTATGGTAGGCAGACCAGAGGTGGGTTCCTCCTGGTTCGGACCGGTTCTATAGAACCGGTAGTAACTTGGCAGCCTGGGTCGCTAGAACCGGCAGCGACCCAGGCCTGCCACGCCCCCAAACTGGTTCTTTCGGCGGCACCATAGGCGCCGCCATCTTGTTTTTTGCTTCTGTGCATGCGCAGAAGCTTTTTTAAAGCACTGCGCATGCGTGAAGTGCACGCAAAGCGCATGCAAAGTGCACACAAAGCACACACAAAGAGCACGTGTGGCCACACGGCGTGACACTGAGCAAACCAGCAGCGAAGAAAACCAGAACCCACCCCTGAGGCAGACCAGTACCTGCTAAAGAACTGACAGTGTGACTTCACATTATTGTGAACAGATCATCATCATCATCATCATCATCATCATCATCATCATCAACAACATCATCATCATAATCATCATCATCATCATCATCATCATCATCATCATCCTTCTTCTCTGGCATCCTGCAGAAATTCAGCAACAAATCAATTTGTATTCATACAATATACAGTACCTTCTTAGTCTCGATTTCTTTTGCAATGTCAGCTGGGTAACAAAGAAAAAGATATTTGGCATTATGTTCCTGTCTGTCATGATTGCTTTGTCCCCACTTAATGAGAATTCTTATATCCATTGTTTTTTCTTACTGAAATATCTACCAATGTTGCATATCCTAAGATCTCCACATTTCCATATGCCAGGGCACACTGTGTTTCTTATTTCGGTTCTACAAGTCGGCATAACATTGCTTTCTCCAGTGGGGGAATGTGCAAAGTGGGCATGTATGTATATACTAATGTCATTTTAATATGGGAGTGGATAAAAGGTGATCTTCCATACTTTTATTGGCTTGGGGTTCCTAATACATCTCACCAGTAGTCATATTATAGAGGGCCGATAACAGGTACAGTTCAACATCTGAAGAGTTCTACACTGTACCTTTGCATTAATAGCAAATAAGCATAGCAGCCTGTTCATGATCAAGAGCCGTGATGGCGCAGTGGTTAGAATGCATTACTCAGGCTGATTCTGCTGACTGCCAGCAGTTCGGCAGTTCAAGTCTCAACGGTTCAGGGTTGACTCAGCCTTCCATCCTTCCGAGGTTGGTAAAATGAGGACCCAGATTGTTGGGGACAATATGCTGGCTCTGTAAATCACTTAGAGAGGGCTGTAAAGCCTTGTGAAGCGGTATACAAGTCTAAGTGCTATTGCTATCTTATATCTCCTTAGACATTCTGCAAATGTCTGAGATCAGATTATTAAGGTCCTATTTTTTGTTGTTGTTCTGTAGGGATACATTTATAGTCACTGTGGGGAATGCTGTTACCAGCATTTTGGCTGGCTTTGCCATTTTTTCTGTTCTGGGATACATGTCCCAAGAACTTGATGTTCCTGTTCAGGAAGTCGCCAAAGCAGGTAAAACCTAAAAATATCTTCTACCTTTTGTACAAGTATACATTTGTGTATGCAGGTTAGAATGTCTGTTAGACTGCCGGAGAATTTGCACTGCAATGACGGAGGAAAAAAATATTCAACTAAGTGCCAAATTCCAGATAAAAACAAGAAGAGACAAGCAGGTATATTTAAATAAGAAATGTAAAGAAATTCAGAACAAAAAAGTGAATGGAAAGGACAGGAGATTTAAGAAAACTAAAGGAATCAAAAGAAACTTTTACACAACATTGGATACAATAAGAAGCAAGATCTAATGACAAAGTAGATATGAGGAAGAAAGGGTACAAACACAAGAAGAACTATACAAAGAGGACTCCCAGATCATTGATATGTTCAAAACTATGAACACTGGGATAAAGCCAGACCTTTTGGAAAAGGGAAATTAAATTAATGTCTTTATTATATTATATGCTATCTTTCATTCAGAAGATTGCTCCTCCTATTTTTACCCACCAGAATGACCTGGTGAAATAAGCTGGCTGAGAGAAAGGGACTAGCCCAGCATCTCCCAGTGAACGTCCATGGTTGAGCGTGGGTTAGAATCGGAGCTTCCCAATTCCTAGGTTACATCCACCCAACTGCTTCATTGTGCTATCCTCCCATCCTGGAACTGGTAGGAAATAGTGGCATCCTAAATCTTGCTGCCCTCACAATGTGCCTCCTCCATTTGGCTAAAGTTTAATATTTTTGACACATAATTTTTAGAGAAGATGTCGATGCTTGGAAAGATTAAAGGCAATAGAATAAGCAGGTCAGAGGTGGGTTCGTTCCTGTTTGGACCGGTTCGCCTGAACCGGTAGCAACCCATTGGTGACGTCACGGTGACGTCACGGAGCCAGTTCTGGCGGTGCCAGTCCGTGGACGCCGCCATCTTATTTTGGGAAATTTTTTTTTCAAAAAAAAAATTGGGGGGGGGGGTTTAAAAAAGTTTTCTTCTGCGCATGCACAGAAGCTGAATTTCCGGCACTGCGCATGCATCGCCATCTTGTTTTCAGTTTTTTGGGGGGGAATTTTTTTTATTTTTCGGCACTGCACAGGCACGCGGGCGCAAAGCATGTGTGCGCCCACGAGGCGCGGCCACGCGGCGCGGGAGGAAGCGAACCGGCAGCAAGCTAAGTTAGAACCCACCCCTGAAGCAGGTTAACAGAAGACAAAGAAGAACTGTACATAATGATAGCTTAATCATTATCCAACTAATCATATAACCAATAGACTGAGAAGAGATAATTTTCTTCTTTGTTCATCACTCTGTGATAAAATGTACCAGAGAACAAGCGATCAACAATTAAAGGTTTTAAATCCCATTAGCATTGTAATCCAGAACTTGACTATCACTAACTGCATTTGTATTTTTGCCAAGAAAAATGTATCATTGCATCCAGCAGGTGTTAGCATTAGCTGATAAATCTAGAGCCAAATTAAGTGGAAGTTGTGAAATATATTTCCTGATTGATCATGTGTGAGCTATAATTTTTTATCCATATGAATTTCAGAAGAGACCCAGTCCCACCCTATTCATATTACCAAGAGGGCAACTGAAAACATTCAGCTACCAACTATGGAACAGAGCTAGTTTGGTGTAGCAGTTAAGGCAGTGGGCTAGAAACTAAGACTGATACTCCTACTTTAGGCACAAAACCAGCTGGATGACTTTGGGGCATTCGCTCTCTTTCAGCCCTAGAAAGCGCGGCAATGGCAAACCACTCTGGAAAATGCTGCCAAGGAAAATGCTGGGACTAGTTCATGTAGTCGCCAGGAGTGAACAATGACCCCAAGGAACAACAAGAACAAGGGGAACCCCCCCCCACACACACACACACTATGGACAGCAAATGCCTTTAAGTCAGGGCTGGCCAGCTTGTTTGCATAGGAGGCCAATAAATAAATGAATAAAATCACACATTGGCAGCCCAACCACATCCAAAAATGCAGATTGTGTGTCAATGTGAGCAAGCTGATTCAGTGAGAGCTGTAACCTCATTTGTTCAATGACTCAATTTTTATGCTCATGAAATCCAGCCCTGATGATGTCTCCTTGATTGCATTCATAATTCTTCTCATTCTTGGTCCATTCTAGGTCCAGGGTTGGCTTTTGTAGTGTATCCACAAGCCATGACAATGCTTCCTCTTTCTCCTTTCTGGTCTTTCCTCTTTTTCTTCATGCTGTTGACTCTTGGCTTGGACAGTCAGGTAAGGGCACAGCCTGTTGAGAGGAAAGGTTTTAACCATGGACCTTCAAATGAATGGACCTTACAGTTGATGAGATCGCATGCTTTTGTGTTCAGTTTGCCTTTCTAGAGACCATTGTTACTGCAGTGACAGATGAGTTCCCATATTACCTGCGGCCGAAGAAGGCTTTTTTCTCAGGCATCATTTGTGTTGCGATGTTTCTAATGGGGCTCATTCTCACAACAGAGGTAAGCAAAGTAGACTGGAAGAGATTGCAATAGCTGGGGCTTTAAGATAATAATCTAGGGCATAGTTACAAGTAAAACCTGTACTGTATTAGGATAAAGGGGCAAAAGAGCAAGGAACAAAGAGGATTGCACACAGTATCTAGTAAACTATGTGACATGAGTACAAGAGAAGATCATCAAAGCAGAAGATGCGTCTTATCTGTCTACCCAGCTAATAGGCTAATTTCTATTAACAGTTAATTGCAGCTACTTAATCCCCAACATTCAAAATCTGAGCAGGGTCTTATCAGTTTCTTAGAACCAGCTCTTTGGAATTTCAGCGTATTCTGGCATTTATTCCTCTTGAATGCTTAGGTAATGAAACCTAGCCTATAGCTATGCTATTTTGTCCCAAACAACATTATTCAGAAACAAAGATTATATTCCATTTAATATGTTTTTAAATGTAGCTCTAACAAAATGGAGTTGGGCAGCTTTTACTTCCAAATAAATAAATGAATAACTCTGGGGTGCTTGGTGCTCTCTGAGCTTGGCTGTTTTCTTGCACTGATGATGTTATCTAGTTGGGTGATGAAATGTTTGCAAGAAAACAGCCAAGAGACAAGGATCCCACAGTTTGACCCTGAGCTATAAATATACTCTTCTATTGATAAATAAATAAATATAGACTTTGGACCTTTTCTGGCTTTTTCTATGCAGGGTGGAATGTACTGGTTGGTGCTGCTGGATGACTACAGTGCTGGGTTTGGGCTCATGGTGGTGGTCATAACTACTTGTCTGGTAGTAACACGTGTTTATGGTAAGATATTTTTGCAATTGTTATAAACCCTCTTTTTTTTTTAATTGAAATGAGAAATGCAAAAATGTATGAGATGTAATTTGTGGAGCAGGGATTTGGGATTTAGAAAAAAGGTAGCCAAAATCTAGGATCAGTGGCATTTTCTTAAAAATCAGAATACAGAATAACAGAATTTGTAGGGACCTTGGAGGTCTTCTAGTCCAGGGGTCCCCAAGGGGTCCAGGGGTCTGTGGACCAGCACCAGGCCACAGCATGCCAGCAACGGGCTGCACAAACAAGCGAAGTCCCATCCGTGGGATGCAGGCAGCACACAAAACCACAACTCCTCCAGTCCGCAGAAAAACCTCTCTCCACGGAACTGGTCCCTGGTGCCCCAAAGGTTGGGGGCACTGTTCTAGTCCAACCAACTTCCCCCTGAGATCCGTACTACCCCCACCTTACTGGCTTTCCGTAAAGCCGTTAAGACCTGGCTTTTCCGGCAGGCCTGGGGCCAATAACCTATGGATTGGCCCATGTATGTAGGTGTAAATGTTTTTTTGATATTTTTAAATTGTACTTATTATGTTTTTATTGGTGTTTTTATTCTTGTGTTGTGAGCCGCCCAGAGTCCTTTGGGAGTTGGGCGGCATACAAATTTTATTAATAAATAATAATAAATAAATAAAAACCCCTGCTCAGGCCGGAAACCCTATACCATTTCACATGAAATCACATGAAGCTGAATTAAATACCGCATCATCTTTCACATTACAACCCAGTGGTTTAGGCTGCTGAAGAAATATAAAAATATTGTTTGGAAATCGCAGACTGTGTGCCTTGGACTGCACAAATGTATGCCTGCTTACCTGGAAATTATTCTCACTGTACTCAGTGGGACTTCCTCTCAGGTTACAATCTGATGCATGCTTACCTAGAAGAAAGTCTCATCGAACATTGAAAAACGTTTAAGTAAACATACATAGAGTCGAACAGTTAATCTATTAGTTTCAATCAGATAATACACTTCTGACTGAACAGCATTGTTGTTTCCCATTCCTTTTCTTCTCCGTAGGCATGAAAAGATTTTGCCATGACATTCACATGATGCTGGGTTTCAAACCAGGGATATACTTTAGGGCCTGCTGGTTGTTCCTGTCTCCAGTAACAATGACGGTAACTATAGTCGCTCTGAAGCATTCTTTCCTCTAGCTCTTCTTATTGTCCCTATGTCTGCCACCCAGGGATTTTTAAAAAATATATATATAGCCTTGTTGCATTGTTCCTTCCCTAGCCCAGGAGATTTGAATTATAGATACTTTTGAACTTAGAAGCAATGATTACATCGGTATGAGTACTCAAGGCTTTATTGCATGGCAGTGTGAGAAAATAATATAAAACAGCAATCAAGGAATACCCGAGATTATTGGAAGAACATTAAGGGGGGGGAAGGATGACCTTGCACCCCTTCTTCCAGTCAGGGAACTCCAAAGAGATAAAGACAACAGATGCCTTTAGCAATAGCAATAGCAATAGCACTTAGACTTATATACCGCTTCACAGTGCTTTACAGCCCTCTCTAAGCGGTTTACAGAGTCAGCATATTGCCCTCAACAATCTGGGTCCTCATTTTACCCACCTCAGAAGGATGGAAGGCTGAGTCAACCTTGAGCTGGTGAGATTTGAACCGCTGAACTGCAGCTAGCAGTCAGCTGAAGTAGCCTGCAGTGCTGCACTCTAACCACTGCGCCACCTCGGCTCTTAAAGGTAGCAAACATGGAATACCCTCCTGATTAAGTCTGCACTGATGTTCAATCTCATTGGGATTTTTGACCAGCTCATATAGGCTCCAAACCATTAAAAAAAAAACCCACCCCTGTTTTCAGTGCCTTCATCTCACTTGGTTTTGCTAAGGGCAAGGAGGATAGTTTTATCTTATCTTTTTCTAGGAAAGCTTTGCCTATTCTGCTAAGGAGGAGAACATCCCAAGGTTAAGGAGTATTTGTTTGTACAAGGTGGTGATGAAACCTCATCTACTGAAGTTGAGGAAGTTCACTTTACTCTACACAGGTGTTCCATACCAACGGCAGAAAAAACAAAGGATAACCCTTTAGTGACTAAATAAATGCTAACTTCATTCCGTATCAATCCCCAACCATTTATACTGTATGGGAATAGAAAATTCTATGTAGCTAAGGATAAAGGAGTATATCCCACTATCTCCTTGATGATGTTCCACATTGTCGCTATCCTAATCCCATGGGATTAATATTGCATCTGTTAAGCAGTATGATATATATCTAATTAACTTGTAATATCTAAGTTTGAAAGGAAATGAAAACTCCCATGGCAGATTGATTGGTTCTCTGATATCTGACGCTCTGTTTCAGGCCCTGCTTGTGTACAGCATTATCAAGTACCAGCCTTCAAAATACAATGGGACCTACTGCTTTCCATTTTGGGCTGAGGCTCTGGGCATCCTAATGGGCATCTTCTCTTGCCTGATGATCCCCATGGGAATGCTGTTTGCTGTGCTCCGAGAAGAAGGGACACTCTGGCAAGTAAGTAACAAGAAGAAAACCATCCAACCCAAAACACCAGTGTAATCCTGTTAGGCTAAAACAAGCAAAGCAGTTATGCAAAGAGGAAGGGAACATTTGGGAAGATTCTTAGATTTCTAAACACTGTTAAAACCGTTATAGGACTTGTGCTAGAGTTGTAATGTATTTAGTTCCATAACAGTCTAGCAATAGCAATAAGCACTTAAACTTGTATACCGCCTCATAGTGCTTTACAGCATTCTCTAAGTGGCTTTACAGAGTCAGCATATTGCCCCCAACAATCTGGGTCCTCATTTTACTGACCTCAGAAGGATGGAAGGCCGAGTCAACCTTGAGCTGGTCAGGATTGAACTCCTGACTGTGGATAGAATGAGCCTGCAATACTGCATTCCAACCACTGCACCACCAGAGCTTCTCCTACTAAGCTTCTCCTTTCTCCTACTAAGAAATTATGTCCCCCATTTTCATCAATACAGGCTTTGCAAAGGCAGGCCCCAAGGGAGAGGATGAGGCCTGGGCTGGCAGATCGCCCACCTCTGCTCTGTTTTCCCCTCATTTTATTGTCTGACTGCCCAACTAAAACATTATTTACTGCATTTTCTCATCTAGTCAGTTCTAATGCCCATGTAATGTGATGTGGTTTTGTGGTCTTTCTGTTTGTTTTCTTCTGATAGCAGGAATAAAAAACCCCAAAGAATAATTTTGCATTGTTAAGACCCAAATCGTATTTTATGGACCAAGGTTACAAAGGTGTTGGTTACATTACAGAGATGAAGCGTCAAAGGAAAACAATAATTACACATGTGAGGAAATTAGAGGGCATGGAAGTGGCAATTAGCCCCAATCATATATTTCCTATATTTTCTTTCTACATTTTAACCTCAGTTTTGTGCAGTGATGTATGATCACCTTTGGTAAAGCTCAGCAATGTCTTCTTTTCTCTCATTTTTGCAATAAGGAATAAAACTGGAATTTTAATTTTGATTGTTAACTAAAGCATTTGGATCAGAGGTGGGTTCCTGCCGGTTCGGACCGGTTCTTTAGAACTTACCCCCGCTCGCTGAACCGGCAGTGATGGCCAGCTGGACATGCCCCCGAACTGGCTCTCTCAGCGGTGCCATAGGCGCCGCCATACGTGCCGCCATCTTGTTTTTTGCTTCTGCGCATGCAGAAGTCCTACTTGTCTGCAAATCCAGTCGGCTTTCAACATGGTATCACCTGTATTCAGAGGTGGGTTCCTCCCGGTTCGGACCGGTTCTATAGAACCAGTAGTAACTTGGCGGCCTGGGTTGCTAGAACTGGCAGCGACCCAGGCCTGCCATGCCCCCGAACCAGTTCTTTCGGCAGCGCCATAGCGCTGCCATCTTGTTTTTTGCTTTTTTTAAGCACTGTGCATGCACGAAGCGCACTGTGCATGCGCGTGGCACGTCACTGAGCGAACCGGCAGCGAAGAAAAGCAGAACCCACCCCTGCCTGTATTGTTATGGGTCTGGAACTCTCAAACTGCGCCTTCAGCCTATTATTACTCGGCCAACTGAACCCATAAGTAAGCATAGAGAAGGCTGGTGAGAGAATGCTCACTCTCCTTGCATAAAATCAATTGTTGGATGCATTGCCCCTGAAGCTTCCAGTGCTCTGTGAGTTTAAAAAAAATAGACCTGTCTCCTTCCTTCACAAAAAAGGAAGCAATCGTTCCTTGTTTCTGTCTCCAAAACACCCAAAAGACCATGCATTTGGTAACAGGACTTTGTGAGTGTTGGTCTGCTGGCTTAGATAATACTGCTTCCACCTCCTCTACCTAAGAAGGCACTTGCAAGGGAGAACTGATGTCTGATTGCCAGCAGAGACAATGAGAATATCCTTAGTCTCTTTATTACACTAGATGAGCCTTGAAGACAAGGTGTGTGCCAGGAGAATGGCAGGCCCTCTCTCCAGAATGAAAACAAATGCTATCAAGCTCTAGAGCAGTCTTTCTTAAACGGTGTAATTTAAGATATGTGGACTTCATCTCCCAGAATTCCCTAGCCAGGCTGGCTGGAGAATTCTGGAAGTTGAAGTCCACATATTTTAAAGTTGCCAAGTTTGAGAAAGACTGCTCTAGATGGTCACTAGGATATAAAGTCCCACCCAACTCTGAAAAGACGGAGAAAAACAAGACCAATTTTCTGAAAGTGATAATGAATTCCTTTTTTTTTTTAGATGTTTGCAACACAGTTCAGGTTTGCAATTGACATGTTTTATTCAACAGAGGCAAGAAAAAAAAGAAAAAACCAACCACAATACATTATGCCAGAAATGTTGATGATTTTTCTTACTATTTAGGCAAATACAAAATAATTTTTTCCTAGCCTTTCATTTAATATATGTGAATGCTAACCAGCCAAAGCTAAAAATTCCTGGGCCTGCAAAGCTAGAAATTTCATCTCTTAACCTGTTGCTGGCTATCACATATTTAAAACAAGGGGACCTTTCTCTTGCTTTTCATGTTTCCTAAAATTATGTTTGTTATTATTAAGATATTATTATTGATATTAGAGCCGAGGTGGCGCAGTGGTTAGAGTGCAGTACTGCAGGCTACTTCAGCTGACTGTTCAGCAGTTCAGCGGTTCAAATCTCACCAGGCTCAAGGTTGACTCAGCCTTCCATCCTTCCGAGGTGGGTAAAATGAGGACCCAGATTGTTGGGGGCAATATGCTGACTCTGTGAACCGCTTAGAGAGTGCTGTAAAGCACTGTAAAGCGGTATATAAGTCTAAGTGCTATTGCTATTATCCTTCTATGCATGTACTCGGTTCACATAAGGCAAACTGACCTTTAAAATTTTGCTTCCAGCCCAGATACATTTTGCCATGGGAATTTTAGGCAGAGGGACAGTAATTCAATGCACAATTTTATAAATGAAAATGTTCAATTACCCTGGTAATTCCCATTTCAAAAATGAAGGAAATGAGAGAAGATGATGAGGAAAAACCTTTCTCTACTTGCGAATCTGTAATAATGCTATTAATCCAAGAAGTCACTTATGGGCTATAAATTGATATAGGTATCAAGGTAGCTTCCTATGTGCCTTTGGCTTTTCTGAATGTGTATATGTTTTTAACACAGAGAAGTTGCTTCCTTTCATAAGTACAGAGACACTTAATCCTTAAAAAGAACTCTTCAGAGATACTTGGGTCAAGGTGACTCATAATAGGTCTTTTGACAGAAACTTAAATTTTTAAAAAATGGATCTCCAAATTCACAATCTTCCCATCTCAGTGATTATCCTATTTTCCATGGAGACCTTTTGCTTCTGACTTTATGGTATGTAAGCTCAGAACCTGTCCCTGATGCTAATCATCAATTTCGTTTTTATTTTCTGTCACATTCCCAAAGTTTTATAGCTCCAGGGATACATTTCCCTTATACAATTTGTTGTACATTTTGCCCTAGATAGAAAAGTTCCCTCTTTATATCCATTTTATGTTATTATATTAATAAGATCATTTTTCAGATTATTATGCTGAGGCAGAAGGTGTCCTCTACTGGTATATATGAAGACTGCAAAGTGATTGTCTCTAGAAAGAGAACGGAGTTCAGCAGTTTTGCATTATGTGCTGAAGTCATATGGTACCGCTAGTCATCTCCCTTACGTATGTGAGAGTTTTGAGTATTACAGGGGTTCATATAAACAAATTAGCTTTCTGCAACCTGGTTCAAGTTGAGTTGATCTCCAGAGTCCACTTTTCACCCAGCCAGCAATTTTCTAGATTAGGGCTGAACTATTAGATACCTGAACCATTAGAAGGACACCATGGCTCCTTATATCTTCCTCTCCACTTCACTTGGGTTTGCAAACTACTCCCAATAATGGTCAAATACACCTTGCTTCCTCTCCATGTTGATTGCATATGTGCCATTTACAAGCTGCTCTTATAGACCATAAAATAAGAAAAAAGTTATGGAATATAGCAACAACAAAGGGTGTGATGGCTCAGTGGTTAAAGACTCAGAGATTGTCAGCTGGAAACTGACAGCCCAGGTTTGAGACCCGACTGCCATGCATCTGGGTGAGCTCCTCTTACTTGCTCCAGCTCATACCCACCAAGTGGTCCGAAAGCATTCAAATACGAATAGATAAATAGGTACCACTTCGGTGGAAGGTGCTTTGATGTATAGTCATGCCAAATGACCATAGAAATATATTTGGACAACACTGGTTCCCTTGGCTATGAGTCCCTAGAGTCAGACACGAATTTTACCTTTATAGCAACAATGGGCATCAGCATGACCAAAGTAACCCAGGTGCTGCTGCTTGGTCCCTTTGCTACTGCTCTCTATTGCCACTTTCTGAATGGTCATAGGAGGGACAGACATGATCCTAGGGCTGAATCCTAAATACATCAGCAATATCAGAGTTGATTAATTTCTGTTGCACAAAATACTTATCATTGATTAGTTTTCCTTTATTCTGGAAAATTTATGTTTTTCATGTTTTTCATATTATTATATGTAAAATAAATTTATAACTTCAACTAGTAATAAACATTGTAGTTATTGTGGTCTAGAAGTCACATTTAGGACTCATCTTCCATGCTTTTACTATGACACTCAGAATAGGAAGGGTGAAAGTTTATGTGAACCTTGGGATAATATAAACAGGTAGATTACTCATTGGCACATAGCAATTATGTGGCATATAAATGAAATAAATATATTATTATTTTTGCATTGACTGTGAAAAGGAAACAAATAATTCCTTTGCGCATCTCCACTGGCACCAACATTCTTTCTTGTTTAAGGGGGCAAATCTTCATGTTCAATCAGCAGAACAAACTTATCTATTATTTTCCTTGATGGCCTCCATTAATGTATTTATTAAGTAAGACAGAGTGTGAAGGGGCAGGTGGAAGATAAAGCAAGTAAACAAGGAAGAATGTTGGTACCATCAGAAGTTATTGGTACCTCACCTGTGCAGGTGTTAGGACCACATTAGTCAAATCTCAAAAAACATCCTGCAACAAAACTATAAGTTTTTTGTATCTGAGGGCTTACAAGTCCTGAGATGGCCTAATGAGATCCCAAGGCCGAACAGAACTTGAGTGCCATAATTCCTTATAGTTCCAGGAGAAAAGAAATACAGAAATTTGCATTTTTTGAACTGCTATAGTGAAATCATTTCTTATGTTAACAGCAGGACAAATATTGTAGATTACTATCAAATAGTAATCTATTTGATTACTATAAAACCCTGCACCTGTTAACAGCTGCGTCCCCCAAGGTAGCATTCTAGGACCCACAGTCTTTATACTTTACGTAAATGATCTTCGCTGATGATGTAAAACTATTCAACACCACCGACAATGCTGCTACCCTACAAAAAGACCTTGACTATGTGTCAGAATGGTCAAACAATTGGCAACTCCAAATCTCAACCAACAAATGCTCTGTCTTACGCACTGGCAAAAAAAATCAGAACACAAAATACAAGCTGGACAGATACAACCTTGTAGATGACCCTCACTCTGTCAAGGACCTTGGAGTACTCATCTCAAATGATCTAAGTGCCAGAGCACACTGTAATAGCATTGCCAAAAAGGCATTAAGAGTTGTTAACCTAATCTTGCGTAGCTTCTTCTCCGGTAATATTGAACTGCAAACTAGGGCATACAAAACTTTTGCTAGACCAATTCTTGAATACAGCTTATCTGTCTGGAACCCGCACTGCATATTAGACATTAATACAATCGAACGAGTCCAGAGATATTTCACGAGAAGAGTCCTCCACACCTCTGCTCACAACAGAATACCTTATGCCACCAGACTTGAAATTTTATGCCTGGAATGCACTACCTGACTCTGTGGTTTCTTCCCCAAACCCCCAAAACTTTAACCTTAGACTGTCTACTGTCGACCTCACCCCATTCCTAAGAGGTCTTTAAGGGGCATGCATAAGTGCACCAGCATGCCTACCGTTCCTGTCCTTATGTTCCCTTTTATTTGTATCCATTTCATGTATTCATAATCATGTTTATACTTATATCTGTTATCTAATACATGCTTGACGAAATAAATAAATAAAAATAAATAAATAAAAATACTACATATGGTATGATTAAACAGGGGACTCGCTTAGATTAACTGGAATCCCATCAAAACCCACAAATAATACATGGCAGATTCTGTTAATATCCATGAACTGCAAAATAATTAATTCCTAGCTACTGGAATTTCATTGGGATGTGCTTATAATGACAATGATTCGTTTGTTCATTTACCTGCAGAGAATCCAGCAAGCTAGCAGACCAACTATGGACTGGGGTCCTTCTCTGGAGGAGAACAGAACTGGCATGTATGTGGCTACCCTGGCAGGTAGCCAATCTCCTAAACCTTTGATGGTCCATATGAGAAAATATGGAGGGATAACTAGCTATGAAAACATAGCTTTTCAAATTGATAAAGAGATTGAAGAGGATGAAGAAGAATCTATCATATGAAGAAACAGTCTACCTATTCACATCAGGTGATGGAAGGCAAAGAGACTGTGGGGAATACTCTGCCCAACTTTGCACTTTGGCACATCAGTCCAATCAGCAGTCTGTTTCCAGATGCAGCCAAAGATTGCCTATTCAGAACCTTATACCAGTGCATTTGGCTGCAAATCCCAATGTTGTTGAGGTTTCTGTTCAATGTGACAAGATGTGCAATGAGCTTGTCTTAGTGCTTTGATGCCTGATGCAGGTCACTCATCCATGTTGTCCTTGCTGCTGTCACCAAGAATGGGTTTCTCAAATTCAGAATAAGTATACTGTATGCTAGTTCCTATTGTATTGATCCAGTCTATTTTCCTGTAGTTATATGCTTGTACTTCTTTATCCACAAACTTCCTTGTTCCATAGAAACATAGAAGTTTCTTTATCCAGTAGACCACTTCTCAAAAACCTTCCATTGTTCTATCTTCTGTGGCATAGTAAATGGTAATTTTGCACAGTGCCTAAGGAGTTTGAAAGTAGTTTATGGGGTGTATTCCTTATAGAAAGTCAGAGACCTTGAATATGTGTTTGAATTGCAAGAAAATATTCAATAGCACAGTAAGTCTAAAATTCCAAAACAGTTAGTCTAATTTTTAAGTCTAGGATAAATTAAAAGATCTAGAGCAGTGACGGCTAAACTTTTCAGCACCGAGTGCTGAAACTGGAGCGTGTGCGTGCGTGCGTGCGTGCGTGCGTGCGTGCCAGAGCACCGGAACCCGGAAGAGAGCAGCTGGTCAGTGCGCATGCGTGTGCCGGAACCCAGAAGAGAGCAGCTCTCCGGCATGCATGCGCACGACGGAACCCAGAAGAGCAGCTGGCGACAGCACGTGTGCCCACAGAGAGGGCTCTGTGTGCCACCTCTGGCACGCGTGCCATAGGTTCGCCATCACTGATATAGAGGAATTGTTTTGGGACAACCATAAAATTCAATGTATAATGTATTCAGTCTTATATTGGGTTGATGTAGATTTCTAGAAGTTAGAAATAACTAACTTAAGGTCTCTTCCCCCCCCCCCCCAAGGATTAACACAGTCCAGGGAAGCAAATTCATGCCAGTAAAAGAAATATCTGCACTAGAAAGGTTAAACTGACTGAAAAATGTCTTTCACATGAAGATACGTTACAAAATAATAATAATAATAATAACTACAACCAACATTTTTAACAATTGTTTGTACGGTGACCAGACACTTTGGTGTCTGTTTATAAAGGGGTTAATTTATACCTGTAGAGTTTCATAAATTATCTCTGAAAACTGTAGGAATAAGAGTTCAAATTCAAGTACTATGCACATTCATATGTTTTAATGTCAAGGGGCCATACATTCATTATGAAAACTACAGTCTATGTGAATGTAGGAAGCTATTTTGTATTGAGTCTCAGGTGATATAACTCCACGTGACTTAATGGTATTCTATAAAGCAGTTTCATACAAGGAAAATCACTGATGGAGCACAGTTTTTTTTTTTGCAAATTCAAAGTCCCATGCTCTCTGAAACCCTGAAGAACTGCTGCCAGTTTTTCAGGGTTTCAGAGAGCATGGGACTTTGAATTTGCAAAAAATTATGTGCCCCATCAGTGATTTTTCCTGTATAAAATTGCTTTATAGAATACCATTAAGTCTAGATCCCTGGTGGCGAACCTATGGCACGCATGCCAGAGGTGGCACTCAAAGCCCTCTCTGTGGGCACGCGCGCTGTCACCCCAGCCCAACTCCATCACGTTTCTCCATCGCGTTTCTCGCCGTCGTTTGCAGGACTAAAAAAATGTGCGAAACAGCATTCCGCCTTTGTCACAGTGCATTTGCTGTTGCTGCCTCCATGGCCTGCCCCTTGCACAGCACAATGAAATTTAGCGCGCTTCACAATGGGGGAGACGGGGTCCCGTCCACTTCCTGGAGCCCATTACGTCGCGGAGCCACAATGCGACCCTGCGTCATCGTGGGCTCGCTCTCGCCTCCCGGATGTCAGTTGCTTTTCCTGCAGAGCTGCCGGTGTTGGGATGCCCCGCCTCCCCACCGTCCAGCAGGTCTTCAGCTCTCCACCGACCAGCTGAGCATGGGCGTGCTGCTCCCTTGTCGGCCTCCGGACATCAGATTCCCACCACCCAGCGCCAGTTCAGGTGTTTCTCCCCCCCAGGGGGGAGAGAGAGAGAGGGAAAGAGAGAGGGAGGGAGGGAAAGAGAAAGAGAGGGAGGGAAAGAGAGAGGGAGGGAGGGAGTGAAAGAGAGAGAGAGAAAGAGAGGGGGGAAAGACAGAGGGAAGGAAAGAGAGAGAGAAAGAGAGAGGGAGGGAGGGAAAGAGAGAGAGAAAGAGAGGGAGGGAAAGAGAGAGAGGGGTGAAAGAGAGAGAGGGAGGGAAAGAGAGAGAGAAAGAGAGGGGGGAAAGAGAAAGAGGGAGGGAAAGAGAGAAATGATACTACAAACGTTTTTCTTTCTTATTGTTGCTAAACGTAATATTTCAAAAGCAGAAAAAAATGAAGGGGCATAAAAGTGCATTTATCATGTTTTTCTTTCTGCTGAACTCTGCATTGTTTATCATTATTTTAGGTAGTAAAACCTCATTATTCAGGTTAAATTGCCGTGTTGGCACTTTGCGATAAATAAGTGGGTTTTGGGTTGCAGTTTGGGCACTCGGTCTCTAAAAGGTTCCCATCACTGGTCTAGATCACTGTTACCTGTATGAAGTTGAAGTGGCTACAGCAATTCTAATGAGGGACTTTTAACACCTGGAGATGTCAGAATACTTGCCTACAAAGCATTATCCATATTCTTTTCTTTCTAAAGAATGATAGTATCATAAGTGGAGATGGTTTAAGTTGGTCATATGTAAAACGGGTATAATATGGAAATGTTATGATGGACTGGCTGACTGCTTAGATGGATGAACGAATGGACTGACTAATAAAGGAATGGTTGCATGGTACAATATGCTCTTTAATTCATTATGGAGACATGGTTTCAAAATTTATTATAAGATGCTGACATTGTCTTGTGCTGAAATCAGCCTTTAATGGGATGTAAAGTTTATGCCATTATCTGGAATACAATCATGCATTGCACATATAGTAGAAGAGAAGATCAAACTTACTCTTTAGCATTGTTCATGAAGACAGCCATCATAAAAGACATCTAACCTAAAATGTTGATATTGCCAGCAGTGCCAATTCTGATAAGATCATTCCTCAAGAAGCATTTTACAGTAAAACCAGGAAATATCTCTGATGAAATATTAGTTTTAAATACAGGTAGTCCGTTCAAAGTTACAATGGCACTGAAAAAAGCGAGTTATGAGCGTTTTTCACATTTATGACCATTGTAACATCCCCATGATCACGTGATTAAAATTCAGACTCTTGGCAACTGACTCATATTTATGACAGTTGCAGTGTCCCAGGGTCATGTGATTACCTTTTGCAACTTTCTGACAAGCAAAGTCAATGGGGAAGCCAGATTCACTTAACAGCCATGTTACTAACTTAAGAACTTCAGCGATTCACTTATCAACTGTGATAAGAAAAGTTGTAAAATGGAGTAAAATTCACTTAACAAATGTCTCACTTAGTAACCCAAAATGTTGGGCTCAGTTGTGGTCATAAGTCGAGGACTACCTATATAGGTGCTGGGGAATTCTGAGAGTTCAAGTCCACATGTCTTAAAGTTGCCAAGTTGAGAAACACTGCCTTGATTTGGCCAACTGTTTCTTTCACTTTCTAACTGTCACTCTTCAACTGCCAAACTGATCTTTTTCTCATCTTAACATCCTGGCTAGAAAACTGAATAATTATGTTTTTAATGGGCTTTTAAATTATTGGTTCATATCTGTTGTCCAGCCAAACTCACCCACATTGTACTTTCTTATCTTCCTAATCCTTTTTAAATCACCTGCTTAAACTCCCATGGTATGTAAAACCAAGGCACTTTTAATTGTCTTAGACCTAATACAGACTATAAATGTGTGATCTCTGGCCTATTCATTTGCATTATAGGCTGTCTTAATGGTCACTCTGAATATCCAAAGAAATAAAAATTCAGTGTTTTTTCACACTTGCAAATAAAAATAATTCACATTAGCTGAGTAGGGGAAAATTTCTATTAAAATCCTTGAATGCACATATGAATATTTTTCCTCAAATACTGGTAAAGGGGGAATTTTTTAAAAAAAAGCAAGAGTCAACAATTGTCCACTGAAGACAATTTAAAGAAAGAATATGATTTTCATATTAACATTTGCTGATATGGTGAAGAAAAACAGACCTTGTACATACCTTTGACCCTCAACATGAAACATGTAATAACTATGAGTAATAATATTATGTCTATTTGTATCAAAATGTATGATACCCAGGTATCACACTATGCACACATTGATATGTATAAATAATATAAAATAAAAAACGATGCAAAAAAAAAACATGAAACATGCAACATGAAACATTCAATAAAGTGTTATAAAGTATTCTGTATTTCTATTTTCATGGACAATGAAGACTTTGTTACTAATGCAGCACAATCAACCTTCTTCACAGTTATCCAGTAATATTTGAATAATAGGGATTGTCAAACAACAGCGGGATGTTGGTTTATTAGTGATCATAGTTTGTTCTCTCCAGTTTTTAAACATAGGATACAGGGGTGGGTTCTGGATCCTTTTGCTGACGGTTCACTCAGGGTCGTGCCGTGCACGTGCTTTGCGCGCGCGCCCCTGCAGCAATAAAAAAATCCAAGATGGAGGCACCCACGGAGACACCGAAAGAACCGGTTCCATGACATCATCGCCGGTTTACTAACGGTTCTAAAGAACCGGTTAGAACCGGTAGGAACCCACCTCTGATAGGATAATATGCTCCATAGAGTGTAAAATACTGTAAGCTAGGAGTGTCAAACTGGCGGCCCACGGGCCGGATGCATCACACACAGGCCACGCCACCCCAGCTTCGCGAAGGGGAAAAACGTTGCAAAACATCACGTGACAGCAACGTGACACGGCGAGTTTGACACCCATGCTGTAAGCAAATGAGTGTTCGTACTATATTATGAATTAACACTTTATAATGACAATTCTTTTTAAGAGAACTGGATGCTGATGGTGACTATTTTGCCAATGTGCCAGTGATTATAGGAGACCCATTGAGCAGAGTTTTGGTCATGGCCTTTGTATGAAATAAATTTGTATGTAATGTACTGCAACTGTCATAAATACTAACCAAGCATCTGCCAAGCATCTGAATTTTGATCACATGCCCATGGGGCTGTTGCAACGGTCATAAGTGTGAAAAATGGCCATAAGTCACTTTTTTCATTGCTATTGTAACTTCGAACAGTCACTAAATGAACTGTGGTAAGTCAAGGACTGTAAGAAAACCAAATTATATGGTTTAATGAATCTTTTAATTTCTTACCGCCAGCATAAAGAAATCTACTCTTCCATCACTTTTTAAATATTCCTTCAGATGCAAACTTCGTGTTTCAGAATATTAGGGAAAGGAGTAAAATTAAAACCTCTCCCACAGCTATGTTTGCGATTTTCTTCTGACATGGGAATTTATTACTTAAGAAGTATCACTAGAAATACAGTCTGGTCCCAAAACCATTTAAAGGAAATAGTACAATTGCAAGCAATAGTTTTTGGTTATCTCTTCAATGCTTGTATTAGTGGTGACCAAACAGGAAACCATAGCTATTGCCTATTCAGTGATACTGGGGCTAAATTAGGAATTTACTGCTAAGTCATTTAGCATTAAGAAATATTCTATTATTAGAGCTTGAACATAGCATAAAGATTCAGCACTTTAAACACGCTCTGAACTTTTATACATTGTTAAAAGAACAATGTTAAAGATGACTTCTAAAATGATAGTATTGGGAGGGATAAAAGGAGGAAGAAGGACACACATTTTCCCAGGGTGGGGGAGAAAGAGGTCAAGAGGACATTAACTTTTCTCACTGAATTGCAACAAATATCAGCTTTGTGAAATGAAGGTAGAAAGCTTTGAAGTGATAGTTGTGAGTGGACAGCAATTTGAATGTTGATGGTAGGACTGGCCCCTCATACATACATTGCAGAATATTCCTTGTCTGCTTCTTTCTCCTCCCACCTTGAAGCAGGTGTTCTAAGAATACATATTCACAACCCAAATTTATTCAGATAGTTTAACCCATCATGGTTATGGAATTGTTAAATACATGCTGATCAGGTCTCTCCTTGTTTCAGGAAACAGAAATCATATATAGGTCATATAAGGAAAAAAACCTGAAGAAATATACCTCCCTTTCTGGTTTTTTATGGACAAGGTTGGAAATAGAAGAAAATTCTTATATGTTTTCTGCTTATCTCCTTTGTAAAAGAGATGATGAATGATAATAACATCAAATAGAACAGCATGTTAAAATGAACATCCTGTGTTTAACAGGATGTTGATCAATTATGTAAAGTATTTTCAGGAAGATTTGAGATTTAAATACTGAATATAAGTTTTGTGTAGGGGAGAGATAAAGATCTCATATTTATCTATCTGCATCATTATTTGTAGATTTAAGGAGAATGCCTATTTGTTTCCCCCCCCTAGTTTTTTATTTTGTTTTAAAAATGACTTTTTTTTTGTTTCAAATTTTTTATTTTATATTACATATACATATCAATGCGTGAACACCTGGGTATCATACATTCTAATACAAATAGAACTAGTAAAATTGATCATAGTTATTACATTCAACCAACTTATATATTTCTAATAATAATACACATTTATATTAAATTATAGTCTATCATTATTTAATGATTCCATGTTTTAATATATTGCTCTAATGCCACTCACCACGTTATTTAGGTGACAAAGGGGGCATGGCACTAGGGGTGAAATGCTCCCGGTTCAGGCTTGCCTGCGGGTCGCCGGACAGCTGATAGCGTTGGAAGCAGGAGACTTCGCCCGGACACCGCCATTTGGGTTCTTTTACCCTCTGTGCATGCGCAAAGCATTCTGCGCATGCGCAGAGGGTAGAAGAACCCAAATGGCGGCGTCCAGGCTACCAGCTGTCCGGCGACCCGCAGTCACGGCCGAACCGGGACCTTTTCACTCCTGTAGTGACGGTGGCACCAAAATGGCGGGCTAACGCGCGCGGCGACCCCTGTGAAATGGTCGTTCGACCCCCAAAGGGGTCGCGACCCACAGGTTGAGAACCGCTGCTCTAATGCAACTCACCCTATTATTTAATCATACATAATAATACCGCCATTTAATTTCTAAGCTTCCCTCTTGTTATTGCTTTTATTTTATTATGTAAAAATGTATACACTAATATTCCCCCTTTCTCTTATTTCTATCTCTATTCTAACTTTTAATCATGTCACCCTTTTATTAAAAGATGTTTTCTTTCTCTCCTACCTAACTTCTAATCATGCCACCATTCTAAAAAAGAAGGAAAAGAAAGAGAAAAAGAGAAGCAAATCAGAACAACAACAAAAAAGAGAAATTCTTTCCTTTCTATCCATCGTCTCTTGCCCACTTCAATACTTTGGTTGCTATGCTTTTTTTGACTTAGCAATAGCAATAGCACTTAGACTTATATACCGCTTTACAGTGCTTTACAGCACTCTCTAAGCGGTTCACAGAGTCAGCATATTGCCCCCAACAATCTGGGTCCTCATTTTACCCACCTCGGAAGGATGGAAGGCTGAGTCAACCTTGCCTCCCATATTCCTCTCTTGGATCTTTATCTCTGTCTGCATCTACTTCTTGGCTGTTCAGTCTTGGTATTTCTCCCATCTCTACCCTCTTCCACTGCCTAGCTTCCAAGATATCTGCCCAAGCCCCTATCTCCCTTTCAAAAGTATCTTCCTGTATCTCCAATTCTCTTTTTAACTCTCTTAAAATATTTTTCCCCTGATTTAATTCATCAATCACAGTTATTTTTATTATTATCCTTGTCGTCTTCTTTTGTTCGCTGGTTCTTCGGTTCAGTCTTTTCCTCCATTTCTTCTGTTAGCTCCTCCCTTTTCTGGGCGTCTTGATCTTTATTCATCATCCCTTGTATAGTATTTTCCATTTTTTCCATAGTCTCCTTAAATCCTTTCTCTATGATGTCCTTTGTGCTTTGGAAAATCAGCGCCATCTCCTTCAAAGTTCCACTCATTTCTTCCTTATGAAGCATCTTATTTTATTTTTTTAAAATCCTACTTTTGTCCAGTAATCCAAGAACCATTTATTCAGACCTAAAGTTGCCTTCGTGGATTCCTGCCTTGGATTACATCCCCTTCATAAATTACTGCCTTGTCGTGGCGAGGGGGCTTGTGTAGCTCAATGAAGCTATGAGCTATGCAGTGCAGGGCCACCCAAGATGGACAGGTCATAGCAGAGAGCTCTGAAAAAACATGATCCACTGTAGAAGGAAATGGCAACCCACTCCAGTATCTTTGCCATGAAAACGCCATGGACAGTACCAAGAGTCAAAAAGATATGACGCTGGAAGATGAGCCCCTCAGGTCGGAAGGTGTCCAATATGCTACTGGGGAAGAGCAGAGGGCTAGTACTAGTAGCACCAGAAAGAATGAAGCAATTGGGCCAAAGCCGAAAGGCCACTCAGCTGTGGATGTATCTGTTGTTT